>JAUCMU010000030.1:19329593-19339628 GCA_032275025.1 Enteromius treurensis | reverse complement strand
ATAGTATTTTATAGACTAAACGATGTTTTAAAATCCCAGATAGGGAATTTCAACAGTTATAGACCCAGGGATCTCCATGTAGACACAGAGGGACCCCAAAATACAGAAAGCTTTATTTTCCCAATAACAGTCTGTAATTTCTCGCATTATCATTATTAAATTACATAGTGCTCACCAGAACATTATGCAAATAGCAATCCAGTTTCATATATCTTCCTCTCAGACCTTTGCAGTACCTTCACAGACCCCCAGGGGTCCCCTGGTTAAAATAACCCTGGCCCTAGAGAGTTTTTAAACAAAATTAGGATGCATCGGATACCAGATAATATCTGCTTTAACTAAATGAATTGACCATCACCTTTTGTATAGTTCCTTAGTGCAGTTTTCAAACTCAAATCACTTTTATCTTTTTCCATTTCCTCCAGATATAATACACTCCCAACTATTTTTGTGCAGATGAATGTAGTCCTTTCTATCTATAATTATTATTATTTAATTTATATTTTTCTTGTGCTTTTCATTTTAAAAACCCTCTTTTCTTTCACCTTTTTTTCTCACATGCATTCACACACAAAGTTGGGCACCGCAACCTGTGTCGCTGTCCGTTCTGTCCTCCAAGCCCTCAATCCTTTGCTTTGAATTCAAGGTGATCTTTATCCTGCCCCCTTCCGGGTGTGCAGTTGCCACTTGCTTCCATAAAGATGTGTTTATGTATGTATGTATGTATGTGCGGAGGGGAACGGGAGCTTTTGGAGGGGGGCTTGTGAGATAAGCAGTGGAATTTGTGCCGTCTGAATATGGATGGCAGCCAGACCCTTGGTAAGCAGCTGATAGAGTGGTAAACAGCTTGTGGGCTGAAGGGGTTAGAAGCATGCTCCTGAATACATTGGGCCTCTCTTCCACTGTCTGCCTGCACAATGGTCAATCAAATCAACGTCACTTTCCCCTCAATCCCTGTGATGCAGTGGGTTTGTAATGTTGGACAAGCTGCCACTACACCCATCCGCTTACTTATCAACCGTTGACATTAATGTTCAGGCTTGGTGGATGATTGCAATGGCAAATATTTTCTGTTCACTTTTGCTTGATATCAAATTGTTCTTTGGATTTCAGGACTTGACCTCTGAATCATGCATTTCTGTTGACTGTCTCGTTTACTAGAACTTCAGAACCCAGTTTTATTTTATATATATATGTATATATATATATATATGGCCTCTTGTTAGTCTTACATTTCAATAGATGATACTTCATAATAACTTCATAAGTAATTATCAAACATCATACAATGTTGATCAGTATTTCACATACGAAAGTATGAAGAATGCATATTATCTAACCATCTCGTAAACATTCTGAAATGTTTAATAATGACTTATTTATGAAAAGTGCAGCCATGATGTTCTTTTTATAGATTTATTTTTATAATAATACACAGCTTGATGCTGATCGAGTTTCATCATCTCTCCTGACAGGACTAATGGAGCTGAAAGCTGATGATGATGATAGAGAAAATATCATGCAAACATTATTTTCCTTCTGTGAAAGCAGATGCTGAGGGGAAAAAAGGTGATACACATCACATTTTTTAACAACTTTGTAGTATTATAAACTTTTTTAATTGAATAATTATAGTTGTTAGATAATTAGTATTATTACAAAATTAAGCGTAAGATTTTACATGACCCAATATTTTACATTTCTTTTTTTCTTTTTTTTTTGCCAAATGCATTGCAATAAATGCACAAAAATATATTTTGCAAACTTTTGTTTGCAAAAACTGAATGTATTTGTTTGTATGTACCTTGCACTGATCAAGTGGTAAATTACAAATTAGAATTAGTAGCTTTCCATCAACACCTGTTTACTGCTTACAGAGTATTATAGTCAGAAAACCCACAGCTGTTTCTTTCTTTCCTTTCGTCAAACTCAGCTTGGAAACAGCAGAATTTCTAAGAACCTTGTGTAAAGTACTTAATCATTATTCTGTCACTTAAATATTTAATGATTGATTTGGCAAACCTTTGTGGGTTTCCTCATGTAAACTGTCTGTTGCACTGGAGTATTTTAAGAGCCATCTCTCTTCCCTGGTGGCAGAAACAGTGAGGCTAAGCCAGCGCAAAGCCGCAGAGTTCCACATGTCACTGCACACTCAAGAGAGCCCTCACCAAACTTATTAATGAGTTGCTTCCTTTTAATTAGATAGTAATTCATGTTAATGCATGCCTAATGAACCCAAATCGTTCCCTTCGGTCATTCCGCGGAGTTCCACTGTGTTTACTCATTCTGTCTGTTTTTCCCGCTTTTGTGTTTTATTAGGCTCAAAGGGGCCTGAAAGGACAGAGGACTTGCTTTAGAGACATCTGAGAAGTCCATTGAAAGAGGCAATAACGGGATCAAGGGGCGTTTGTGTATGAATTTGACCATATGATATCAAGAAGGCTGCTTTAGCAACAGATGCTTTGGGTTCACCACGATATGCTCACACTGAACTTCTAGCCACGGGGTTACGTGCCTCATGTGTGTGTTTCTGTACTGTGGAGGCTAAGAGACAGTGATGACAAAACAGCAGAGTGACCAGACCAGCTTCAGCCCAAAAGGGGTCACGACCAGACGCCAAGTGCTCCTGTCTCTATGTCGTCTGTGGTCAAGCACTCGCCAGGACAGACTGAATTAAATTAGACTGCTTTTAATTGAGGATTGACCAGTCTGAGAGCAGCTGGTGCTTGGGTCAGTCAAGATAGCAAAGCCCTGAATCCCCCAGGCCCCAACTGCAATTTCAGCCCTGCAGGTCCTGGAATGGACTGGGAGGGAGAGAAGGCCGGAGCATGCTGGGAATGCATGGCTGATGATTAGCAATAAGAGTTTATAGGAAGGCTTAGATGAGATTTGGCTTGTTTGCTTGAGTGGAAAGTGTAACACACACACACACACACACACACAGTGCTTGTAGACTCAGCGTAAATCGGCTTAAGGTTTGCACCTCGCTGAAAATCTCCTCAATCGCCCGGTCGACACAATTAATCGCTTCATTAATGAACAATCGCTGTGCGATACACCACCCCGGCTGTGTCTTGGCAAGCGTGCAACTTACAAGCAGCCCTTCTTTTTCTTCTTACGTTCTCTTGCTTCACTCCTCCCACCCGCTTTGATACTCCTCTTTATCTTTTTCTTCTGCACTTCTTTTCTTTTCTTTCTTTAAGCAGCATTGCAAAAGCCGACTCTGCTGTTTTAGCACGAACAGACACACTTTTCTCTCGCAAGCAGGTCAGAACGCTCTGCTAACATTTGTTATCTATAATCCTGCAGGTCCCCGCGCAAAATGAGCGTAGTAAACTCTTGCAAAGCCCTAATCCCTTCGTTTCTTTTAGATGTGCTTTTTCTCTCTCATGCTCTTTTCTTTCCATCTTTGGGATGGGAAAGCGTTTTTAAGAGAAGGCATCTCTGATTGTGACACTTATTTTTTTAGCTTTTCTGAATTACCCAACTTGTTCTACTTAGGAACTCATCAACCTTTTCTTAGCAATTAAAAAGATTCAGATTTTTTAACACACTTTAATGCTGAAGAATCATTTCAGGCCGCCACCAACCGCCCATGCTTTTGTGACAGGCTTTGTTGATTTGCTTTTCAGACTCATGTGTGTGGTTCACAGAAATCTCTCTCCTTATTCATACTGTACGCATTTACGGTTCAACTGTCGTGTGTGTTAATCTGGCTTTTGCGGTTGATTCATCTCAGTATCATACAAGGATATGTGCAAAAAAAAAAAGTTTTTTCTTTCGCCATCACTCTCAATTATGTATGCGCTGATTTGATTTGAGTTCGATACTATGCAAATTATGTATATGAATGCTCTTGTACAGTTCTGCTGCATTTTGTCTTGGTCATGCACACCCACACATGTAGCGAGCACGTCAGGGTGTGTGTGTGTGTGTGTTGTATGGTGAGTAATAGCAGGGCTTGGTGGAAGGCTGTAGTGTTGACAGCATGGTAAACGATGCAGCCTGCCTACTGCAGCAGCTAGCCTGCTAATCACACACACCACATGATAATGAGAACAACCCCTGTCCTCCAACACACACACACACACTAACCGCTAACCACAGTAAACAGACACAAACTCCCTCTCACACACACTGACCCATACTTCTACAGACAAAACGGAAGACATAATGGTAGCCGGAGGCAGTGCTCTCTCTCTCTTACACTCTCGAACCAGGCACATCTCTATTGCTTTATTGTCCTTACATACACTCTTCTCTCTTGTACCAACCGCCTTCTGACAGAAAACACTCGGACTTGAGTCACACTTACACTGAGAAAGTGACCTGAGATTTGATGTAGAATCATAGTGGCAATTAAGATGAGAGTTTAGAGACTTTTGATTCAAAGTTTTTACGTCTACAAGGTGATGTATTGAAATATTGTTGAGTCTCTTATACACTCACCAGGATGAATAAAATACCACCTTTTTTAGTTGTTTGATTTACCATACTATTTATAGTTTTTATGCTCAGGACGGCTGAATTTATTTGATTAAGAAATAAAATAAAATAAAAACAATGAAAGTAACACTAAGAAATATTACTACAATATCTACCGTATTCTATTTGACTATATCTAAAATGTTATTTATTGATCTACTGTCAAAGTGGCCTTTTTTCAAAATAGCACTTTTATATATATATAATGCAGCTTTCATGAGAACACAGGGCATTTAATAGAGGAAAAATCAGGTCTGTCTACACACATTATATTACATCAGTAATATATCAGATTTTCCTGCTAAGGGTATGAAGAGGACTTGAAAAAGAAAGGAATCATGTAAACTCCCTCAAATACCCATGGGTACAAGATTTTGAGTCACAGCTCCTTTCTGAACGCAGCTATGGGCATAAGAGAGATTTCTTAAATTTTTTACATTTTCTTGTAAATTTCTTTTCGTCTTTCTCTCTCACAAACAAAAAAACCAACAAAAAAAAACCCCACTTTTAGCTACAGAGAGTCCCTAAACAGTCCCTGCTCTTTTAGGCCATCAGGACACTTTGCTGTTGCATGGGGGTTAGGAATGACACAAACCTGTGCTTCTGAATTTTAATATGTTTGAGGACTCTGCCAGGAAGCGAAAATGTGCAGATTTACGCACATTACCTGTGATTAACATGGGTATAAATTAGGATATTGTTTCCTGGCAAACTTGTGCTCTAAGGAATGAAGATGTGCAAATGTGTTGGTTCATTTTAAGTGAGGTGTAGACTCACTTTCACACTTCTTTGTATCTTGCAGAGCGGCATGCCCAGGATGTAGACTGGAACAGGTGTACCATATGCGCTCAGGTAAGGCCATGGGGCAACATGTAACCAAAAGTGTCACATCCTAAATCTTTACTCTTTCTTTCTCTCTCTCTCTCTCTCTCTCTCTCTATCAGTTACACAAACACTGAACAGACTGCATTTTCTATATATTTTTTTTTTAACAATAATGAACAAGCACAGTAATAACAATTATTGTTATT
Organism: Enteromius treurensis; assembly: GCA_032275025.1. Classification (NCBI taxonomy): domain Eukaryota; kingdom Metazoa; phylum Chordata; class Actinopteri; order Cypriniformes; family Cyprinidae; genus Enteromius; species Enteromius treurensis. The sequence continues at coordinate 19,334,112 of JAUCMU010000030.1, read as the reverse complement.
AAAAATAAATATAAATTAAGCAATAAATTAAGATACATTTTACTACTGATAATGTTTATTCTTATTGCTGTTATCATTGTTTAATATTTTAAAAAGTGATATATGTGATGTAATTTTGAAGATGCCTCTAAAACAATAAAATAGTAAAACAGTATTTTGTAGAAAGTGTGTTTTTGGAAATTATAGTCGCTACTTGCAGAGACAGGTTCCCTGGAGCAATCTAGGGTGCTGCACTCAATGGTACCTGTACTGTCAACTGAGCTCTTTAAATCTGTATTTGTGTTGGTAGAAAAGCCTCTTTTTTGACAGAGAGAGCGAGCAAATGTGTTTGTGTGTAAAATGTGTAAAAGCCATTTAGGATTTGACCCCCTGACACTGCTTGAAGGCAGCTTTCCTTGCAGTATACTTGGCTGTGAACACACTCTCTCTCATGCTTTAGACTCTCCTTCCTCTAGTTGCACTATAGCAGTGTTGCTGGTACTGTTTTATGTCTGTTCTGTCTCTCTGTGCTGTCACCGTATGCTCAGAGAGCTGTTGCACAAAAATGTTAATTTGGTTATGCTTACAAACAGGGTCCAAAATTAACACTCCTCAAGTGACAAATAGCTTTGGAAAGTAAATAATTATTGGCAAGTCAATTATTGGTCAACATGAATATGAGAAAATGAAACTTACCATCTTGTTTATCAATGTTTTAATTATTTATTTTCTTTTTTTGAAGTACCATACTGTACATTCAGTATTTGTGCATAAATAGAAAGTCATTAATTAATCAAGAGAGCAAAATTAATTCTCAAACCACTCACTTTCAGTTTCCATTGGCTTTCATTTTATTGACGAAAAAAACAAAAAAAAACTGCAAAAATGTCTTGTTTCCAGCCAGAATATCTAAAAATACATTTATTTCAAACAGAAAACAAGATTATTTTTCTAACCCCATTGGCAGTTTACTTTGTCTTGTTTTCTGGGAAAAAAAAACAGCTTGAAACAAGAAATGATTTAAACTTGCCTAGAAAAATCTTTATGATTTAACAATTTTTAGATATTTTGACTGGAAAAATAAATATTTTTTGCCGTCAATAAAATGGAAGCTAATGGTAATCGAAACCAAGATTATTCAAAATATCTTCCATATGTTTCACATGTGAAAGGAAGTCACATAGATTTGGAATGACATGATAGTGAATAAATGATGATAGAATAAATTATTTTAAGTGTACTGTCCCTTTAAGACATTACATCGATGTTTCTGCAACAAGCACAATTTCACTGAGAGAATATATTTTTGAAAATGAAAATGCAAACTAATCTTTCATGTCCTCTAAGAAAAATCTCTGACCTGTTATGATAACAATATATATTAATTCTCAGAGATGCTCAGGAAAAAACAAAAAACATTAGATAGTGTCATATTTAAACTATAATTAAAGTTTGAACTGAGTCTGAAGTCTTCGGATGCTGATGTACGAGAGGTACGCTCCAAAACCAAACACTTGGATGTGCACACACACACACTCTCTCTCACTCCCCCTTACCAAAACTGAGAGGAGTGAAAACGGTTCCCGCTCTGATGAAAGGGCCCCTCTGATCGAGACGACAACAAAGGGCTCGGCCGCCTGTGTTTGGAAAAGCTTCCCCTTTCTTCTCGCCTTCCTCCTCCTCCATCTCCTCTTCCCTCGTCTCTGATCTTTCACTCTCTCTATCTCCCTCTGCCCGGTGCCACTCTTTCTGGCAGGGCCCCGCTCAACTCTTCGTTAGGGTGGCGATACAATCGGGGGGACCGGATTAAAAATCAGCGTGCGTCCTTGTCGAAGGCACCCAGGATGGTGCACTTTGATGTCTCTCCGCAAATTTGAAATTCATATGTTGTCACACTTCATTTTATTCTCCCCTTCTTTTTCTTTTTTTTTTAAGGGGTGGGTGGGGGGTGCAAGTTGCACACATGTACTGTATAAAAAGTGAATGGAAGAAGATGTAAAAGCCGTTCTCACTAGTGCCTTTCTTTTATTTTTCATGTTTCTACATCTTTTGGTGGGCGGGAAGAAATAATGAATCATTTAATTTGCTTTGATTGAAGGAGGCGTGATGGAGTTGCCGAGGATCGGTGGGATGACAGTGTAGAGGACAGAGAGAGTTCAGAGGAAAAGAAAGAAGGAGGGGAGACGGGGGTTTACACTTTGATGACACTTCAAAAACTGTGTGCCAAGACTAAGCTATCAGCCCTATCTGAGAACTAACTAGCATATGTGTGCCCTCTTTTACAGTCCCTTGTGAAAACAAAACACAACGCAACAACAAACAATGCCAGCAACAAACAAGGCCCTCTATTTTTTTTCAACAAAACAAGAACGACGGCAGGCTGAAGTAATCTCATTAGCCTGTGAGGAAAAACAGCTATTAACGGCAATTCAATACACTGGGTGAATTCACTGCACTTGGACTTTGGATCAATGTGACTGATAATTATCCGACTTGGGTTTATATGTTCTCATGCAGCCTATCCCAGAGCACAGTGCACGTTCCCCAACTTCACTGACCTCCCTAGACAGTAACAAATGGGCTTCATGGCTGGGCTGATGTTTGCGGATATAATGTGGAAGGGATTCTCTCGACGCTTATGCCTAAAAATCAAGCTTCGTCATCAATCTCCCCAATATCATGAGTCCTTCCGCTCTTTCCAAAGCCCCAATCCCCGGGCAATGGCAATACAGCCTCACACACACAGCCCAACCTCTCGCTCTCCTCTTCATGACGAATGAGTTTTAATAAAAGCTGACGGAGTGATGAAATTAAAAGTGCGTCCCATGGCCTCCGATTGCTCCAGCTGCTCAATTACAGCACATATCTCAGCACCCTCACCCTCGGTTCGCCAGCATTGTCTTACATCACTATTGGCGTAACATTATTGGACTCAATCGTCGTCAGAGCAGTTTGCTGAAGTCTAAGTCGCTGTAGACACCCAAAGAGATGTGCATCTTCCCCTAACCTAATCAAATCTGCCTTCCTCGACCTTATTAGCTAGTATTATGTCGATTTCCCATGCTACCTCATTACGGCAGTGATGGTGTACCCGAGGAGGTGGGTAAAGAGAACAAGTGTGCATCTTTCTAAGGGAAAAGTCCCATAAGCACTAACCGACGCAGTTCTAATCTGCCCCGTCACCCCGTTTTGGAAAAAGCATCCTTTGTTTTAGATTATGCAGCATCCTTAATCCTGCTCTCATCCCCCACTTATACTAATTTATAATCTTTTAGGTCTGAGTTTAAAGGGGGTGGGATGGGTCACAATGTTCCGTTATATTGATAGGAAGAAGGCAATGTTTTATAAAAAGCAGACCATTTTGGAAAGACAACAAATCCTCAGAACTACTAAAAATGTTAACTAAGGCTCATTGGAAAAATGTGTCTCCGACTACATTTTTGCAAAACTCCAAAGACATGCATATACTTACAATTTACTGCAGTTTTTAGCAGAAACAAAAAAAACAACAAAACTATTTATTTTTCCACCAAATTGTGATTATATTGCAGATTATCTATCGATTAATAAAGATTTTTTTCAGCATGGTTCCTTGCACAGAATTAAAACACCTTTACATTGATTGTGCATAATTCTAAACTAAAACATATTCAGTTTGGCATGACATAACCAGGGACTGTACATTTGTATGGCTTTCTTATTAAAGTATAATTGCTCACATGGTACAGCATTGCACTTGTATGTAGAGCACTGAAATCCTGTAAAACAAAATTCATGACATTTCATAAACAACTTTTAAATTATATATTTATATATATTTATTTTTTAATCATGTTTGGTTTTGTTAACACTATGAGTTAGGTTTAGGGTAAGGGTTCATTTTAGGTAGTATGTTATTTTGCAAACCTGATACAGCATTAACCTTTTAGTGACACTCAAGTGCTGTGTTAACATAACATTTTTTCACATTCATGTATTTCTGAACTTAATACTTAGAACCTTTCACTGGACATTTCACAAAAAAGTAAGCATAATACCCCAACATGATATCCTTTTGCCAACATGTCAACAAGCCTGTGTTGTAAAAAACTGACCTGATGCTCTAAAAGCAATACCATTATGGTTCCTAACTATACTATACTAAGCGTTCACAAAAAGTGTATTTTCTACTGTACATCCATCTGAACCCACATGCAATTTATGTGTTTCATGTATAAACTGAAACACACAATACATCAGAGCTGAAATCTCAAAGTGGCAAAATTAATTATATTAACTCCACACCAGTAATTTGATAAGTGATTTAATTGCTTTAAGAAAATAAACAACACATAAATCAAAGTAATACAGATTTAGGAGGGTGGTTTACTTTATCAGTGATTGTGTGTGCAGGGCCGGAGTGGGACTCATTTTCAGCCCTGGAGTTTCATGCCTCAGACCGGCCCACTTTAGATCACAACCTATTATTATTAAAATCATGTAATTTTAAGCTTACATGTTAAGTCTACAATAGTGCAAATTGTTCTGTAAAGCCTTGTAA
>JAUCMU010000030.1:19304763-19329493 GCA_032275025.1 Enteromius treurensis | reverse complement strand
CCGGCCCTTGCGGCCCAAACATCCGACCGGCCCACCGGGAATTGTCCCGGTCCTCCCGATTAGCCACTCCGGGCCTGTGTGTGTGTGTGTTTGAGGGGAGAAAGAAAGAGAAGGAGAAAGTGTATTGTGTACTATCAGGGGTCGAGGGAATTGGAAGACGCAGCAGCCATCGATGAAATAACCTTGGAGAGCATCCAGACTGACAGAGTGAGTGGCAATGACTTGGAGCCGTTCCACACAGGGCCTTTTGTGCCTATTCCCAACACATTCCAATCAGACGCGGACATTTAAACTGTTGCAGTAATTGAAAGGCTGTCTTGGGAGCCATCTGTGTGAGCAGCTCTCCGTTACCACGTTCACAAACACTTAACACAGACATTTCTATGAGATTCTCACAAAGGAAATACAATATGGTTTCAGATTTTAAACTTAAGAAATACTGAGAAAGGACAAGCAAAATCTTGTCCCGTTCAGAAAAAATTTTCTCTGATTGAATTTACCCAAATCACTCTTTTTTGCAAACGTTGGCAAGGTTTATAAAATCTTAAGTACTTCTTTTTTTGCCCTTTTCAGTAGCTTAGTATGTCAAATTGTATGTATCTGCAATACATCACAGCAACTGCAGCCTGCATCAATGCACAATAAATAAATGGAGGTCTTGCTATAAGTGCAGAGCAGCGCTCTGATTAATTCAAGTACTGAAACATTAAAAAATAAACTTTAAATGCATGATCTAGAGGCTTTGATTTTCTACTGGGCATTATTCCAGCATGGGTCAGAAACTTGTTAGGGGTTCTTTGCCAATTGGCACAGGCACAGAGCTCACTGTTAATTCATGACCTACGTCAAACCTTCCAAAAATCATTGTTTAATAGTCTGTGTGTTATGTGTACACAGGTTTCTTTGAAGGACTCAAATGCAAGATACTGTACAAGCAGTTTACAAGATGATTTTTAAAATGCAAACTGCATTTTTATTTTGCCGCATTCTATGTTTTGATTTAATTTGCTAGGTCAGAATGCAGAAATAACACAATAATTACTCTAAAAATCTAAAAAATAGGCTGCACTGACCATGACCGATCATGTCACTATTAACCAGCAAATAAATCAGATAAGCAGAATATGCCACTAATACTAATATGCCCTGAAGCAGGTTACAGAACTGTCAGTTATCAAAAATTCTTGGAAGGCCCAGTCTTTATGAAGCCTTTAGGACATGTTGTTCTTTTCTCAGAGCACCCAGAAAAGTGGAAAGTGCAGCTCTATGGCAAGCAGGAGAAGCGGTACGAGTGACTGTCTGAGAGAGAGGCAGCTCAATGCAGGAGGAGGAGGACGATAATTCAGACATCCCTTTGAAGCTTCGCCTTTACCTGAAAGCTACTGGACAATAGATTTCATTTGTACCAAGCGTTGCGGGCCATATCACAGACGCTAAAAGACTGAATGGGTGGGATGGGAAACTGAGAAAAAGACTGAGGGAAAAGGAGACACGGAGGGAAAGTAAGAACTAGGCTTTTGGATTCAAGCATCCCTCAATCTGGCAAGCACTTTACAGCTCCTTCTTCAGAGGAACTAAAAGAACTAAAAGCCCAATGCACTTAGTATCTGTTTCATCTCTCGTTTTGTGAAGCCAACTTTGTTTTGATGCCTTCACTGTGAGAGCAGCGGATACACAAGGAATGAGAATTGAGCTTTGTAGGAGACGCTGCCCATCAACAATCTGACTTTGCATGATCAAAGTTATTGGCTCTGAGCTGCATAGCAATCCCAGCAGAGGTAGGCCCAAGCGCGCAGAGACAAATTGATATGTTGGATCCATGAGGCACCGAATTGCCTTCACCACCTGAGGGGATGTAAACATAAACAGAGCAAAAGAGAGCTGAGCCCTGAACCAAAGGTCCGGTGAGGATACGCTCCACTCTTCAAGAGAAAAATGGGAGGGATCAGTTTAGGGTGTTTTTAATAATTAAGCTCGCTGTATTCGTTTATTTTTTTCCCCCTCACTTCCACACTCTTGTGGTCTGGCTCTCTCTGGGGCCCACGGTGGTTCTGAGGAGACATCAGTAAGGGAGGCGTACAGGAAGAGTGAAATCCTCTGATTCGGCTTCAGCTTCATTGCCCCAAGCGCAGGAAGTGCCAAAGAAAAGCACATTGGCCTCTGTCCACTTCACCTGCTTAAAACCCTCCAAATCAGCATATAAAGGCCCTCCAGAAAAAGCTGGTATAAATCAACAAAGAAGAGGAGAACAGTGAAATGTAGAGTGTTCAGTTTTGCATTTTTATCTTTCACTGTGTCATATTCATATTCCTAAAATAGCATGTAAGTTTGTGTAACAACATTACATTTTAGCTGAAAATTAAATCAAACATTCAAACATTTAGAGACAACACTGCTCAGAAGTTTGGGGTTAGCGAGGATGCTTTCATTCAAGAGTTTTGCATTGTTAAAATCTACCTCTTAATTCTGAATTCTAATTGTACTCTGAAGAATCCTACTTCTAAAGGATAATTTGACCCTGAAAACTGGAGAAAGGGCTGCTGAAAATTCATTAATAAATCACTTTTTAGATATATATTAAAATAGAAAACAATTAATTGAAATTCAAATTCACACATTAACATAAAAAAACCACAACACTTCATTCATTCTTTCTGAGATAACAATATTTAAGTAGATTATAACTATGTAATAACTAAGTAACTATAAATATATAACTATTACAGTCAAGTTTTGTATCTATTCTGCTTCAGTCATGACATTTCATTGTTTAAGCTTATAGAAAAAATAAACTAAAGGCTAAAGGTATTTCTACAAATAGTTTTACAGTTGTACTATAACAGAATCAAACGTCTGATATGTGAACACCACAGTACATTTAGAAATGTGGATTCACTTGATGACAGTGTGCCTTGCGTTTTAAAGTGAGGTCCAGGCTTGTCAACAGGTCAAAATGCAACCAAGACCCAAAAGAGATTAAAAAAATCAACAAAGTTTAAGCCCTCAGTGGAGCTGGTAATGAGTCGGTCCATGTCAAACGAAAGAAAACATATAGTTCCATCACACAGGGGCCTTGTGGGGATGAAAAGAGGAAAAAGGAATAGGGAGACAGCAGTAGAGGGAAAGAAAGGAGCACGAGAGTATGAAAGAAAGAAACAGCAGAACAGAGCAGGCTTGATATGATTTCAATGGAATGTTTGTTGACACTGATTCATGGCCCCAGGCCTACAGATAAATGATTGAACAGCTCGGCTGTCAAAGCCAGAGGATTTCTTTGGGCTTGTGTTTCACTGTGCACTTTTAGCTGGAGGGAAGGTAGCAGTCAACTAACTGACACAGAATTAACCATGAAACACACTAAGCGCTCCCCCTCCTGTACAAGCACAGCTCTCCGCAAAACAGAGGGGCTCTACGACAGAGACTGATCTGGTTACACCACACCCACACAAACAGCACACATGAATGCTGTGCTTGCAGAGCCCAAAAGGCATATACATATATGTAATCAATTTGTACTTTGAGGATGCAGACTTAACCGCACGACTCTAACCTCCTACTGTTGTGCTTTTCTCCAGGGTTCCACCTACCACAATACCAGGAGGTATTCAGCGGCGTTGTGGCATCCTCAAAGTCCCTTCTAGGTCTAGGAATAGAATTTCATTTTTTTTCACTTTTAGGACACTGAAAAATATGGAAAAATAAATGTTTTCGTTGATACCAAAGCTAAATTAAGCTAAAATTGGGTGTTCGTTCAACTTTAAGCATTTATTTTTTTGTTATAAAATATTGTATCTTGTCTTTCAAGATTTAATTATTTTACCTTTGTCTCATACCCAGAGAATCCATTACAAACATAGAAATAAATACATTTTAAATACATGATTAATCTAATAAATAAATGAATTAATTAATTAATGATTTCCACCAGACCAAATCATTTTGCCTCAAAATGAAATATGAGATATTATTATCATTTCCAATCAAGCAGTAAATCTGTACAATAAGACATTTTGACAAGTATCGGAGAAACTATTATTTCATTTATTACAAATAATTTAGATGCATAAAAGGCTGATTCCAAAATGCAGTTTGCGTTATTGTCATTTGCACGATAGAGTGGTATAAAACACAATACATCATGGAAGAGACATTGTGTGGGAATTTTTATAATTTTCAAAAAAAAAAAAGAAAAAAAAAAAGAAAACACTTTATTTTAAAGATTAATTATTGATAATAATTAGTTGCTTATTATCATGCATGTTACTAGAATATTAGCTGTTTATTTCTACGTATTGCACATAATAATACCTTACTCTACATTACCATATTTTATATCTCTTAATGCTGCCCCATACCTAAACTTAAACACTACCTCAGTATTAATATGCAGCAAAGTTGTTTATTCTGGGAAAACTCTTGGTTAACAGTTAACAAATGCTCCCTATTCTAAATTTCTTACCAAAAAACAAGGGGGTACTGATATTGTTAGACATTACAAATTAAAGAGAGAATGAAAAAAGTGTCTCTGGAAGGTCAAAAAGTGAGTTGATGAAGGGACGTTTTTTATGTATTGAGTAGCTGAACTAATAGCACAAGTTTGGGGCAGGATTACCTGCTTGTCAAACCAATGAAGACCACCAGAATGTTTGGGAAATTCGTTATTTTTAAAATTCTGAAAGATGTCTCAAGTTGCACAGAAATCACACATTCACACAGGAAGTGTCTAAAATTAAAGTTAAAATTAATCAAACATCAACAACAAAGTGTGAACAGCGGTATCTGCTGTAGCTGGTACACGGACACGAGTCCAAACAAGATGTTCTCAGCTAATTAAGACCTAGATGGGTGACAACAGAAACAAATGACTAAGCAGTAGGTGTACAAGCATAAGTGTGTGTGTGTTAGGTGTGGTGGGCCATGCAGAAGAGCAAAAAAACGCAGCTGGTTTGGCCACCTCAGCTCCTGTATGTCCTTGTGAAGGAGCTGAGGAAGAGAAAGGGTGGGGGAATGGGGGGCTTGGGTCAGAGGGCTGCCATTTAATGCTGACTACCGACCAATCAGAGGGTCCCAGACTGTCAAGGACTGTAGAGGATAGGGGGGCGGGCAGCTCAGAGGCAGATCCTGCAGGTCAATTATCTCTAGCAAGAAGACACCGTCGGCGAATATCCAAATCTCATTTGCGCAGCTGCGGCTAGACTACACACACCTGAGCATGCATCGCGCCACCCCACGAAGGCAATTAACGTCTTGCCTCAATGACATGCGTATTTGCAATGACAGCTCCTGTAGTCTTCAAACCAGGATGGATCCACCTACCAGGTAAAGGTGTGAAAAGGAGAACCTTAACTCATCTTCCCGGAGAGACTAATTTTAGGTGCTACATGTTTTGTCTTTGCCCTGCAGCAGCAGATCAGGCAAGAGAGCTCTGCACCTGTTGAACCACACCATACCAGCTTATAGTGTTCTGCTGGGAGCACCGAGCCAGCCCCGGCACGAGAAAAAGAAAAGAGCGAAGAGTAAGGGTCTTACGAGCTACTGAACCAAACAGCCCAGTGGATTCCTTTACTACCTCTTTAAACCACAGTACACAGCCCTGAGTGAAGAAATGTTTCTAAAGATGGATATTTCACATCCATCACACATTCATACAAACAAAATCAGTCATGTGCTGTCTTAGATGAAGCTAAACAGAAAGCAGTCATGAAAAAAAAAAAAAAACATTCTAGTGCATGCCTTGAATTAAGATATTCTTGGGCATGTTCCCCCTTATGCAATTTGATAAGGGGGAATGTTTAGCCAGAACACTCGCAATGACAACCCAGTTATGCATTCTGATTCAGAATCACAAAAATTTTAACTATAATGTAAAATGATGATGTAAATGTTATGTTTATCTGGAGGAACTTTCCATTTGACAAATATCCACATTAATGCCACATTTTTATTGACTTAACATCATAACATTTGTCATTTAGATGTATAGTTTATGCACTTGTAGGTAAATATACCCGTACCTAAATTATTTAGAATATTGTATTTGTATATAAAACACAACTACTGATATAATCATTTAGGGTAATATACTGTATGACGTTATGATGTTAAGACTTTAAAAAAAGGCTGCATTTGTTAAGATTTTAAAAATAGGCTGCATTTTATTTGATTAAAATACAAGTAAAAACTGTAATATTGTTAAATATTATTACAATTTTTGCTATTTTAAAATGTTTAAAAAAAAAATATATATATATATATATATTTGTAATTTATTTCTGTGATGGCAATGGTGAATTTTCAGAGGCCATTAGGTCTTCAGAAATCATTCTATTATGCTGTTTAAAACACAGGAACCATTGTCCTCTGCACAATCTGACTCTGCTGCAGCCTAGATTTAAACTGGGCTTGTATGTCCAGACATACTATTTCCTCATTTAATACTGAAAAGGTGATTCGACACAGTGGTTTTACACTGTAAACAGCGCTACATAAACAATAGTGACTGGATTTGGTGCTCAAGACTTTTTTCTTAACGTTAACACAGTTGAAAATGAGCGTGCTTTTGTTGTTGTAGGAACCATGTTGTTTTCCAGCTTTTTTTGGTGAGTAAAAAATTCAAAAGAACAGCGTTAGTTTAAAAAATAAACTTTTGCACAATTAATGCACTGCTGAATAAAAGTATTAATTACGTCCCCCAAAATGGCTTTTGCCCAAATAAAATTATAATTTGCTGCTTATTATTATTGCTTATTACTTTAACACTATTGTTTTTAACAGTTGGTACGGTAGTTGTTAAATTTAGGTATTGAATATTAGGGATGTAGAATATGGTCATACAGAATATGTGCTTTATAAAAACGAATAAACCGTGACTATGTTAATAATAGGGATGCTAACAAGCCACTATTAAACAGTAAATTGGCCCATATTTGGATATTTTTGCATTTTGTCTATACAATGTTAATCTATAGTACAGTCAGACACAGTTTTAGCCTTGCATTTTTGCTATATTTACTGAGTCATGTAGCTGCTTTCTACTCGGTTAGCTTTGTCTGTGTTTGAGCCAGATACATGAGTAAGCAGAAAAAAACATATGGGCACAACATACTGTATGATGGAAAGAAAGTGAGCAGAGCGAGATCATTCTTCCATTCAGAAGCCCCTCATCACGCTCAGTGGCTTTTGTTCATTTAGCTATTAAATTACTCCCTGCACATATAGCCAATATACAATATGTCTTGTGCAGCATCTACAGTAAATCCACAAGGGTTTACAACAGCCACTGAAACTTATCCTTAAGAAAAAACAATGACATCCAGCCCGCGGCACATACTCATAATAATACTCGCATACCTCGCTCTCATTTCTTTTCTTCCCCTTTCCTTTATCGCACTCACACACTCCCCACACATGTGAGGGCCAGCACGGGCTGACTGTCGGATGAGAATTAAACAAATGTATCAGTTGGAGCTGGAGAATATAACACCCCTGGGACTTCATTTACCTCCCGCATGTTCTCGGGAGTTTGTCTGTGTTTTACTGCCCCACATAATCTACAGCATCGCAGCATCTCCTCTACTTTAACTCTACAGCATCTACGACTAGCACTGAGCTCATTATGAGCTGCAGGGTGAATTCCACTGAACGTCCAGACCCCGCAATTCCACCCACTTTTCGCTTAAGGCTAGCATGCTTTTAACTTTGAACGTTCATTAATAACACAGGCAATGCCATCTGCTTGTGCTAGGCTTTTGTCTTGATTGTTAGTTGACGTGTTGCTAATACAGGCCGGAAAGGTCATCTACAAGAAGCTTCTTTTGTTGTTCTATTTGGAATTGCTCTCACCCGTTGTGTTAAGAAATCATTAAAAATTAAAAGGGAGAATGCTGGAAGAGAGAAAATGCATATGTTTTGGACATTATTAATATTAAATAATCATGTTTGTCTCCTAAATTGAGAGTGACTTGGACCACAATATCAGTAATTAGATGAATTATAGATGGTGGAGGGATGGGCAAGTGGCCGCCTGAGTAAATGGAATTGCCAAAGCCAATTATGCCTCTTTTTTTTAAAGTGCAGCCCCATTAGGAGTGTCACTTCAACATCCAAATGGCACTACTAATAAAACCGCAACTAGCACTTAACCGGTTTAATTAATAGTAAGACGATTAATATTAGAATTACTGGGCATTAAACACCGCTCACGCTGAGCAATGTTTGACAGCGGCAGGCGAGTGCACTGGCAGGAGCAGCATTTTTTAGATGAAGTATGCGCATTACTGAAGACTCTAAACGTCTCAGTTACGTATGTTACCCCCGTTTCCTAAAGGAGGCAATGAAGACATTACATCATTGACTGACGTCATGGGATCCCGCCTGGCAGACCAATCGACTCTTTGGAGAAAAAGCCAATGAGAATTGGCCAGTGGTTTCTGCATGCCTAGCCAAACCCCTGTGCATACATGTATATACCACCAAACCACCATTAGGTTTCTGCTGAGGAGCTAATCGCAACCGACTCCCCAGCGCAGTCCGACCATGTGGCAAGAGGGACGTAACGTCTCTGTTCCCTTCTTCAAGGAACGAGGGTTATATAGGTAACCGAGACATTCCCTTTCAGTCAGTCACTATGAGGTTACGTGATTGACTGACATCATGGGGTCCCTATAAAAACGCTACAACCCGGACTGCATCACATAGGTCCCCTGAAACGGGAATGGATCGCAATGATTTCAACCACGAATGACTCCAGAGGAGAAGATGTTGGGCAAGTTGCGACAGGTGACGGGAACAAACACCACCTTAATGGTCCATGTACGGCATCGCCACGATGTTGTCTGTCCGGACCAGTACATGCCTGCCCTGCAACATCAGTTGAAACCGGTTCTGGGCAAGCAGTACGGCCAACAAGGCAATTGATATGCCACTGCAGTCGGGGTCCTGTTCAGGAACCCAAGGCTGCTTGCCCGCAGCACACTGTGGCCCGGCCCATAGGAACATAGGGTCTGTCCAGGGGCTGAATAAGTGGCGCCACTCCAGGGAAACGCCTATCCAGAGTGAGACACGGCGCCATGCCCATCTCGGGACCTGACGCACAACCAATGCTGAAGCGGTCTCATATGTAACAGACCAAGCGGTGAACTGCGGCTGCCATGTGCCCCAGGAGCCTCTGAAAGAATTTTAGAGGAACTTCCGGCACAAGACAGTTCAGCAATGATCGTGACCGTTCGTCTGTGAGAAGAGCTGTCATGTTGACCGAGTCCAGCTCCATGCCGATAAAAGAGATAGTCTGCACAGGGGAGAGTTTGCTCTTTTCCCGCTTGACCCAAAGCCCCAAATAGGCTGAAATGCCTAAGCACCATGGCCCTGTGTTTGCACAACTGATGCTTCGAGTGGGCTAAAATTAGCCAGTCGTCGAGATAGTTGAGAATTTTGACACCCTTTCCCCAAAGCGTCAGGGCACCCTCCGCCACCTTGGTAAAGGTGTGGGGGCCAGCTCAAAAGAGAGGAACTTGTACTGATATGCCTGACCCTCGAAAGCAAACCAAAGAAATGGTTTTGTCGAGGCAAAATCGAGACGTGAAAGTACACATTCTTCAGGTTGATGGCTGCAAACCAAACCCATTGTCGAACGCAATAGAGGATGCGTTTTGGCGTCAACATCCTGAACGGAACCCGATGAAGTACCGATTCAGGACACGCAGATCCAGGATTGGCCTTAACCCACCATTTTTCTTGGGTACGATAAATATTCAGAGGGACAGGCTAGATAGCATCCTCCGCCAGAAGGACGGCGATCTCCACACGCAGGACAGAAGCATTCATCTCTGAATGAACGGAGGTGAAATGGACGCTGAACCTGGGTAGGCGTCTGATGAACTGAATCGCACAGCCAAGTCAGATTGTCCTTATCAACCAGCGTGTTGGACTTGAGAATGCTAGCCAGGCCCTCAGTCTGCGAACAAGCGGGATCAATGGAGCGTTCAACGACATTTCCACGGTGGGGCAGCCAGGAGGACAGAGGTGGCACTTTGGCATCACGCCAGGGCAAGATGTGTTTGATGGCCTCTGTCTGTTTCTGGACTGCCGAGAACTGCTGGGCAAAGTTCTCGACAGTGTCGCCGAAGAGGATGCCCTGGTAGATGGGTGTGTCAAGAAAGCACACTTTGTCGGCATCACCCATCTTCACAAGGTTCAGCCAGAGGGATTTGATTTGGTGAGCTCCTTATAAACCTATGGGAAGAAAGCCCGTAAGCCCAGAAACCAATCGTCCAGCCTCAAGCATTTGGGGGTCGGTGGGGGATTCACCTCAGAGCCTCTTCTGAATAAAAACCTACTTATGAAAAATTCTATATAGGTACTCCAATAAATCTGAGGCTGCCAGGAAAGATATCTATCAGCTGCTTTCTATGCCATTAATGATGTAGTTCTATATTGAATGTTAACCACGTGAAGCTTCAACCCCTCCAGAGCCTCTTTTGACAGAAAGATAACATTTCACCACAGCACATCAGCCTCTAATTGGACCCGATAATTAGTCCAAATGAAATACTCATGATAACTACAGGCACAGTTCTGTGCATGTGCTGCGTGTGAATGCTACAGGGCAAGTAAATAGGATGTTGAGATTCTACTACTGCTCTCTCGATCTAGCTCTCTCTTGGGCACACCTGAACTCTCTCACCAGCGTAAGTTTGCCAGAGTATATAAACATGCCTGAAGTGGTCAAGAAACAGCAGAACGGCACCTCGCCAGACTAGTGTTTTTCCCAGGAAACAGTTCCCCAGATGGAGAGAGGCCCCTGGGCCTGGTCCCACTGAGACCACCAGAACTACTAAAGGACACAGAATGAAGCTGACAAACACACAGTTTTAAACACCTGAAGACATCAGCCTCAGCAAAAAAACAAACAAACAAACATATTACTAAAGCAGCATTGGATTTTGTACGTACATTGTATACAACAAACAGAAAATAATTGGTGGGAGTTCCAAGGATCACCTGATTTCATTTATACATGTTCTATGCAATAAATAAAAAAACATCAAGTTAAGGAGGAGCAGAGGCACATAGATCAGGGGTTTTCAACTTAATGATTCCCTTGACCCCCTATAAAGGCACTGCATACATTTTGGTTCAGCAAGAATTATTTATTTATTTATTTTATTTGTAATAAAATCTCTTACCAATGCTTACCAAGGCTTTTACTTGTTAGAAAAATACAATAAAATAGTAATATTGTAAAAATTACTTATTAAAAAAAAAAAAAAAAAAAAAAAATATATATATATATATATTTATATATAGTTATAATATATTTTCTATTTTAATAATTATAAAAATGTAATTCATTTCTGTGAAATGCAAAGTTGACTTTTCAGCAGCAATTAATAACAATTCATTTTGTGGAAACTGCGAGTTATTTATTTATTATTCTTTTTGTTCACTTTTGATCAATTTAATACATCTTTGTTGAGTAAAAGTATATAAAAAAATTCTCTAGGGTAAATAATAATAAATATAAATATTAGAGCTTAAAGACCTGTTTATGCTGTGTGAAAAAATGCACAATAATATATATATGTATATATATGTATATATATATATATATATATATATTTACATTGTCAATGTTTAAAAAGGAGATTTGTATAGCAGTTTCTATAATAAATACTGTTTAAAAGGAATCAACACTATCCTAATAAAAAATAACTATAAAACTTTCTTGTAGCCACCTGCATTCTCAAAACTACAAATTACAACAAATATGAAACAGTAAAGCATCCACAGAAAGAGCAATGCTGACTGGAGTAAAACAGAGCAAAAAGCCATGGACAAATTGAGAAATTAGGAACGCATGGTGATGACTCTCTAAGGACCTATTACAACACATGGCACCAGACAGCTGTGCTGGTAATTATCATCTATATGTTTAGCAGACGCCCTCATCGAGGACAGTGTGTATGGCTTCTGCCTCCACCATTTAGCCAACCTATTTGCAGCCCCGCGGGTGTGAAGAGGAGAGAAACAGGATGCCAGTCTGGGATTCCAACCCAAAACCATCTTGTATCTGACCTCTGTGTGCATGTAAATGAATCTCGTAGTAAACAATGGATAACAGTTCTATGAAGCGCACTAGTCACAATGTTGTTGTCTCCTGCTGTGTTCCACAGATGTGTATTTGGGAGCTTTAAAAATAAATGGGTATGTGAGTCTCGGTTACTCCATTAAAGACTGTGGTGTGACTAAAGCCCAGATGTGGCACTGATGCTCGGCTGCATCCAGAGGTGCTTCACCAGTCTGTCTATCGTCGAACAGCTGGACCCAACCATCTGCTTCACCTCTGTGCTCACTTGCTTTCTCCCATTCTCTTTCTTAGAGAAATACACAGACTGCACAGAGGCTTCCTGACAAAACTCAGAGCTCATTAGGGAAAGTTAAGCAAGTGGTCCTTCACAGAACACACTCAGGAAAAGACAAAGCCGGTCTTAAAGGGATAGATCACTAAAAAATGAACATCATTTACTTACCTGTCTATCTTCTGTGTAACACAAAAGGCTTTTCTGCAATAGTGAGTAAGGACAGGGCTTGCATGCTTTAAAAAAGAAAGCTATTTCAATAATTCAATAAAAATAATTGTGTGATCAATAAAATGATAATGAAAAAGTAATTTGTAAAGTTGTAAATACTTTTTGTTTTACTGTTAGAGTATACTTTACTATAGTTTTCTACATCTAAATTGAATGTTTCATTAATAATGTCATGAAGATATTGTATAGCTTTAGGAGAATATGTCCCATGACTGAAAGCTTTTTGGTCAATTTGAAGCTTTACAGCACCCAGTTCACTCTTATTTCACAAAAAATATATGTTGTTGTTTCATGGAGAAAGTCACACAGGTTCGAAACGGTTATTAAATACAGGGGTCAAGTACAACAAGACAGAATTTTCATTTGTGGGAGAACTATCCTAAAAGTGAAAACAAAAAATGTAAACAGAAAAAATGGAAAGAGGGAGCACGCATATATGAATGAATGCCTATCACTAATCTGGTGGTGACCTCATGGTGGAGGTAGAAGAGGATGAGGAAGAGTATAGGAACGTTCACTCCAAATGTGGCTAAAGGTGCATAATAAGGCACTGGCCGACGGCCCATTATTCCCTCACTTCCCTCTCTCCCTTTTGAAGACAGGCGGGATTTTTTTTTCTACATAAAAGTAAACAACATTGCCTGCAGGCACAATTTCCCTGGCAACACAATAAAATGTGCAGTGAATTTATGATGGTCATCCATTAGCTCTTACCAAGGAAACATCACCCATATCTGTCGTCCATCATTCTAATAGAGGGTTAATGCACCAAATTTACATAAAAAAGTCATATTGTCTGCATGAATTATTTACACCCTCAGCTGTTTTTTTCTTTCTTTCTCTCCCTCGCTTTCTTTTTTCAGCAACTTGGGGTTTTGTGTTGGATTCTCAGAGAAAAATCTGACAGTAAGAAGGTGGCCTTGTCAACTCTCTTTTCTCACATCAGACAAATGAACACAAGGAAGTCCTGCATCTTGCTCCTGGCACAATTAAGAACAATTGCTAATAATTTATGTTTGAAACAATTTAGTTAATTATCCAACGATGAAAGGGCTTCAGACAGATGAATCAGTGTGTGAATACAAGTTAGCTAAAATGAAATACAGTCAAATTAAAATCAAATGAGACAATTCAGATAAACAACCTTGTAAAATTCAGTTCGCCGCAAAACACCCTCAAAAGCAGTATTTTGATTAAAGAATCTGGATAACATCCAATCTCATAGATCACCCCCATTAACCATAAACACAGAAAAGAAAAGAAAAACACACACACACGGAATCCCCTGAATGATGTAACTTGTTTCATAAATGCTTGAGTGGGGACATGAATTGTAATATTGCCACTAGGCCCTTGGGATGAGCTTTGTGATTGAGCAATTATTACGAGCTCAATTACTATCATCACATTATCACTGCTAATCCATCGGTGTCAAAGACGTGGCGCGCGGCTCATCTTATCTTCACACAGCCTTTCCGCCACTCCGATGAAAGGCACTAAACCCCTGCCAACCGATTCAAATGAACACCCCTGTGCCTGTGCCCTCCCCTCCCTGCACACTGTAAAGTTGTCGCTAGGATGAGTGCTTCCATTTTTTCTAATTTCACCTGACAGCACTACAGGCGTTTCTGGCGAGCAGCGCTAATTTCTGACATGCCTCAGCAGACAGAGACTCGATCACCCGGTGTCATCTGACAGACACGCGCAGGGAAATCAGACAGAAGGACGGAAGTGAAAACGCGAGAACAGTTCAGTGCTGAGTTCGAATCATAAAAATGCTTAAGGCACACTTCAAAATATCAGAAAACGCAGATGTTCATGTGACTTCTTTAAAAGCTGGAAATATAATTCTCACTGAAATATCCAAGTCTTACAGTATAATATACTCACATAATAATGCATAATAATTCTGAATATAAATATATACATTAATCAGGAGTTACAGCAAAGACATTATTTTCAAATGTCTTAAAAGCTTCTTTTTTTTCATTTGTGGAACACAAAATTAGAAATTTTAAAGAATATGCTGGCCACTCTTTTAAATGCAATGAATGTAAATGAGGGCTGAAGATTTCACAGATAAAAATAACACCATAAAAGTATGATAAAATTTGACTTGTCAGCTAGATTACAACACTTTTAAGGCCATAGCTTTGTGTGAGGAAAGAAAACAAAATTCAAGTCATTATTCTCTTTAAGGCTGCTTTGCGAAAGAATCATTCTTTGAAACTGATCCTTTCAATGAATCAGCTGAACCAGTTCACAAAACAGAGCTGAATGATTTGTTCACTAATGATACAGTCAGAAATTATTTACAACCCACAGTAGTGGAGAATTTTCAGCAAACAACAAATTCAATTAAAGCTATCACATGACTAGGAATATAGCATGCAAATCTAATTAGCTCCTTGCTACTGGGCATTTTTTATCAATTACTAAAATGCTCTTTCTCACTTTGTCAATTAGTAATTCTCTAACATAGAGAGGTGGCTCTAACATTGTGAGCCTGGCATGCCCCACATGCTCTCCTCTCAGTAAACTGGGATCTGCCTGGTCTGAGAGCAGGGTCAAAGTCACGACCTTCTGTTTAACCCTACTGACCTCACCAGACCCAAATATCCCTCCAGTTAGTAACCTCACTGCAAGTTCTCTGCCTGAGGCACTTACTCTCTCTCTCACGCACACAATATAGTTTGCATAAGTTTTAATTTTCACCTAACATGGACAACACTCTAAAGGGTGGCCTCGTAAAAACAATAAATGAATAAACACCGTAATAACTCACGTAGAACGAGAACGGTATTGAAACCTTGCAGGCAAAACTGGTACTAAACAAATCAGAGGCCTGACGTCTTCTAATGATCCAGTTATGTAATAATATTGCTGTAATGGCACAGTACATGCTTCATAAATTACAAAGCCACCAAAGCGGCTTCTAAATGGTATTTGCATGCTCACCACCCATAACATAAATTTACATACAGAATGGTGACTGGAATTGAAAATCAACTTTGATCCACCCTACTAATGAACAATTACAAACCTGGTGCTCTCAGGCCCTGATTTGCATTCTAAGAGCCAGGCAAAAATGTTACTGCGAAGCATTTATCTCCTTCTGCAGAGAGAGCTTGTAATTCCTGACAGCCAGGTCAAAGTTTCTGTTTAATCTAGATCGTAATTTTTTTAAAATCTGCTGATCAAGTGAATTTTAATAGAATAAAATACAGTCTGCTTGAAGGAAACAGTAAAAGAAGACACCTACGATAGGAAACACATGTCTCATATTTTGAGTTATTGCGTGTCGGGCGGATCGAGGAATGCACGTAACGCTGTGTTTGTTGGAAAACGGTCTGTGCACGGCATCATCAAAGCCCTGCCATAAGGCCAGGTGCTCTTGAGGTGAAGTATAAGCCCCAGGGTATTATGTTTTACCCCTGCATATCAAAATGCCACATGCTGGGTCCAACTTATCTCACGTTAAACATGAAGCTTCGTCAAGTATCCACACATCCTTAGATTCCGTATGTCTATGCTGTGTCTTATCTGGACATTATTTATGTGTCTTATATATATTTAAAAAAACAAAACAAAAATGTAGTAAATCAGTTACATTGCATTTTATTTATTTTTTACTCATGAGGTGGTAATTCAATAGTCGTAAGAAAAACTAAAGCAAGAAATAACTTTTTAACCATATTTTTAAGGCATTTGCCAACCACCTACACCTTTAAAATGCATTCAACAAATGACACTTATACGCTGAGTTGCTGAACAAGTGCTTTTAAAAATATTACTGTGAAAGTGATACTTGTTTTGGTAACCTCTTTCAATAAAACACTCGAGGTGTCGTTTCTGGCATTCACTTACCTCCAATGGCTCATGTGCTGCAAGGCGTCTTCCTCCCTCCATCGATCAATACTTACAATAGCCAGCATCCTCCTGACTAATGTGTTTGTGTAATAATATCTGTATCACACACAAAGCTGTTTGTCACACACACAGATGCACACAAACACACAGTCATGCAGTAAAGCAATAAATTAATCAGGAGATTAAGTGGAAAAAAGCCATTGATTTTTTGTTGTGTGCAAATAGGCATGAGAGGCGAGGAGCACTGGGGTGGAACAAGCTACAGATGTGTTTATGTGCTTGAAAGAGGGAGTGAAATGCTTATATAGTTACCAATATGTTTATGTATTGCTGGTATTCACATAAATGTTGTTTTAATATGCATATGTAAGATTTGGATTAAAGATACTTTACTTTCTCATTTAAACACCTCTAAATCATGATTTAAGATGACATAAAGCTGAGTGTAAATTAAGCTTATTGCGGCTAATGAAATTTGTTTAATAGCTTCTGTTCCCGCTGCAGAGGTATCACCCTTCTCCACCAAGGACTGATGTTGGGGAAAGGAGGGGTTTGATTTCTTTGCCAACTGGCTCATGTTCCATGGGAAAGCCAGCCAGCATCATCCCAGCGTGATACAGCCTTGCCTGGCAGAACTCCATTCATCCTGCAGACACCCCACCCGCCCCTTTACAACAGGAATCCACAGGTCCTGCTGCACTGTAAGGAACCAGGCCAAAAGACCCCGTTTACACCCGGTATTAAGATTCGTTTTGGGTGATATGATCGCAAGCAACTAAATACAGAAGCTATTAAAAAGTGTCATCTTTGAAACTTTGCCTGCTTAATGTGGAAAATAGAGCTATATTGTATATTGTTAATACTGTAGCGATGTATTAAGCACTGCTCACACAGAAGTCACTTTCAATTCAAGCAGCTTGTTTGGTCAACATGGCGAATTCATTTAACCAACTTGAATATGTCGCGGAAATTCTTTGCCTGCGTAGATTCCTGTTGAAATACATGGAAGAATGTTTCCACCATAGAATAAAAATAAAAAGGTTATTGTGACTTTTTATTTCACTATTCTTAATTCTAAAAAAAAAGTATGAATTGTAAGATTAATGAAATAAAATGCAACTAGTCTTGATACACAGCAGTATAAAAACCTGATATAAAAAAGCAGGGCTTAAAACATCTTTTTAGTGCATGTTTACATAAAAAAATCAAACGCACAGTGGGATATAAAAAACGTAGTACAAAACATTTTGTGATTTTATCACTTAAACACTTATCGGATGTACGTTAATCCTTGATGCCCTCCTAACAGCAGTGAAGAACCACCTACTTACCTGTCAATCATCTATTACATTAAAAAAGAGGTTTTAACTACAAGACCTACGGTATGTGCTGCTGTAAATCAAATTTACCGTACATATACACCTTACAAGGACCTCACAAGGCTCGGGTATCAACAAGATCATCCTGCAAGATGTTGTTCCTGACTAATTAGCTTTTAAGAAATGTATCCATTATAAAATAAGTTATAAGTTATCACACAAAGATGACCTCGAAATTCAGCTTGAAATGTGTGCTTTTTTGGACAACTTGTGAAGGACCACCTGAGAGACAGAGCTTAAAATCTGGTGTGAATGAACGCAATGCCTCTGGCTTGTTTCCTTCTGCACTTTAAGCAAAGTATAGCAGCACAACAGCAAAATGCCACAATACAAATCTGATTCCACGTTTCTGAATCATAACCACAGCTTTACCATACAGGTCACCATGTCAGTCATGAGAGTGCAGCCTTGAATCTATTTGCGGGGCTGATATACAAAAGCAAAATCCCACAATGCATTCTCACGCATTAAAAGACGCAATGCCGTCCGACCTCCAGATCCACGTGCCTGTGAATGTGAAACGCTCACCCTTTCAGGCTCAGTACGGTTTACCTTCCATGTCCTGATGGCTTGCCCTCTCCGTCACTCCACGTATTTGTTTGCCGCATACATTTCCATGCCTTCGCTTGCAGAGGCCACTGGGAGTGGAGAAGGGGAAGAGGGCAAAGCGGAGCGAACAAGTGACTTAAACAGCTCCTTCTGTACGCCATTCACCTTCACTGACCGCCACAGAACACACACACACACTTGCTTCCGTTCCTGACCTTACAAAGCCATCACTGTTGAGGGCAAAGGTAAAGCAGATGCAATCGTCTCATTGCTATTCCCTCAACAAAAGAGTGCAGATGAATAAACAGCGTCCATCAGGCGGCCGGAATATAGCCGAGTGAATGAGGTGTTTGGGAAGGGGTCAGGGAGAGGTGACTGTAACCATGTCGGAACCACAAGCAAGGCCATTGGTAGTCAGCAGTCGACAACAGGTGGACAGATGGTGCAATTGGCCTGAGACCCCAACAAGCGAAACTTCTTGATGCTATCTTTATTTACAATGACTTCTGCATCTTTTAGCATTTTCTGAAAGGATTTGGTTCTTCTGAGGCCATCACTGTCTCTTGTTTTATCTTTAACTGTCTTTCATTCTGTATGCAGCGTTTCTTACATAAACACACACCTGTGCACTTCCTCTCTTTCTGCCTTGAGCGATCCAGTCTCTCTCTGACAGGAGCAACGGAAGTGCAGTGCTGGAGACAGCAGATGGTTGCTTACCTCGCTTGACTCAGGCACCTGCCTTATAAAATAATCATAGTAATTATGCGTACGTTTGACAAATGAAACGTTTAATCATCTAAAACATCGGAATCCATGCACAGACCGAATGTAAAACTCCATTCGCATGCGATGCTTAAAAATTAAAGACGTTTATTCTGTAAACCGAGAGCCATCAATTATATAGTGAATGTTTCAATTAGAAGCTTTGCTGTGAGCTTTTGTCCTCACAGAGTGTGCAATGGGGCCAAAGTGTTTAAAAAACAATGGAGTACAGATATGGACCGGTTTAGTGACGAAGGAGACTTGGAGGATGTGTTTTAGCATGTGTGTGCGTGTGTGTGTGTTTGCAGCACCTGGGTTGTGGTGCTACCTGCAGCAGAATCCTGATTGGGTTTGTTAAATAATGCATGGCTCTGAGGACAGGCCTTTGATAAAGTGTAGCACAAGAGCCCATGCATAAACAGCCACCATATGCAGAGGAAATTGATGGAGGAGATAAACTCCTCTCTCTGTGTGTGTAAGTGCCAGTCTGTGTGAGTATTTAACTGTATTTTTATGGGCATCCTACATATATATATTACATATATTACCATAGAGGCCTACAAAAAAGTACTTTGGTGGTGGTATTATGATGAAATCAAAAGGTTCTTTAATATGTATAATTAAAATATTAATATTTACATTCGACTCAGAATAACAATAAAAAAACCTCCTGAAATCAATTAGCAAATGAAATAATACTGTGAAATGTTATTACAATTCAAAATAAATGTTTTTTTTATCAGAACATTTTATTAAAATGCATTTATTACTGTTAAGGGGAAGCTGAATTTTAAGCAGTAATCACTCCAGTCTTCAGCGCCACACGATCATTAAAAAAAATCGATCTAATGTGTTGATTTGGTGCAAGAAATGTTTTTTTATCAATTTATTTTTATCTTATTTTTATCAATCTGTGATACACTAACATTTAGGATCATGTGACCCTGGAGACTGGAGTTATGCCTGTTGAAAATTCTGCTATAATAACACATAAATAAATTATATTTAAAAAAATATATTAAGATAAATTAAAAAGTTATTATAAATTTGTCAAAAAGCCACAGAAGACAACCCAGGAGTTGTACCACAGCAGTTTATGGTACTTTAGTTGCTAGTTTATATGTTAGTAAGGTACATGCCGCTCTGTGTATTTAACATAAAAACCTATACAAACAACAATGCCCTCAAGAGGTTTGTTTGCATTATGAATCCTGTATGTTACATTTAATGATATACTGTCTATAACAACATAATCTTCTGCACATTTATATGTCCTATGATGCTATTCAGTATGTCTATTTGTGTGTGAATGTGTGTTTGTGTGTAGCTTTGAGCCGGTCTGTGTAACTGTAGAGGGTCAAGGGGCTGTCGTTGGGGTCAAGGACTGCTTTGTACATGCGAAGAAGCAGTGCTTTCTGTGGATCTGAAGAAAGAGCCGCTATCATCATAAACAGCCTGTGTATGGAGATACATGCAAACTAGCCTCTATCTTAGTCCGCCCACCTTATCACAGAACAGTGTCACCCTGATCTCATCAGCACTCATCCTTCCTTTTTCCCGTTTTTTAATCTGTCTTTTTTCCGTCTTTATAGTCGGTCAGTGCATCCTTGATCTTTCCTTTAGCTCTTTAGTTTTTCTTTATGGGATTTTGTTAACTTGCATTAAGTTATAAATCCAGAACCTTAAGCATGCGTCTTTCTTTTGGCCCAAGTCTATCAGTCTCATTAACCACAATGCACCTACTCTATTCTTCTTTCCTACCCTCTAACCAATACATACCCCAACCATAAACAATAAAAATATACTGGAAGAAAAAAACTAAATCTTATGTATGTGTGTGTGATTTTTCAGCTTTAATTTACTTTAGTCCATTAATATTTCAACTTTTCTCTTCTCTCTCCCTCTTTTCTTCGGGTGGACACAGTGGTGGTGGGTGTGCTGAACCGTCACGCCCTTGTTGTTTCAAAGGCATAAATATTTCAGCCTGCTTTATTGGAGACCCTTGTTTCACATCCCAAAACTCAGTGGCACACAAGAAAACACATACTATCACACATTACCTCTTTGCTTTATTTTTCTTCCTCTGTCTTTGTTCTAAAATAACATCCTTTTGTACTGTACCCTATACTCTTAAATGAGCATTTCTCCAATTATTGGTTATTTTGGCCTTAAAAGACATTTTTAATAGCCTTATTTGTCTACTTGTCTATTTATTTATTTGTATTTCACCCATAATTAAATCATTTTTTCACACTTTTTGCAAAATATGACAAAATTAGATCTTGCATGGAAATGAGACAAAACATAAACACACACACACACACACACACATACTGGTTTCCTTGTTTTATTTGGACATTCCACAGGCATAATGATTTTTTTTTTACTGCACGCATTGCAACTTTAAAATTAGAATTTAGAATTTTAGAAACATCAAAACATTAAACTGCATGAAGCTGTTTTTATCCCAGGGATCAAAAACCTGTCTCCACAAGCTCAAATACTGTCCTTGTGGGGAAATGTGGTCCCCATAACACACACACACACAATATTTTTTCTTTTTCTTCACACATCCAACACAGTCAGGACCATATCGTACGTATTCTTCCGAGGTGCCAAATTCGTGCTAATTCATACAAATTTTTAGAACCTCACTTGTACCATTTTTCTAAAACCCCCTAATATGAATTGGCAACTCGTAAAATACGTCTGATTTGGAAGAAATTGTTTTAATTCGTATGAGTGAGGTTGTACAAATTTGTACGAATTAGCCACCCCGGAAAATATGTACGAATTGCCGTGAGATCAGTTTGCACACATCATGTCATATTTATTCACAAGCTCTTTACCAACCCCTTTCTCCAAATCAAGTACTCTAACGTTTAAAAAAAAAGACAGCTTGGAACAAAGACATATAGAAGGCATTGGTATTTTTTTAAGAAGAGGTCCCATTAGTAAACACTAAACTAAAATGAACAATACGTTTGTTGTTTGTATTTTCAAAACGATTCGTCTTTTTAAAAAAATAAAGGAAAAAATGACACACAAATCCAAGAACTGCAAGAATTTTAACGTGCCCTTAACAACAAAAATAGGTTTAAATAAAAGTATACATAAAAGTGGACCCTTAAGACTTTAGAAGTTAGAAGTCTATTTTTTTGCAGGTCATATTGAAAGACACGGGCACGTTTTCATCTGTAGAGTCCCAGCTGAGCTTTCCTTATTCAAATGTCCAATCTACTCTCCTCTCTGCTGAGTATTTACTCTAATAGACCTCCAATGAGGCGTTGGGAGTGAAGCATCAAACACAAGTTCATTAACCTGCCGCTTTTCTGAAGCATCTTTCTTTTCTCCTCACCTTGGTAATGCGCTCTTCCTGCCTGCCTCAGTCATTACCTTTTGCTCTGATGTGTGTGGGTGTGATTGCATGATTGTGTGTGTGTGTGTGTTTGTGTCTTAGTTACATCTTACCATCACAGTGTCTTGGCACGCATACGCCCACACACAGTGCATAAAAGTGAGGACGTTATAGGTGATCTTTGGCAGGCAAATGGGAGCTACGAAGGAGTCTTTGACGAGACAAAATACACTGCCAAACTCAACACACACATACACACACACCCAGGAGGAGGGAAAACACAGAGCAATAAGCAATTTGAAAAGTTGGAATTGGTTTTGCAGAGAAGGAGGGGGCCATCGAAGGCTCTTTTCTCACAGACCAGTGCCCGATGGAGCACATGCGCACAAACGAACCTGACGGGATGCCATATTGAAATGCACAATGTCTCCGGGGCACTTATCCACCCCTGATTTTTTTTTTTAAATGCAAATTGGGTTGTTTTTGCCTACTGACCCAATCACCTCTGCCCAGTTCCAACATGGCCCCGCCCTTCCCTGGACACCCCCGCCCGTTCGCCGAGGACTCTCTTCTCATTTGCCTACTCATTTAAAAACACCAAATGCCCACTGAGATCCAATATGGGGCAGAGGCAGGGGGCTCGAGCGGGCCCGCAGTGGGGAAGAGCCGTGAAAGAGACGGGGAATAAAGAACAGAACAACCTGGCAGAGAGGAAAAGAAAATAAGGGAGAGAGGTGGAGGATGACCAGACGTCATGAGGAAACGTCTTCAAATGTCTATCTCTCACCATCTCTCGCTTCTCCTCCCTCATCCAGCTTTCAGGCTGGTGGGTGGGCAGTTGATTGGGTAGAGCTACCCTTTTTGCTCCATGTGTCCTGTATATGAACAAACCATTTTCACCCCCTCCGTCTCTCTCTTTATATATGGAAACATTATTAAAAGACACATTTTCACACAAACCTGATACTTTCAGATAAATATACATAGCCAAAAAGAGGGCCAAAAAAGGGTTTAAAATGAAAAACAGGATAGATTAGTGCTGAACAGAGAGTAAGGTGTAAAAACTATTGGGAAATTTATTGGTGAAATTACTGGATCAAGTCCAAAAGATACTTTTGTTTAACAGTGTTTAAATATACACATAATTTGTTACTATTAAATATGTAATAGCTCTTGCAGATGATAATTTTTTTTTCAATTAATATAAATTAAAATCTTATTTAGTTTTATTAATTTTAGTTTTACTCATTTATATTATAAAAACATAAACTATATATAACTATTAAAGGCAGGGTAAGTGATTTTTCATCGGACCGAGTATCCAAACAAACTTGTAGCCAATCAGCAGTTAGGGGCATGTCTACTAATGTGGAGGAGAGTGCATTCAGTAAACAGCCTAGCCAAGCGACAGAAAAAAACAAAAAAGGAAAATATCTGCGAAACAATAATGCAAGAAGTAAGACCGGATAAGCTTGCGATCGGACGCCGAGGTTGCTTTGGTTTGGTAACACTGCGCCGTGACAGCTAAAGCCTGCCGAAAGTGGACACGACAATGACAGCAGTTTTCTGTCACAGATTTGTGGCGCTGCTTGCGTCCCGTGTAGATGGTGTAACATTTTGTTCTGTTTTATTTCACAGAACTAATCGTTGCCTGGGTTGCGTAGGCTACATATATGTGTGGGGCGAAGCTACCAAAATAGGGCCGAGACCCCTTTTGGGGTAGGGCTGTGTTTGTTTTGGTGATTTCAAATATCAACATTGGTTTCCAGAAATACCCTGCCTTTAAAATAAATTACAAGAAAAAAAATCAAATAAACTTGATAGAAAAAAGAACTAGTGAGGAACATTTTAATAAATACATGCATTATATATTGTATATTTAGTATATTTTATGTAAATGATTGAATAAATATGTCATAAAAACTTCAATTTCAGTTTCAGCACACACACAAAAAATAATAATTTCGGTGCATCAATTATCACGAAATTATCATGAAATTAAACCCAGAAAGGTTGCAGGTATGATAGGCAGGTATGAATATTATATATCATATACAATCTTCTTTAAAAGTCCAATACATATCAATTTGGATTATTGTATCATTTTAGTAGACAAGTGCATGTTTTTTATATATACATACACATATAAATTAGTTACCCTTTCAGTCGAATCACTTCGACGTTACATATGGGAACTCGCCAGAGAGACCGATTTGCCTTTGAGC
>JAUCMU010000030.1:19282183-19304663 GCA_032275025.1 Enteromius treurensis | reverse complement strand
GTAAAAGCTCAAAGGCAAATCGGTCTCTCTGGCGAGTTCCCATATGTAACGTCTCCGTTCCCTCCTTCAGGGAACGTAGGTTACGATAGTAACCTAGACGTTTTTCCTTCAATGTTAAGTGTAGTTTAGAAGTGCAATTACTCAAGCCATTTATGCTCCGTTTATAACACTGTATTTTGAAGAGCACTGAAAAAGATATGGCGGAAAAGGAAGAAGAGAGAGTTTAAAGAGGTAGATTGTGTTATCAAAACGTTGCAAGTGCCTCATTTAATATAGAAGCAGATTACTACAACATGTTGAGCTCCAATGACATTCTTGTTGTTTTTAATTCTGGAAAACAAAAATGTCCAGTTTATCAGTAAAATTTAACAAAAATTAAGTGTCTTTTTATATTAACAGTATGAATTTGGTAGCTTATGTGAGGAATAAACTCATCCCACTAGCTCGATTCAGTGTTCTTTAACACCTGAAACACGTGCTCTCTTAAAACAGCCTATATTTTCTCATTCATCCTCGTTCTCTCTCATCACAGACACACACACACGCATGCACACACAGGTTATTAGGGCTAATTGCAGAGGCGATGCTGCTTTCTTCAACAGTACAAACAAAATCAAAGTGGAGCTTTCCCTCCTCCTTTTTTCCTTCCTTCATGAGCTAAAAAGGTATGCTTGTTCCCAGACCTCTTGTTCTAAACACTTCAAGCGCCTGGTGACAATGAGGCTAGTTGCAGACCTCTTAAAATGCAATAATCTCCATATGAAAAAAGAAATGAATTGAGAAACGACTCCCTCCATACATTAAAATTAAGGTGTTTAAGGATGATGCTATCTTTTGAAGACTTACTTGCTAACAAACTGCCAGCATTTGCCGCGCAAGTCTCTGGCTAATCCATGCAGAAATGCAGCAGTTAGCACAAAAGGTCATCCCATAGTGAGTAGCATATGCAAAAATCACTGCCACATAATAGCCTCTATATCCTTAGGATATTGAAAGTGAGCCACCAGTGAATACAAAAAGAGTTGCCCTACCACTGGCAAACCTTGCGGTCATGCGGCCTCGCTAATGCTAACATCAAGGCTTATGGCGCCATGCTTGGAATACCTGTACCCCAGGAGAGATAAGCAAGAGCCGTGTTCAATCCGCCGCTAAGCCAAGTGTCCCCAGTGAGATGGCTCACCTATTGTCTGTGCTCCTTATCATAATGTAGGCCATGTTGTCTTCCCTATTTCGCACCGACCATTCAATTAGCCCCCATTTCCATAGTAATTGAGGCAGGCGTTGGAAGGGTCAGCCAGGACAAGGGGATGAGAAGTGCCCGACAAGACTTTTTTAAAGAGCTCTGTTGGAGCTGGCACGCATACACGGTCTTTAATGGTGCTTTTCTTTTTAGTAGTTGTTGGTCTCATTCTGAACACAAGTGTAGCAGTTGTTAGCTATTTTTAAGCACTAGGTTCTACTTGTCAGGTGATCTTATTTTTAGATTGTATGGTTCAGGCGTTAAGGTGGCAAAGTATATTTGCTGAATGTTAAAGTTAATTCAGGTTTGAGCTACAGAAGCTGCAATGTGCTAAGAATACTTATACATGCTTAGCTATCTACTATAACAACGAATGTTCTGCTTCCCTTAGATTCAGTGGACGGCTTACTGAAGCTAACAGAAAATACTTATTTTGACATTTTTGGAAAAACTGTACTTTTGCAGAAATCGAAAATGAAGGAAGCAAAAGGCAGAAAAGAGGTTTAGTCCACATATTACATCCCTGAGCAATCAAATATTAAATTTGCATAAGATCTTCAAGGCAAAATTCATCCCTAAAATTAAATTCTGTCATTTTTTATGTTTTGAAAATGCTGTACAATTGCCATAAGATATTTTGTGTGAGATTGTTATTTAAAGGATTAATTCAGTCAAAAATGACAAGTTTGTCATTGTTCCAAACTTGTAAGACCTTTGATCATCTTTGAAACACAAATGAAGATATTTTTGATAAAATATGAGAGCTTTTTTGATTTGGCCCTGCATAGAAAGCAAGTGAACTACCACATTATAGTAAGAACATTGATAGCCCATGGCCATGTGACATCAGTGGTTCAGCCGTAAAACTATCATCATTTACTTACCTTTTGTCATATTAAAACTTCCCTTCACAATAGAAGATATTTTGGAAAATTGGGACTATAGAAGTCAAATGCCACAAAACTGTTATCAACATTTTTTGATATGTGATATTTACATACTTTAATTTGAAATGTGATTAAAGACCTGTGTTGGAAGAGAGTATCATAAAACGTAAAAAAAAAAAAAACTAACAGAAGATTTCCGAATTGCAGCTTACAGACTACTTTTAGAATTGTATGGAAAAGAACAGCATCAACAGTCTACTAAACTACTTATTTATTTCATTGTAGAAAGAAAGACGTGCGGGTGAGTAAATGATGATAGAATTTTCATTTTTATTGAATTATTCTTTTTTTAAAATCATGGTACGT
Source organism: Enteromius treurensis (assembly GCA_032275025.1). Classification (NCBI taxonomy): domain Eukaryota; kingdom Metazoa; phylum Chordata; class Actinopteri; order Cypriniformes; family Cyprinidae; genus Enteromius; species Enteromius treurensis. Next base: position 19,302,170 of record JAUCMU010000030.1, on the reverse strand, counting down.
CCCATTGTGGGCTTTAGAAGTGACAGATCAGTCAGTCAATGTAAATCCCATATTAAACACAAGCCTGTCACATACATCCAGTGTCTTCTCTCTTTTTTCTCATTTAACCGTCTCTGTCACTTTCTCAATCTGTCTTTCTGCCTCTTTCTCTCTCTTTCAGAGAAAGGTGTCACGCTGTCATTACTAGAACTTTGTTTCGCTGTCTTTCTGAGTCTCTTTCTCTGTCGTTCACTCTCTGTCTCTATCTACCTCTCTGTCAGAGATGGTGCCAATAACACTGGCAGTCAGTGCCAAGCTCTTATGTAGTTCCATGTATACCACCCCTGTCTGGCACAACGTACGACTGAAAGAGAGAGAGGGAGGAGGAGACAAAAAGAGAGAAAAGGAAACAGGGGATTGCATGCAGATGCAAGGCCCTTCTCGTTTACAAATATGCAAATAGTGTTGCCTTTGTGATATGCAAATGAGAGATTACAGACCGCTAATTAGGGTCAAAAGAACTGTTCACGTCAATTAGGGGGAATAAAAAATGATACCCCAATCGGCTGGCCCTCTTCCCTCCCACCCCTCCACCTCCTACCCTCGCCGCTCACCCCTGCCATGGATATACTTCCCTTTTGTCTTAAAACAGGAACAAAAATGAGGACCAATAAAAGAGACATTAATACGAGCATATGCGTTCAATCTCCAATCTATCATGAGATCAGTTCAGCTGCACCTCTATAGTGAGCCTCCTCCACCTTTTCCCTCTCCTCCTCCCTCCTATGTACCTGTCGGACGCGGCTGCAGGAAGAGCGAGGCCTGGATTTGCATTCTAATGACCCTCCCCACCATCGTCCACTCCCTTCTCCTGGCCCCTGAGAGGCGGCCCCTTGCATCACCCAGAGATCAATTAGAGCAGTCCCACTGCCTGCCGCTGCTTGTGCCGACCTCCTCTCTCCCTTCGCTCCTCACGCTCTCCCTTCCGTCCCTTTCTGTTCTCTTCTGCCCTCTCGTTCCCTAAACATCCATGCGTCCCACTCTGGGACATATTGCTGCTCACTTGCTTCCCACCGATGCCCCGTCCCGTCTTCTCACTCTCTCCTTTTTTATTACACTCAATTTTTTCTCTGTTGTTTCTAAAGCCAGCAAGCTGCTGTGTTTTTGCTTCCCTGATGTAGAACCAGATAAAAGTTTCTACATAAACAACCACTGTAAATTGTGTCAAGTGTTAAGAAAACTTGATTCACTATTGCTTCAAAAGAAAGCAAATAACTAGTTTTTCCAAATCCTTGTTTTTGGAATCCTGCTTGCCAAATTGCACATTTTGTGCGCTTCTCTTATTTAACGCATCTAATTCAACTTGTGAGTCTTCATGCCATGAAAATTATGTTTAACAATGAATACATCCTGTATACAATGTAACATTATAATTTTTTTATTGCAGCGTTGCCATTTTCGTTTTTGGAAAAAAAAGAAAAGGAAATGGATATTTCTATAGTATTCAACTAGCCTGCATTAAATTATGAAAGCCTGTTTCTGCCACATAATATACACTGTAATATTTTCACCAATATTTTTTTAATTATTCTGATCTTTTATTCTGAAAACATTTTATATATTACAATTTTAAACAAGAAACATATATATATTTTAGTCCCATAATAATTAGGATTGTGAGGAAAAAATAAGTTGTGAAATTTGCGTGGTTTACATATATATATATATATATATATATATATGTGTGTGTGTGTGTGTATATGTATATATATATATATATATATGTGTATATGTATATATACACACACACACAACACTGGGTATTGAGTTAAGTAGGTAATTTTCTTTCTCTAAAAAATGTAAGATTTTTTTTTTCATTGATAGTTAAAATAAGTGTTACTCAAGCAGCAAATCAGCATCTTAAAATGATTTCTGAAAGATGATGTAACCCTGAGGACTGGGGTAATGGCTACTGAAAATTACAGTTTTACTGTATTTTTGCTCAAATAAATGCAGCTTTAGTGTGTGCATAGACTTATTTCGAAAACATAAAAAAACCTACTGTAAACACACAGACACACGCACAACACAGTAGATGTGTATGCTGTATAAAGATGCTGTAAGTTACTTTAAATTGCTGATCACCGGGTTTTGTGACAGACCATTTGTCTCTCCTTCACATCCTGGATGTTTTTAAGCTGACTGTTCTGTCAATGCCCTCTCCTCTGATATCCTCTGGAGAGTGCTGGGAGCAGGAGGGTAACCCCATTCAGTATTGGCAGCAGGTCTGCAGAGCCACAGCTGGATTCTTCCTACAACCCTCCAGCTTGCAAATGTGGCCTTCTTCCCGGCTCATCCTCTGCCAATCACAGGGCCAGCCAACCAGAGGATGAGCGGCAGATCTGGGCTTTACATAGATTTCCGATGCCATTGATCCAGCCGATCAGTTTAAAAACCAAAAAACCCTTGGTCCAGCGGTCCCAGTTTGCAGTGCAGACTGTCAGTGTGTTTAAATGCACATTTGTGACAATTCATGACAGTTAAAGAAAAAATCAAAATGGCCAGATTGTAAAAGACAGGTGGTACAGAAAGACATGGGAGGAGAGAGTGAGGGAAAATGGGGGAAGTGAAGGACAGATTAAAAGGTTAGGGCACAGAGCAGTCTGGTCTGTGTTTGCTGCCTCTCTCTCTCTGTCTCAGGTGCAGTCATTATGGAGGTCTGGGCCACGGGTGTGGAGGTCTGCTGACTATGGAGCAGCTTCTATTAACAAAGTCCCAACACTCCAGCACTGAGTAGCTCTCAATTACTGTCTCCCTGCCCGCGCCGACTCCAGACACGCTGTCACCCTGGAGAAAGAGAAAGCAACAGAAAGCGGGATTATATGTATAACAACTGCTCTAGATCGACTCAGACAAGCAGTGTGGCTACCCGCTCAATTGCATCCACAAAGAATTGAAGCAATGTTAACATATGCTAGATATGCACAAGAAATATTTTTGAAAAGGATGCTATTATTAGAGCCACAGGCATGTACCGTAATATCAAACAGAAAGACAAAGAAAATGAACACATGGAAAAATAAATTCTGTCATAATTTAGTCACCCGCATATCATTCTAAACCGGTATGATTTCCTTTTTTCTTGTAGAAGATAGATGTTAGGCACAATGCACTGGGTGCTCTTTTCTGTAGTCTTACAAAGAATGGACGTTAAGCATCATAAAATGGTCCAAATTAAGTTTTCATACAACAGATTTGAAATTTGAAAGACTGAAATTTAAGTTATATGCTTAAAATGTTGACATAAGAAAAGTGTCATATTTGATTTGTGTATGAATCATTCTTTTGACTCAGCTCTTCACAATTAATTGATCCAGTTCACAAAATGAATGACTGAAAATCACAAAGCTATTGTATGACTTGAAAAAACTTAAAATAGTGCACAAAAGGCATTTAGACTTGTTTTGTAATACATAAAAATGATGGTGCTTTTCCAACCTCATGCAAGATTAAACACTCAGGTTCTTTATATAAGTGTAGGGAAAACATATGCCTTTTTAGATTAAAAAGAAGAAGAAGAAGAAGAAGAAGAAAAGTCATGAGAATGGGTACACAACGCTAAAAACCCCATTTTTGGGTCAACTAGTCCTTTACATTTCTTCACATCTATATCTGAGATGTATGTTTTAAATGCTGTATAACATCTATATGCATTTGGATCACACAGTTAATAACATAAAAAAATTTTTGTGCATATATGCAAAATGTGATGCACATTTGGCATACATACTAAAAGTAATATTTCTTCATTCAAGAAATGGCACAGTTTATTGCTAATCATTTCATCTATTTGATTTTTTTTAATAATCATATGTAATTAGTTTTGGAACAGGCAATCACTCAGTTTCGATTAAATGAGAGTGAAATGAATCTAAAAATATACATTGATAATAATAAACTGGTTTAATGGGTTTAAAAAAAGTTTATTGCTACTATTAGCACTGTAGATTTCAAGCATGTTTACAAAAACAGCTATAAACTAAAGAGGACTAAAGAAGTGGCGAATGTGTCTCAACCACTGGCCAACTGGATGAAGAACGAACAAAATCATTCTTCATCCAACTGCGATGGATCAGACAGATTAGCCTCTAAGTTGTGAAATTTCCCCTTAGACTCAATGACCCCCATGGCTAAGGATTTGGGCCTGAAAGGGGCCACGATGGGGGTGTCGGGGTGTCACCGTGAGGATTAATGCTTCCCCACCCCAACACACACACGTACACACAAAAACGCACAGATTTCTCCCTCTTCCTAATGATCTGTGAACCTCGGCTCTTCTCCTGCTTCCCAGCGCCTGTCAATCAAAGTCCAGATGGAAAAAGGAGGTTTTGGGGTTAAGGAGGTGGAGTAGGGCAGGCTGGGAGGGTGAGGGAGGGGGGTATGTGTGTCTGAGAGGGTGGTCATCATTCACAGGCAGCGGGCAGTTCCCAGTCTATTGATACGGCCGGCCAGAAGACGGGGCAAGGGTAGCAATGGTGGAAACGGAAAGCACAAAAACGCATTAGCATAACAGAGCCTGTCTCGTTAAAATGAGCATACCTCCCCTTCCCTGACACATCTCCTCTGTGAGACCTTGAGCTGTTGCATTTTCCACTTCCACTTTGGCACCTTCATCAAATGCTTATTTGTTTAAAGAAACAACAGACAGCAGTGATTACAAATCATGGATCGTGTAGTTTATTATGAAACAAAAAATAAAAGGTTAATAATGATCTTATTAGATCCTTGTCTTACGTTTCTCATCTTGAGTTTCAGATCTATTATTCAAATCTATCTACTATATCTACATTTTAATATAACCTCAAACATTTCTCATCATATTCTACAGCCAAATTATCAAAACTCTCAATTCCTATCCATAACTTCAAATCTTTCTCATCAAATTATTCTAAAACCAAATTATGAGCAATAATTAAACAAGTCAAATTATTTGGTACTATCTGCACACTTGTTTGATCACACAATGACGATGACAGAGAGGCTGTAGATATCTCCATAAATCAGTTGCTTTAGTATTTTTTACATCTGTGGTTAGTACTACCTCCTTGAGTGAGGGTTTATGGAGCATACCAGCAGGAACAGGTGTCATGCCGACCATAAGATGAGAGAAATCAATAGAACTGCTGATCATCTCAATCGATCTGTGGAGGCCTCCAGCCGATAAGATCAATAAAGCATATGTATGACTGCATGCCAAATGCTCCCTGCCGGAGGGAGCTATTACCACGGATCGCTTAAGCTCCAATACTTCTGCTAAGAAGACATTCTTGGAGTGGTTTCTGGATTGTTCAAATAAATACATACTGTAGATCCTATTTGGTCTGTTTAAAACCTAAACAAACCCTCATACAAACCTTGAATGGATGTAAGAAAACAACATATAATACCCGCAAGTCCTTGCTGATTGGACAACCCTCCTTTAAAATTTGTAAGACATTTGGGGTTCAAATGTCTATGGCAAATGAAAAGGCTTCCCCTTTTTATTTTATTTAATACATCTGTTAAATATGCTTATTTCTATTATGAAATATATTATGAGCATAATAATTTAAATTTGATCTGAACCTAAGCAGTTTGGTTTATCTTTTCAACAGCCCCCAAGACGCGTTGTGTAATACCTGATGATTATGAGCATGATTTGAAAATGATTTATGAGCCTTAATGGAAGCAAGAACATCTGAACATCTATAAAAAGAAGTTACATACAAAAACTCAACAATTTTCTCAAATGTATAAAGAATACAGGGTAAATCCTAAATATATATATTAGCTTTACATTGTAATTTAATATTAGAAGCATTTCTGAAGGATCACATGACACTGAAGTTTGAAGTAATGGCTGCTGAATTTTTTTTTTTGCCAGGACAGGAAGAAATTACATTTTATAATATACTAAAAAGGAAATTGTTATTTCACAATATTAGCCACTGTATCTTCTGCAAATAAATGCAAAACTTGCATAAAAGACAAAAGCATTAAAAAGTATACAACAAAACATACACAAATCTAGTCATAACTTTCTTGAACTTTTTAGAAAATGTATACACTTTATTGTACAATCTTATCAATGCAGCTGAAAGACTGACAACAAATGCTTTTTTTTAGTGAAATTCAGTAGGCTGAAGTCTTACGTATTTCTAAACTTACTGAACCCTAACCGGGGTGAGGGCTAAATACCAGCAGTACAGCAAAAGAGTCCCTTTAAAAAACCCCGCCCTGACCCTGGGAGTCTCTCACACACTTTCTCTCTCTCCTGGACGTGTCTCTTTGTTTACTTTCACTCTTCTTTAGCTAGCTCTGCTGGAGCGAGGAGTGAATGGTCGAGGTATTGTCTCTTCGTCATGACCCTAGGTGACCTCATTCACAACCCTCAAAAACACCATCTGCATGATCCAACAGTCAGGGGCCAAAGGAGGGTGGGAGGAGAGGTGGAAAGGTGACAAGAGCTGCATGACGGAAGAAACTAAAACCAATCAAAGAGGATGCAAACGGATGAATGATGGCCTGGTGACTGATTGGTTTTAGACAGACAGACATACAGATGCATTTTGTTTGGTCTAATTGGAATTCTATCCACTAAATATAGTCTACACAGAATTAATAGACTTTCAGAAAACCTAATTACTTTGATTACTACCATATTTAAATTGCATTGTATTTACAAGCACATGTTAGTAGCTACTGTAGACTAATGTAAGACTGCAAGATACAGTATTACCATCCTACATCTCCAAGTTTCAGGATACCATGTTTAAGCATCTTTGCATTTTTCTATTCACTCATCATCTCTCTTTCCCCTTTTTTTCTCTGTCTCGCTCCATTTGAGGTGGAGAATTCCAGAAGCCAGCCTACAGCAGGCTGCATGTGCGCAGGAGGCCGTTTTTCCCATGGGGTTGCAGGTGAAAAACCAGGACTCTCTCAGCGCCTGCGAGGGACGCCATCTGTCCCCACAGCTTCGTCTGCGGGGCCCATCACCCCCACACCTCCCCCACCATCCTTACACTCTCTCTCCCTCACCTCATGCCAGCCCAGCAGGGCACATTACCCTGGAAAGCAGTTCCACTCTTACTCCTCTGCTCATCTCATCTGATCTGTTTTGTTTTTTCTTTTCTACAATCTACCATCATCGTAGAGTACTGCACCAAGTCTTTGCAACGCAGTCACAATAGAGAATTTCAGGGCCAGAGAGCTGCGTCTGCACCAGCTCCTGCTCAAAGCCTGGAGTACAGTACAATAAAACACACCCTGAGTCCAAGAGTAAGCAAAACAGAAGTTTGTAAAATGCTGACTGTCACAAATGGAAAGTACTGGAGTAATTTAACTTAAATATTGTTTTGGGGAATCTGTACTAGAATACTGAATCTGAATAATTAAGCTCAATTGCATTTCCAATGCAAAAACAAGCATTTTTTCTCATGGCTTCAATAATTCAACCTTGTTAAATTTACAAACACTGAGCACTGAAGTAATGAAGGTTCAGCTTACATCACAGAAATAGATCACAATTGACAATATTTTCACCTAGCAGAAATTTATTTTACATTTTAATAATATAAACGCAGTATTGGGGAGCAGAGAGATATTCAAAAATATAAAAAAAATCGTTATGATTCCAAACTTCTGACTCTAAGTTACAGATGTTCCATTTACATTTCTTCATTACCAAACTTTTTTTGTTTTTTTATCCAAAGCAACTTACAACTTAATACAACAAGTGAGATACCTAAGCAAAAGGCAAAAACCTTTTTACTTTACCTCACAACTGTTTTGGCTACATAGACTTTGAATTTTACTCAACAACAATGGATAATTATGAATCTGAATGAGACTTACTCACGTCCGTAAGTAAAGTAAACACACCTCCGATGCACCAAGTTACCATGTTGCTTAACAACTGCAAACAGTTCAATGCAAGTATATTAACCTATATTACTTGCCAAAAGATATATTTGATTATTAATCAAACTTGAAGTCTTTATTGACCAGTAGTGTCTCTAGCAATACAGCAGTTGATGCTCATGCATTATAGTGCTTTGTGCCTAAATGGATTTTTGCATGAATAAGTTCCTCAGGTCTATGTTACACTTTGTTTTAAAAGATAATACACAGAAAAGAAGGAAACTGCTGTATGAAGTTGTCTCAAACGTCAGTATGTTTGTAACATCTAGTCATAAGTATGGGTCAAATGGATGCGCTTAGCTGAGTCGATGTAGGAGCAGGACGTGGCCACGCTAACGGTCAGATGGTCCGTGCCAGAGTGAAAGAACACTTTCACGTGGGAACCCGGCCACTGCGCGCAGACAGACAACGCAGGGGCAGCTAAGTGTGAAGCTTCCAAACTGTCACTTACACAGACAGCCTCCCTCCCTCTGCCTGTCTCTCTCTCTCTCTCTATTCTCGTCACACTTTATCCATGGTCCCTCACAAAAACCAGACAAGCACACAGGCACGCTCTCGTTCTCGCCATTATCAACACACACACACACGCACACAAAACACACTGCGTCAATCTCCAGACATCGCTGATAGGCAGGAGGGGGAGGAAGAAAAGAAAGAAGAGGGAAAGAGAGACAGAAAGCAAACGAGAGGAATGAGTTCCTGACATTCAGCAACTTTTTTTTTATGTCCCTCCATCAGCTGAAGACAGAGATGGAAAAGGAAGTCAAGAATGAGAAGACGGTGAGGAAAAGCCTAGACGTGTGAAACAGCGTGAGAGAGAGAGTTTGTGGGACAGTGGAGAGTTAAAGTGTCCCCATTCTCTCAGTGACTGGGCGTAACAAAGAAGTGGGCAGGCTTGCAGGACAGCGGAATGGGATGACAGTGGGTGGCGGTTCGCTGGGGCCCCCGTTCCCCCGCGCCTCTTTGGGGTCACCGGCAGGGTGACCCCACCCTGATTGTTTCCCTTGGCTCTGTCAGATCCCATTGTTGCTGACTGGTTTAATGGGGAGAAAATAGAGGAGGGGCCAAGTGGGCAGGGAGACGCCCCTGCTCTGAGAGATCTGACTATTTGACCTAAATAAACAAAATGTCCAAATTTTCAGAAGAAGAAATGAGGGTGGAATGAGGGGAAAGAGATACAGACAACCCCATCTGTCAGGGCAAAACATGAAGGAGGTACCATGTCACTGTTCATAAAACCTGTTTTTTTAACAAATAATGTCTAATAAAATCTATCTGTCTGTCTCTCTATCAATGTCTGCTTACCTGTTCATCTATCCTTCTATCTGTTTATCCATCGTTCTAAGTATCAATTTTTTTACAAGAACCAAAAGTATAACCTATTCAGTTTTATGCATGAGCCTTGAATAAGAGCCAGTTTTGACCTCACTATATTTCCCCATCTCACCGATAATATTTGTGGGCAGACATTGTTTATTTATGCATGAACTGTCTAATGTGTTGATTGCATGACCCACATTTCTCACCCAAATATGAATCACATACTCTGGCTGCTACAAAAACATCAAGAGAACTTCTGTAACTGCTGCTGCCTACCTGTTTTGTGGCTCAAAGCTCATTTGTTTAACTTCTGTCTAAAGTGTTTAAAGCCCTGTGGAGTCTTCTTTAGATCAATGGTGTAAGCCTATCCATTGCAGCAGTTCCTCGAGTCAAATACCTGAAAAGCAAGGGCCAGTGGGCTCTTAATTGAACAAATGGCTTGCTTAATTGATCATTGATTTGTGATCAATAATGTACATGTGTTCTGGATCTTTACAAGCAAGTGATTGAGAGTGAGCAATAAAATCTGCCAGGTAGTTTGGCTGTTGCCAATAATCTCACTTCCTCTCAGTAAAGCAGACAAGAGGAAAAAGAGAGTGAGAGAAAAGACAATGTTAGAAGGGAGCACAAGAGTGTTTAATTTTTTCGGCCTTAATCAGGACTATACATGTAGCTTTCGACATGGCCAATGGCTGAGTGTGCCCTGCAAACACACACACAAACACACAGGTGTTAGTTTCAGAGTGGCACGGGTCCACGTGGTTTGGGGTATCACTTGGGTCCTCAATCTCCACTCCAAGGAAAACATCAATGGCTCTCTTTGATCCCCCACTCAAGGCCTGTCTTAAAAGGGCCACGGACGGATGGAGAGATGGGGGAGACACTCCACATCAGTGGGCACGGCCGGCAGCCTCAGGTACCTTCTCACCACACTCGTGCCATCCCATTAAATATGGAACACAAAGACAAAGGAGCCAGAATTGGGAGCGAGTGCAGGGGGAGGTGGGGGACAGCACTCCATCCCTTTGAAGAGCAGAGCTGATGAGGAAACCTACACAAACAAACACACAGCTGACAAACAGGTTCACAGAAAAATATTTTTAAATGGTCCTTTTGCAGGTACATTGTTGAATAATCTCCCGAATGTTGCACTGTGCCACTGCCCTAAGAAATCTAAATGTTTGAAACATGAGATTTAATTAGATTTGCATGTGAAACTTCAGCTAAGTACGGTTAATGAACATAGGAATGATACGCATCATGCAACAACACACAATTTTTTGTCCATGCTATAAAAAATGAAATGAAATAAATTTCAGTGCATAATATGTGCCATGTATATCATTTTGGGATTTTTTCCTTTCAGGGACTTCGCATGACTTCGGTATCATATTCCTCATATTGCAAATCAATACCTATTAGGGAACAAAATGCAAAGGAGGGTCCTCCTTAAGAGTGTGTGCATCTGTGTCCAGTGTCTGTGGTCAGTGTGGGCAGGTCAGTAATTTCATCTCCATCTGTGGGTGATCCATCTCCTACAGCTCTTGCCCTTCCCTTTAGCTCTGCCAAAGCGTGAAGCATTCGGTCATTATATGTGTGCAGGCATGTGGGGAACCTGAATCATTGGCATCCCAGTGGATAGCTGGAGTGAGACAATACACACTCAAGATTAGATCTGTTAAAATAACATGACAGTGTTGCTAATAAACACAACAGCATACACGTACACTCTGGACACACTTCAGATGAAAGGAAAGTGGCATGTACTGAACTTTACTGAACATTACACTACTGTTTAGGAATTATTATATTAATATATATTATTAAATATATTATATTAATATATTTATATTATTATATTAAAATTACTTTGCACACAAATTATAGTAAGTTGTCACAATGGAATCTGCCAAAAATAAGCTTTTTAGAAACAAAATGTAAATAGATAAATAAACAGAAGCAAAATGTTAACGAAATAACAAAAATGTAATGCATAAAAACAAACATATTACATATGATTTTTTATTTTTATTATTTCGAAGTAAATATTATCATTTTTATTTTCATTCAAATGTATATTTATCTTGTTATTTTTTTCAGTGTACAAGATTGGAATGACATGAGGGTGATTAAATGATGATGTGAAATCACATTTTGGGTGAGTTATACCTTTTTAAAACTAATCAACATAGTTAAATCAACATAGTACACATTTGCGTAACTGAGCTTTTGACCCAAAACTTCACAGTCCATGTGACATCTTTCCAGACAACTTGCAGGTCAGGCTGAAGGAGCCAGGTGGGTTTGCAGTATGACAGCTCAGTTTTACACACACACACACACACACACACACACACACACACACACACACACACGGGCGCTGCTATAAGACAGCAGTGAGCCCCATGTGGCTGTAAGCAGTAACTACACACACTCTAAGAAAGGACCATTCATCTATCTGGTTCCTTTCCTCTAAAATATATTTGATCCCTTATTGTAGTCTTTGAAAATACAGAATTGCATTAAATATAAAATATTTTGGTAAAATACTGAAATAAGTTTATAGACAAAGGAGACGGAAGACTGGCTGTGATTTGAAACCCTGTGACCGCAGATATTATAGCACACACAAACCTTCCCTCTCAATCACTTCCTCTTTTCTTTCTACTCACTCTCTCTTGACTCTTTATGCAGATCCTGACTCCCAACCATCCGCACAAACACACACACATGCAATGGCGTCTCCCCAGGGGCAGAGGGGAAGGGCAGGGAGGATGGAAATGAATTCAGCGATGTTGCAAGTGGCAACACGCATCTGCATCTGTAATTAACCCCCAGAACGACACACTGAGCTCCCTACTACTTCCCTCCGTTTCTCCCTCCCTTTCTTTTCTATCTCTCTCATCCTCTCTCAAAGGCTTTTTAAGAGATGCTTGGTGGGCCAATTAGGGTGAGTGTCTGTGTGTATGTGGTGCGTGTGTGTGTGTAAGTGCCCTGGCACATCTTGAGTGTGGAGGAGTGTATGTTTGCATGAATTGATCTTTAAGTGGGAGTGTGTGTGTGTAGGTGTGTAAAGTGGCATCTCTTTGTGTCTGGGACCGGGCACATTTGCGTGTGTTTTAGCGTTCCCTCAGGCCAGCGCTGGTTGCGCTCTCTGCCCGGCTTGTGTTTGATGACATTTCCATTGGGAATATCTCTGACATCAGAACACTAGCCAAAAGCATAAAACACATGCTGCCATGTGCCAGTTTCGATAGCTTACACGGTTAGCCATCAAATCAAAGCCATAATCATCAAATCACATAGCATTAAAGTCTAACTCTGTGGCCAAGTTTAGCTGGTATAGGGTCGACGGCAGTGCAGGAAGGGACACTGTGCCTCCCTCCCGTCGAGTGAATGCGATGGGGAAGGTTGACGTGGATCAAGAGGGACCCCCAGGGTGAGGTGTGGAGGAAGGAGAGGAGAGGAGGAAAGGGTAGAGAGGCCCACCTTCTGTCTCTTTAGAGGGGTGCATCACTGTGTGGCCAATTAGCAACGGCCAAGACACAGGGGCTAAGCACACAAACATAACCGCTGCAAAACCGCACTCTATTTCTTTCAACAATCAATTTACAACTGTGAAATTGTTTAACGCAAAAGTCTAGTGGTATTTTTTTCACTTCTGACACTCTAACAAGTAACGTAATGATCTAGCTATTGTGTATTGTTGAGTTACAGTGTGAGTGTTTAAGTGTATAAGCGCATACAAATTTAAATATTATGTAAAATAAAAAATGAATGATGTAAAATAATAAAAAGCTAATGTAAGTGGCAGTAACATAATAGTAAAATATTTTTTATAGCTTTAAAATACTGATTAAATTAAATAAAATTGGACACAAAGTAAATTTAATCATGTAAAATTTGAAAATGTAACTAGAAAAGGTAATGAAAAGCTTAATGCTGTCAAATGTTTTAATGATTTAAAAAAAATCATTTCAATAGTATCCACTAACCCTAAAATACTAAAACTACAAGAAACTAAGTTCGTGAAAACGAACAAAAATCTAAACTAAATTAACCTTTAAATAAATAATACAATCTAAAAATAACAAAAAAATAAATAAATAACCTGAAAAGAAAAAATTTAAATGAAATGATCATTAGCCTTATAATAACATTAATTAGGGCTGACTTGCTTTTAACTGTTTTCAGGTAAAGCAAAGAAACCTTTTCTTATCAAAAACCATTTTATATATGAGTTGACTTTATGGTTCTTTAGGGATGAAAAGGTTCTTGAAGTATATGTTCTAGGTAGCAAAGAAATTGGGAAGCCTTCCAGGGTTCTTTGAAGAAGTATAAAAAGTATAAAGTAGATTTTGCACATATTTGTCCTTAGAAGACCAAAGAAAAGCTTTTTAAGTTTATGAACTGTCAAATGTAAGAAGCTCAGAAAGAAAATACAAAAGATGCTTTCTTAAACAGGGCAAAAACAAGTGGGAAAATCCTTAAAAAGTATTAGAAAAGATCCTCCTTGTTCACCTTCCTGATGTCTTTACACATAACCCTAGACATGCATTATAAATGAACGGATAATTAACGTGTGCGGTATGATGGGGAATATTAGCACTATAAGGGGAGCATCTGCCATACGCACAAAAACAGAGGCACTGTGGGTAAACAGAAAGGACTGTGGGTAAATAGAGACGACTGCGGGTGTTCCCTCGCCCCTCTCCTGATGGCGGGGTGTTGTGGCGTGGAATATGATGGAAAATGTGGCCTGTGAATAATGCATTACCCTGTTGGTCAACAGTTCTTGATCTGCTTTAAAGAACGGAGGACTCTTTGCTATTATGAGATTAAAACCAGCCCACCTTTGTCTGCAAAAAGCGACGCCGGCACAGAACATGTCAACACTGCTATTCTGCCTGTCCACACATGAAAGTGCAGCTGCAGTTCAGGATGCCATATCACTATGAGTGTGTGCTTTTGATATCAAAGCTGTTGTCCAAGATACTGCTTTCCTTTTCAGATATGACATTTTGCCATTCTTTTTGATTTCGGACACAGTTTTGATCATCCTATTTTGTCAGCCCACCTACAGTAGACATGATGAGATATAACAAACAAGTAACAAATCACAGTTTATGTTTTTACATAACATTTAAACAATAATCCAAGTAAGTCTCTGGAGTATTTTTTATAGGAATACAAATAATAATAATAATAATAACAATTCTAAATTACTAAAATAGAATAACTACTACTAATAATACTGAGTGCCTTAAACAACTCATGTAAATATTTTACAAAGTTTGATATCACCAACTTTCACGAAATCCAATTATTTAATCTTCAAAAGCCTCATTGTTACATTGGACCTTTTTGTACAAATTGCTCATAAAAGTATACCTAAGAAATCCATAATTGAATGCAATCGTGTGTGTCCACTAGGTGGCAACACTTGTTTTTTTTAAAAACATTTTGTTGTTGCTTTTAAAAACTACTTGAAGAAGATGAAAAAAGCGATGAAACTACTGAAAATGAAGGTTGAAACAATAAAAGTGTGTATGCAGCGAGCTAAGTATCTGTGTAAAATTCATGTGTAAAAAAAAAAAAAAAAGATGTCGCAAAAATGTGCTGCCCTCTGTGGTCAGCCATAATAACATTTGTTTCAGGAATGAAAAGCGGTTTTTCGCATTCAGTGAATTGTATACTGTTTAACAACAAACCAATTTGTTAACTGAATAAAACGTCTTTCTGGAAAAGTTCCTTAGACAAAATCGCTTTAAATTGTTTTGAAAGCTGTGATAATTACGCCTTTATACAGTGCGTGCCAATATAAAGAATATTCTCTTTAAATTCAATATGTATCTAACCTAAAAGAAAACTAGAATGCTCAATCGACACAACAAAACTGGCCATTTAAGGAAGTTTTGTGTGTATTATTCTTCAAATAAAGGTAATATTGGCCGAAGATAAAGCACACTCAAAGAAGACGAGAGTAACCTTTGAGGTTTGCTTGTGATTGTAGGAATTAAAGGCAAAAATAGTCATAAAATATATACAACTGCATGCAAATAAACATGGATTTGTAGCATACAACGACCAAAAAGATGTCAGTGACCTGCTGTGTTGTGTATCTTAATTAGATCTTGCCAAAACTGAATGAGCATTTGCAAATGATGACAGTCACTAACGTGAAAAGAACACAAATATAATAAAATGGAACAGGGAATATTGCTCTTAAGTGGTTGTGATTTTCCACATGAGTAGCTTTAGTGTGACATAAAGTCCCTGCTTGAGTCCTCTGGGGTATGAGTGTGTGTGTGTGTTTGAGCGAGAAAGAGAGACACGAGTAGCTCATCCTCACGTAATCATTCCTCAACTTAATCTCTGTGTAACAACGTTAGCTCTGGTCTGGCAGAGAAAGTTAAATATTCACGATACAAGGCAATCTACTCAGTGTTCAAACAAAGTGCCCTGCCAAGTTCAGCCATGTATGTAGAGACTCGCTGAGGGAAAGAGAGAGAGAGAAAGAGTGTGAGCGGGAGAGAGAAAGGATCTATTTTATTATTCACATAAGGCATAATAAACCAGGGCTGCTCGGTTAGCACTTAAACTCCCAGCGCTTTAGTGGTTATCCTTAATGCGACAGCACTGATTTGAGCACATCCTATTAATAGTCCAAGGGTCTCATCTTAATGCCAGGATCCATGTTAATAAGTACTTGTAAAAAGCTATTAATAGATGCACATCTCTTTTTCTGAGCCTGGTGGATTTAACGACACGTTCACATGTGTGTTTTACAGTAAGTGTGTGTGCGTAGCTGCAAAATATGATCTGTAAGGTGTGTGCATGTGTGTGTGTGTGTGTGTGTAAGGCTCGATCTCCAGCTGTGGGCCCTGGTGTGTTCAGGCTCCAGGATGCTGGCCAAGCAGGAGGGAGCGAGACATGGATATTTAATGGCCAGGGACACAGATGCCCTTCACCAGAAAACCTCCTAGCCTTTGATTCCCACACATTACTGCCTAATGGAAAACAAGACCAACGTTTACGCTTATCAAGCATAATTAAAAGAGGCCAGTTAGTCTACAGGTCCAGTAGGATTCATCCACTTCAGTGATAGGATGCAAGATTTCTACACGGTTATATATCTTCCCACATCAGCAAAACCGTATATTTTTGGGAATATCAAATGAATACATTATAATTTGATATTAACCAGTCATTGTAAAATAAATTCTCATAAGTTGATGAGGCTTTACTTAAATACAACGGTTTTTAAAAGTTTAAGCTCTGTAAGAAATTCATATTTTTATTCAGAAAAGATGCATCATAAACTGGCAACAAAGACAATCAAATTTAAAAAAAAAAAGGACAAACAAACAAAAACAGTAAAAGATATAGTATGTTTTTATGTATGGTATAGTATAAATACAGTAAAAAATAAGTACAATTAATTCAAATCAATTCTATTTTCACACAGAAGTACAAATAAACAGCTTATAAAAGACACTACAGATCAAACAAATGAATAAATTATGTGGATGAGAAACATGAGATGACAACTTAAAATATGGTCGTCATCTCTGCATATTCCAGCCAATCACAATGCTGGGGCATATAAACACACTCGGTATATTCCAACAACCCTCCACCGCCCCGACTCAACCTTTAATTTCATAATTAGGTCCGGTGGGGGAACTTGAGGGAGTCTGGGATGAATCTCATGCTCAAGTCAAGCCTGTTTATCCTTTTCCTCATTCTTTATTTATATTATTATCAAATGGACACGCAGCCTTGTGAAATCAAAGGAGGAATGTCATGTCCTTGGCCAGACAAGAAGAGTTAAATTGGTTTATTTCAAATCAAAAGAATTTAACAGTGCTGAAATTTCAACAGCATACGGTGACACTTATCTAGACTCAAATATCACACAGTAAAACTGTCCTATTGTTTTAAATACCTTATGTGCAATACAGGAATGTGTGTGTGTGTGTGTGTGTGTGTGTGCGCACGCGCAAACCTCTGTGTTGGGCAGGTGTGTTTAAAGAGGTGTGTGATTTCACTCTCCATATTTTGACACCTACATTTTCATCTAAATAACATCTATACAAAACACACACACACACACAAATACACTCATGCACACAATTACCCAATTTATTTTTGTTCTGATCCTGTATCTCCTTTGTTATGAATCTTTAATTTATATGGACTTAATGAGACTCAAATAAAGAAGCAACCCACTCCAGAAACATCATTCTCTGTGCCAAAGATGTCTACAATTCCTCAAGACACTTTTATAGGCGTTTAAGCGAGGAAGGTGGGCCGCACACACTCGCACACTGTATATGACACCAGAGTTGTTTTGGACTGCTGGGGTATTGTTTTGTCTGCTACTCATGATAAGGGTAATTTGTTTGGTAGGTTTAAAGAGGAGAGATAATGTCGCTATAATGAGAAGGCTGACTGAGAAAACGTACAGTGTGGCAGAGAGGTAATTTGTAAAGATAGCCCACATTCTGTCAGCGCTTGAGAGGAGGAGCTGGCTCTGTGAGGAGCTCTGTGAAACCAATGTATGGGCTTAGCTTGCAAACACACACACAAAGACAAACAAGCACACTAAAGATCATCAGAGGCAATGGATTCTTCAACGGCTCTCTTGCCTCAGAGACTTAAACCTTAGACCTTAAAATGCATTCGAACATACAGTAGTGCAACATATATATGTGTATATATGTATAAAATAGCATGGTTTATAATTTCTGAAGGATAACATGGCACTGAAGATTGGAGTAATGACTGCTGAAAATTCAGCTTTGCTGTCACAGGAATAGTACAATTATTTAAAATATATTCAAATGTAAAACAGATATTTTATTAGTACAAATTTACAAATTACTGTTTTACTACATTATCACGGAAGTTTCCATAAATAAATAAATAAAACATAAAAGGTTGTGCATAGCTGCATAGCAGAATTACAGCAGCACTGTCAGATTAGATGTATTAGAGCTTGTGCATGTGTGTTTGTTTATGGCTGTTTATTGCTACATTATATGCATTTCATCATAATCATGACTTTTACACAGGAGACTCAATGATACGTATATCAGGGGCCTCTGAAACTGACTGGTGCATTGGTGGATCTAACATAAAACTGACTATTGTATTTAACGTCAAAGACCAAGAGCGATTTATCACTTCCTGCCTGTCATAACAAGAAATAGACAGGTAATTATCGAAATTAACAGGTTAATTATCCAATCATTTTAAGATTCAAAAGAACCACAACAAAAAAAAACAATCTAAATCAACATTGACTTTACTGAAATGTACTGTATATGTTTTTTACGCAGTTCTGCGTACTGCAAATTTATCTATGGTTTTAGAAAACATAGAATCCAGAAAGTGAGTCCTATGGACAATTCATTTAAGTCAAAGATTGGTGCAAGTGTTTTTGCTTTAGTTTTTTTGTGTTTCCTTTTTTCCGTCAACAGCAGATTTTGCGGTAAAAATTCCCATTAGAGACAAAAGGGCTTTATACACGTAGTGTAATGCGAGAGCAACTGAGAAAAGATCCATCTCAATGTGCGGATTCAAACACACAATTAATAATCACTGTTACCGCCACCCGCCTACCGCTGACCGCACTGGAGCAAAAACAAATGTTGCAAAAGGCACATCGGCTCCCTCATTAATTTGAGAGTAGGGTCATTACTTGTTTGAGGCAGAGTGCATTAGTCGTGTAGACAGGAAGGAGCAATGATGCGGCCCACCGCCGTCGGGGGATGAGGACGTTTTTTCCTGTTTTTAAGTCTGAACAGGAAGAGGGGGGTGGGGGGGCAGGTTTTACAAGGAACGGTCAAGTATGACCTTACAAGCCAAACTCCCATTGCATGAGGGGGGGGGAATAGAGGCAGTTGATGGGGTGTCTGGAATTTTATTAATTTATAAATTGGGAGTGTCCTAATTGAATTCCCAGCATTAGCTGTTAAAAAAAAAAACTAACCTCGTTAAATTTATTGACAGGGCAATTAAATAAATATCAAGGGGCATGTGGGGAGGGTTCAATCCATGGATTTTTTATTCTATTTTTTTAAAAGAAATAACATGTCGTACTCATCAAAATAAGTCCCCCCCTCTCTCTTTCTCCTTCTCTATCTCTCTTCCTCTGTTCTTAGAAAATTAGGGAATAATGTGAAAAAATGCTTAGCACACGAGAAAGCGAGCCCATGCAGACAGGGAAGTGGGTCCCTTGAGGGTGCCACCAAGCCCCACATACATAAATCTAAAGCCAGATGCAAACAATCAATTTTCAATTTTAATTATTTACCATGCCCTGCCAGATAGAGGCATTCATTTTCCTTCTCTGTCTGGATTAAAAATAAAAAATTAGGAGATTAATATTTGGCAGAGTGGGCAGAAAAGAGTTTCTCTCGTCCAAAAATTTTATTAGTACCCCTTTTATGCTGTGTGACCAGCATGCTGAACACAGCAATCAATAACTTAATAAATTCTCACTGACCCCCTCTGTTGGCCCCATGTTTATACATTCACACACACACACACACACACACACACACACACACACACACACACACACACACTCACCTGCAAAGTCACACAACTTCACTAGTACTAGCTCTCTCTTACTAAACAGTTATTGTTACTGTTTTGGTGCCCCTTTACATTTGCTAGTAAAAAAGTAATGCAAAAGTAACGTAACACATTACTATCTAAA
>JAUCMU010000030.1:19259888-19281833 GCA_032275025.1 Enteromius treurensis | reverse complement strand
CATAAGATATATATATATATATATATATATATATATATATATATATATATTTGATTAATTTAATTGTAATCAAATTAAATTAAAAAGCTGTTAAACATTTCTGTATTTTTTGCATTCATATATTTGTTTGTTTAAAAGATGCTGAAATAATTTAAAAATACAGAACATTAATATTGCAAAATATTATTACATTTTAAAAATAAATGTCTTCTATTTTAATATGTTTGCATTTTCTGTACACACATACTGCAAAGTTTAATTTTCAGCAGTGTCAGTGTCACATAATTCTTTAGATATAATTCTGATTTTGTGTGTCTCATTATTATTAGCTAAAAATGGTTGCACTGCTCAAGAAGTGCTTTTTGTAGGATCAACAAGATCACTTCCATGACAACATATCAAACTAGTCAGAACAGAAAACCTCAGAAATCTCAAGAGGAAGCCACCTAAAAAAAAACATTTTCCAGAAGCTAAACATCAGTAAAAAAAGAAGGCAGCAAGACTATACAAAACATATTATGTCAAAGTATGAGAAAAGGTCAATGTATGCAACTGTACTGTAAGTTCAACCTACAACTTTCATTTATCACTTTCTAAACAGGCTGTACTAAGATTTAGATGAAGTCAGAAAATGATCATAGCCAGAAGGAGAGTTTACATGCTGGGTTTAGCAAGCCAACCCACAAGAGTCAAGCTTATTGGTCAGAGCAGTGCCCCTGTAGCTGTATATGACCTTTGATCTCAGCGAAAGCAAGGGCCATAGACACCTGTGCGCTGAGAGGAAAAGGTCTGACCTTTTGTGGAGTCATTCTCTGAAGTCCGCAACAGCAAAGGTCAAGAGGTTGACCTCTGGGTTGGCAGGGTGACCCCTCGTGATAGGCCACTTGACCCCGCTTACTGCGGAGTCCACTGGGGCCCAACCACCTCTCGGCCACTACGGAGTGCCACTGACAAATGAGGTCAGGCCAGAAGAGAGAGATTTATGTCTCTATACACACTCAAGCACACAGACATAATAGGCTCCAGCTTTGTGGAGTGTAGAGGTGTAACCAACTACTAACACAGCAAACTATGAGAGCATATGTGTGTGTAAGAGTAATGGCTCCACTATGAGTACAGGAAACAGAAGTAAACAGGATTTAAAGGTACAGTTCACCCAAATTACTCACTATCACGTCGTTCCAAAGCTGTGTGGCTTAAATTCTTCTGTGGAGCACATATCAACATATTTTAAACAACATATTTGGGAAAAGTACAAATAGTGAATATTGGACTTTTAAGCTCTAAAATAAAAGTCATGATGAAAAGACTTTATTCAGTAAAAAAGCTTTCTTCATATGCAACCATTCAAATGTGGTTGTGGCTGGAAGGGATACAGCTAAAACTGGAAGCTAACAATAAATTTGTCTTTCTACCTATTAGATTTTATTAATGCCTACACATACCCCAACCCTAAACTTTAATAACATAAATGCAAAAACGGTAATTTTTGTTGTACAGTGTGACAGATATTATGTTATATTGATGTGCGCATGCCCAGGTCTGTCAAATAAATAAGTGACTTAATATGAAAATTCTCATATCATTTAATCGCCCTCAATTCATTCCAGACCTGTATGACTTTCTCCTGTGTAACACACAAGGGGATATTGATATAAAGTGCTTTTTTTACACACATATATGGCATCTTAAGATCTTACATTCATCAAAAAAGCACCCTAAAACGTTTGTTAAACTTGTAAATAAAACGTATGCACTATATTGTAAGTATTTTGGTTATATACCACAGTTTTGCATAACGAAAAGCAACTTTTTGAATACAGATACAGCATTTCAGGTTTGTTACATCCATGAACCAAGCTCAACTATTTCCCAAAAATGTTAGCATTTTTCGTTTGTTTTCATACGTACATTGGAAGTCAATGGTAACCAAAACAATTTGTTTTGGTTACCACTGACAGAGTATTTTTCTGAAACATTTTGGTTGCTTTATTGGAGCTCAACAGACCCAGTATTTATTCATATGCATCACATGGGAAAAGAGCGGCTAGCACATTCTTTCTTCTCTCTCTTTTTGTCTTTTATAGAGAAAACGAAAGTCAAAGTGAGGGTGATTAAGTGACAACAAATGATGTTCGTTTTTGGTACTTCATTTCTTTAAGGTGCCTGGAGTTCTTTTTTCGACATCATTTTAAAATCTTGTTTGAGATCCAGCAGAGTACAAATTTCCATAAATAAAAACATGGCTTTAAAGAGTCTAGAGCAAATTTTTTTCACATATTTCCAACATCTAGTTCGAGTTCCAGCAGAGCCACATCCAACTTTCTGTAAATAAAAATTTGGAGTGAGTGAGGTATACTGGTGATGCTCTCCCCATCAGGCAAATATACCTGAGCTCAAGGTCAGAGCAGCCTGGATCTGGATTCACAACAACAACAGTGCATCTCAAATACAAAACACACACACACACATACGCATTCCAGTTTGCAAAATTAGCGGCTAAGTAGCAAATGAACAATAGCTGTCCCGCTCTAGCCACGTCCGCTCGCTTATTTATTCTTTTTAGCCCAGCTAAGAAACATATAAATAAATAAATATACGCACATATCAATCTATCTCTATCTTCCTCGCTCTCTTCTTCTCTTTAAAGTGATGCTGTGGGCTTTTACCGGAATGGTGCTCGGGCACGGGGATCATTTATAACCGAGTGGCGGTGCTAATGCAGCTTCCGCGGCTCGCCCGATGTTTTATTCATGGGCTTTTATTATTAGGGCCCCACTTAAAAAGGTGAGCCTCCGCTCGGGCCTAGCCGGTCCTCCTCACCCCACGTATCTATCACCCTGACAAGAGCGTCTTCCTCTGGAAGTCTTTTAGAAAACTTCAAACAGAGACGCTATTGATTTTTTTGCCCAGCCCTCCTCCTCCTTTTTTCCCCACACCTCCGTCACTACCCTCCACATGGGCACCAGCATACATCTTGTCTGAGAGTTTGAAAAGAGAAAGAAAGCGAGTTAGAGAGAGAGCCTGGACCTGGCATAATGAAGGCTAAGATGGCAGGAAAGTTTCTCTGTTGTTTGTTGTTGTGTGTCTGACTTCAATGGGAACTCAGAAGCACATAAGCAAAGGCGGGATGCATGAATTTAAATTTGACTAATTGAGAGACTGAGCTGCATTCAAAAAATGATATCAGTCTACTCAAAGAAATGCCCTCACATGAATAAATGAACTTTGAGTTATCATATATGCAGGCTTCGGTAGTAAAAGAATACTTAGGGAGAGTTAACTGGCCTTTTATCACAGATCCACAACAGTTTTTTTTAGCAAAAAAAAAAAAAAAAAAAAAAAAAAAAAAATTATATTATTATTATAGCTTATTAATAAGGGTGAAGAAGCACCTAACCCTGATCATAAGCCTAAAACTGATATTTCCAGAAAAAGTATCCCTTAATTCTGATTGGTTAATTGGAAAGTTGATCCAGGAGCATCTTGTACTTTTCGAAATCATGCTCACCATATATAGAAATAAAAATACAAATATTTAATAAAATTGAATAAAAACAAATTCATGTATTTAAGAAAATGTAATATTAAAAATATTGAAACATTTATATAATAAAATAATAAATAAGATATGGGTCATTTATAACAAAAGATTCAGACTTACAGAGTCACTTTGCAGAAGCTACAAATGCAGAAATGCCACATGCATCCCCCTCATTCTTAAAAATAATGAACTATAGCTAATGCCTGGCACACGCACAATTAAAACTATAATTAATAATACAGCTAGAGGTCCATTCAGACAAAGAGAGGACACAATATCTTCTTTGTGAAGACCTCAGCTTTTGCCAGCAGGGGAAAGTACCCTTGTAATGCTTGTAATGCAGTCTTTATTCAATCTGAGAGATACCTTTGTACTATCTGTTGTTTCTTTTGTACTAGCTGCATTTCCTGGAAGACACCACTGATTATTGCTCTTTATCTTTTAAGCTATTAGTCAAAACATTACAATGCATAATTCTTGGCCTTTTGGCTGCACAATTTGTGTTATCATTACTTGACCCCGCTTACTTACATTACTTTTCCCTGCACCCTGACACACACTATTATTGATATTTTCTAGCACAATGAGGGTTAACGAGGACAAAAAGACTTCAAGGAAGAGGAGTAAAAATGTTTAAATTAACTTTTTTTCTGTTCTGGATAGACAAGGAGATATTTATCTTTATTTTCCATTTCCCTGGGCTTAGACAAGTCTCCTAGTCTGTTGGTTATTTTCTCCTGGTTAACCCTGCTCTCCTAAAGAAAACGAAACGGAACAAATGCAGACAGACTGATAAAAAAAGTGAACTATTATAAACTTCTGTTGTCATTTATGAGATGCTAAAGTCTTATGGACACGTTATGAGCATAGATATTATAATTGTGAGCATCTAATTAAACGTACCTAGCACAGCAACAGTTTTCCTTATAATGGATCAATCTTTTGCTTGTTCAGTTACAACACTATTTTATTTGGAAAGCAATTCTTAATCCTACAGTGACGCAATTCCAAAAGCATTTCTGTAACCTCTGTAAGTTACAAATTCCCAATGTGTAGTATGAGGAATTGTGTGTGGGTAAGGCCGGTTCTGCCAAGGCACTGAGAATACTAGATTTGTTAAAAAATAAAATAAAATAAAAAAATAGTATCAGGTTTGAAAAACAAGTCACAATTCTAAAATGTTGTTTTTGTTGCACGTACACAGATTCAAGACTGACGAACACACTATACACTGGACATATTTACAGAACATTTTACAGTTTAACACTATAATTTCCAAAATAAATAAAATAAAATAAATAAAAATGTAGAGAAATTAAATTAAAAGGTAAATACAATACAGCACTCCAGTTTTGTACCTTAAATGTATACTGATATCCGGCAAAAAGTATATATGTACATTTGTGTTGTACATATTGCATCATTGTTTGCTGACAGTTGCAGTCAAACCACTTCAAATAATAAAAAGTATGCAAAGTTAACTTCCTCAGATAACGAACGTTCCCCGCTATATTGTATTGCTAATTACTTGGGATAAAAAGGCATCTGCTAAATGAAGTTGGTTAAGAGTTTGAATTCAAACTAATTTTGCTGGCTTTTAACAATTGGTTTCATTTTCGCTCATTTTCGAGCTTTTCTTTTTTAGCAGTTTTTCATCAAAAGCCAAAGAAACCAAATGAATTTTCTACACGTCTGCTAGAATGTCTTTACCACGGAAAACATACTTTTCCTTTTTTTTTTCACTGCACATCTACTGCTGTTGTTCACCTCCAAAACACATCGCCCCCGGCACCTTTCCACTTTCAGCATCCGCATCTGTTTTTTCTGCATTTGTTTACCAGGATGACAATCTTTAGTCTCTTGTCTCTCACTTTGGACTGCGGAGGTGTTTATAGACCTGTGCTTCTCGCAACTGACGGCAAGCACCCCTACAGGAGCATAAATTAGCGCCTGTGCCAGCAATGCCGCCGTCCCTGGGACCCCAGCGAGAGGTATCAATATGGGGCGTAAAGCAAGCTGCGACCCTGATTGTGGCAGGCCAAATGTTCCGACAGAGATGTAACCTTTTACAGCTGTTAGACCTTCCCACCCCATCACCTTCCCATATTATCACACCGACACAATCTTTTTTCTCTCACACGTTTTCTCTTCCTCACTTTCTTCCAACATTTCCCTGTCTCCCATCTCATACGCAGGCCCTCTCCGCATCTGATTAATTGTATGAAAATTTGATGCAAGACAAAAACAAGAAAAAACAAACAAAGGTGAGAATGTAGACAAAAGAAAAAAAGCAGGAGGAGAGGGGTGAACAAAACACATGCGACACCAAACAAATGCAAACCCATTAATATTTCATTCTAATTGAAATATTCATATGTATTGCCGTGCTGAGACCTTTCATCAGTCCTTTGAGGGGTGGGGCACATGGGGTAAAGGGCCGAGAGGTGGGCTGGGTATTCCACTTCAGTGGGTTTCAACTCTCAAATGTCAACCTGATGTGGCACGACAGGGTAGAAGACAAATACCCAGGAGCTCCAACTAACGCACAACAGTAAAAATTCAGTTATCAAACCCTATTTCACTAAAATAGGCCAATATTATGTGCACAAAATAAATAAATAAAAATAAATCTTGCTCGCATTGGACGTTACTACTAAAAGTGTGCTAAAGTTAATCAAAACAAGAATATGAATGTGCACGAGTTTGCAGTATATTAAATAAGATGAAAAAATGTGTACCGTGAAATAAGGAACATCTTTCTATTAATTTGAGTGTAATGTGGCTGAGCATAAAATATAATGCTATCAATTCATGAACAAAAACATTTTATTTTATTTTGTTTTGTTTTGTTATGTTTCGTTTCGTTTCGTTTTTCTTTAGTTTAGTTTTTTGCATTCAATTAATTTAACATCAAATGTGATTTATTGATTTTCATTTCAAATAAATGCAGTTTCTTTTCCTGAAAAAAGTATCATAGTTTCCACACAAAAATATGAAGAAAATAAGAATACTAATAAGAAATGTTTCGTCCAGATCATATTACACTCGGGAGTACCGGATTCTATATATATATATCTATATATATATATATATATATTAGTATTTTTTTTTTTTAATAATAATAATATAATATATATAATATATATATATTTATTATTTATTTTAATTTTTTTTAAGGGGTGGACAGAAAAATAAAATTACATCATAGTAAACACTACTACTACAAAGTAGTAACAAGGAAAATAAACAATTACCATGATTTATGCCACTCCTCACTTTGTGTCATACTATAAAACACAACGCCTCAATATTTTAGCAGAGCATGAGCAAGTAAAATGATTTGAATTGTGGAGTAGTGTGTCAGTGGTTAATCAGGCTGTGATTATGTGCTTCTACTGTATAGACACAGATCAAGGCTATTAATGATGAGCAGATGGAAAGTAAACAAAAGAGGCGAACTTACATTGTTGTTTATAATGTATGTGGCAGGATCTCATATATACTTTGAGTTCCCCTCTGCGGCGTTCTACTTGACGTGTCAACCCATGGTCCCCTGAGGTGGACTAACTGTATGAGGTAAACGCATCAGGAAAAATCAATGCCTCTTCTTCCTTTAAGTGCTCGATATTTTTTGTTTCTCATCCCGTGGCCTTAATTCAATGCACCAATCAAAGGTAGCGTCATGTCTAATTTTGGCACTGGGACACTTGTTAGTGTTGTGACCTCATCCCAGAGAGGGGGGCAAGGGGGCCATCACTCCCGTTTGACCTCCCCCTCACTTCCTCCATCCCAGTCTTGACTCTCCTGCATGTCAAGGACGAGAGTAATTGACATGAAACTTTCAAAAATGAGTTTGGCCACGTGTGCCACTTACGGATGGGCTTCCCACCACTCCGCTGGGATCATTTGTTACTCAGCACTGATTGGCCTTGACAAAACAATACCTTAAAAACTCACCAAAGTAAATTATGGGCTTGGTAAATGGCCAGGGGGGAACGGCGGCCGGGGCCCCGGAGCTTTGGCGCACCGCCAGGCGCAAAACAAAGTAATGCGCTTTTGATATTAATAACTGAGATGATATTGATCCACGCCGTGGCAGAGCCCTCGGCGAGCCATCCGAGAACGGCCCGAGGACGGCTCCTTGAGGCACTTCCACTCTCCCTGCTGAAAGCCACTTCTCCAGTGGGGCCATTTCATTTGAGTGTCTTTAATTACATGAAATGGATTCCATGGGAAAGGAAGAAACTGAGGGGGGAATGGGGGGTGGGGATGGAGAGAGGAAAGCACATAAGGGAGAGAAGTGAGCTGGGGGAAGTCACTTCAGCTTCCAGCATCACTGCACTGTCAACGGTCGTATCCATCTCATCTGCTTTCTTTTTGTTACGATAGATTTTTGCTTCTGCACTCAATAATGCAATGCTCCATGTTTACAAATGGATAGAAAGAAGGGAGGAAGAGAAAAGGCAACAGGCAGCAGGGAGACATCAAGGGCATGCTGAAACAGAGAAGGGCAAAAAATAAAAAAATAAAAAATAAAAACCTGGTTATTGCCTCTGTTAAACATGTTTATTTTTATCCTCAAATTCTGGCTATATATAAAAGTATTATTAATATTACAAAATATATATAATTAACTTATTAACAAAACTGTTATGAAAGATAGATTTGGAATATAAAATACAAAATTTTAAATAAAAAAAGACTGAATAAATCTTTCTTGTTTCGAACGAAAAAGTTATACAAAGGCTTAAGTGACAAAAGAGTGAGTCATTTTTCAGTTTAAAGCGAAAGACATGCGATTGGACTGAATTTATTTAGACATGAGAACGCATGAATTCCACATTTTATACACTTTTAACTACAATAATTATGCAGCTTAATTATCAAAGATGCAGTACATAGTGTATTGTGAAGTTGAATTCACAAGATGCTCCATTTAAAAATTGCGTGCCACTTTTTTACCTTTGAGAGTTTACACTGAACAGTCCTTCCAAAGAGAGTGATTTTTACACGAGAGCAGGCGAGAAAACAACCATGACTACAACAGGCTGTGTAGTCCACAAGCAATAAGAGAATGATGTAATGTTGAAATATATGGTCCATGGAATGGTTCTATTAATTCTCCTGCTGTACACAAAGGCTAATTTCTCATAATGTAAATAGACTGTGTTTGCATTAAATAATTAGCAAAGTCTTGCTAACTGTTTAACAGTGGTAAGAGAAAAGCTGTGACTCACTCCAGACAGCAAAAGCTACAGCCAAGCCCTCTGCTCTTTCTTCCTTTCCCCTCTATTGTATGAGAGAATGCTTTGTTCCATAATTTACGTTTTCATATTAATCATGTTTGCACTGTCCTAATGAAAGATAATAGATAGAACACAGCACACAACACATTTGGAGAATGTTTTTTTAATATAATTTAATGTTAGCATTGTCATTAATAGACACAGACACGGCTTGCTAAAGCAACGCTAGCGGAACAAAATGACCTAGAGTCTAAACAAACACATGAATGAAAGGTCTAATGGTGATCAGACTACTCTAACAAACTAGCATTGTGTTCAGTTTCTTATTTTGGCTCGTTATTTGATCAGTTCAGCCAAATAATCCGTACAACAGGGAACTATTGACAACATATAAAACAATTTTAACACATCTATACATGTACAGTATATAGCAAACTGTATATATACACATGTATACATTTGTTTAACATTTATATATATATATATACATTATATTATACATTTATATATATGTGTGTGTGTGTGCACATCTATATATGTATATAACATAAATGTCATGTATAAAACAATTTGTTATAAATATAAAACCTAATGTTAATGTTAACGGCAGATGTCATGTAATAGTACTATTGAGAATTTCTTTGACATCTTTTAAAGTTGGAGTAAATGGAGTAATTTGACGTAATTCTTTGAAACCATCAGAATACAGCACCAAAAAATTGCATGCAATTATGCAACTGAACATATTAAAACTAAACTATTTATTCCATTCTATGACATTATACTGACCCAAAACCTATTAAGCTAAAAAGGTTGCTGCCAATTCATTAAATGTTCATCTTAGTTTCTGGGCAGATGAACATAAATGTTAGTGTGCTACAACAATATTTTAACAATTATGAATTGTGAGATTGCAGTGAAGGGGTCAAATGCTAAAGCACAAAAGGTAGCTTATAGCCTATTAGTAGGCATGTCATAATCCATCCATCCAATACCATCAAGACTTATTCAACCCAACATCAGCACCTTCCACTTCTACTCCTGCACAACATGCAATAACAAAAGAGAGAGAGAGGGGTTGTGGCAAGGGGGCAACTTGTGTGTGTGTGTGTGTGTGTGTGTGTGTGTGTGACTATAAGTGAGTATGTACAGAAATAGCATTTATTTTCCCTTCAGTCACATCATGCAATCTCACACATATACACACACAAACAAACCTTGTGATACTTGCCAATATATATGCAGAGAGAATTATTATGTAAAGCAACAGAAGTCCTCCCAAGCCAAGAAAAAAAGCACAAATCTAAATAAATAAAGAAAGGAGGAAATCAAGGTGTTTTTTCGTTGTGTAGACATTAAATATTGAGTTGCTGATGAGCTGGAAGGTGTGTGTAAATGTTAAATAATAGAGAGGCTGGATGCATCTGGGTGAGGGGCTATAGAGGCCTGATTCCTGCCTCCATCTAATGCATTATTAAGGGTGTGTTTGGGATGGGGGGCAAACAGTAGGCAGGTAGGTGAGGGTGGCAGGAGGGGGGTCAGAGAAAGAATAGCCATCCCTCCTGCACCCAGACAGACGACAGATGAAGCAGAAAACAAAGTGGGCATGCCAGGAGGGGTGGGGGTCTCAGGGTCGAGTCAAGAGGTTCCCCCATCTGTCTCGCTCATATACCAGGAAGTCTGATATACTAATCACATGCCTGGCCTCATATATTAAGAGTGACGTGCAGGTTTGTGTACTTGAGGCAATGCAGTGCTGAAGCACAACAGACTCTTGCAGACTGAATCTCCAACAATTTCAGACGAACACCTGATTTTTGTTTTTCTTTACAATTGTTGCTTGTCAGGTTGTATTATATAACCCAAGTGAGGTCTGGAGTAAAGCCCATAGGAAGGCTGTGGGACAATAAAGGTCACTTATGATCGTATATCATGACGTACATCTTA
The DNA here is from genome assembly GCA_032275025.1 of Enteromius treurensis. Classification (NCBI taxonomy): domain Eukaryota; kingdom Metazoa; phylum Chordata; class Actinopteri; order Cypriniformes; family Cyprinidae; genus Enteromius; species Enteromius treurensis. Next base: position 19,271,096 of record JAUCMU010000030.1, on the reverse strand, counting down.
CTTGGGTGGGGTTACGGCCTCGGTGATTATATAAAGGCGAAGCTAAATCTGTACACAGTTTAAGATTTTGACATTACTGTTGACTGGATGTTTTATTACTTACACACTGACATAAAAAAAATGTTATTTCCAAATGCGAATTTTAATTGAACTGACCAAACCCCACAGGAAGATGAATTGGAATGACAGGAAGAGGAAAACACTGAACATAGGTAATAAATAAGTAAATAAATAATTATAAATATATAAATATATATAAATAATTTATATAATATTACAAAATATTACCTTTACTATATTTAATAATATACTACATTACAATCTATAATGATAAAAAATGTAACAAAATGGTTGCTCTGTTCGCTAGGTGAATACAAAACCGAAAGCTCAAGATTTTAGCAGAAGCAGAAGAAAATGAGTATTTATAATTATTGTTTGTCTTAAAGTGTTTTGTTAAAATTATACTTACTTGGTTAATTACATTCTGAAAGGTGCACACTGAGGTTCCAAAAATGTAGCTGGTTCATTAGAGTCAGCTGAGAAAGGTGGTAGGACTCATTCAGACAGCACTGATTATAAGTTCAAAAACATTAGAGAATGTACTAGAAGATGGCACTGACTAAGGACACAGACATTTGAGGTGTATCTTGGGGTGCATTTGATGTTGCCTTGTGCTGCCTTGGGCCTACACAACACAAAGGAGCATGGAGGCGGGTCTTTAGGGGGAGCGTCCCCCTGAAGAGGTATGCTGAAACAGGGCCTAGGAAGAGGGAGGTGGGGCAGCAGTGTTTACAGGATGGCAGTAGAGATGCTGCTGTCCCCATGGTGGAGATGGCAGTAAAGAAACTGAGCGAGGGAGGAGCATTAGACACTGGAAAGTCCCTCCGCAGCAGGAGAACTGCTTGAAGTTTCTTGTGAGGACACAGTAAAACACAGACACAAATAAACTCAGAGCCAGGAGTCGCGGCTGCCATCATAGTTCTGCAAATCACTGTGAAGTGTCTTTATTAAATGTCATTCAAGTATACTGATGCCAATCAGTCATTAACCTCTGCTTCAAGATCCAAATGAGGGAATGATCTGCATCAGTTAATGCTTTAAAAAAACATGACACATTCTTGACGATATAGTGAAGTTAAACACATTCACATAAACCTTCTCTTACTCAAAGTGGGAGTTCATTTATCAACCAGTTAACCTTTCGGTTCCCCAGCAGCAGAATAATAAGAAAAGGACTACAAGCATCTTGGCACATATCTCTGTATCTTCACAGTAGCCTGCAATAGCTTTTAGCTGAAGGCCTGGTGGTAGTAGAGAGATGCTCTGGTGGGATATCTGCTGTGTGAGGGGGATTTAATCTGTTCCTGCCTACAGCTTGGGGCTTCTCTGAATAATGGAAGACATATTTGGGTGGTGGAAAAGGTTTCACGAAGAGTAACTCTATGAATATTAGCCTAAAACTCTAATGCTAGCTAGTTCTCAGGTGCTTTGCGGGGAGGTAGATGCTGTACCAACGGTATGGCACAAATTAAAAGTCGCAGTGTGCAATTCCTCCAACTCAAAAGGAGCGTTTCCTAAATATTTTTTCCGTCTGCCATTGTTCGCCCAAACAACATGCGTTGTTGGTTGCGCCACATACACTATGTCAGCCTGCTTAAACAAACAGCAATGTTTTGATAGCACCACAAAGTCACAGTTTTTACACTTCCAAACTAAATCAACCCACTTACTTACTGCGAACGTGGGAGAAAGTCTCTTAACATCCGAAAAAAAAAATTTACACACATCGGTTTAAACAGCACAACATACAGGACACCTTGAAAACAGTCAAATGTAGAATCAAATACAGCTGTTGTGCTATTCCTCTCTGCTAATGGGAGTCAATTAACAAGAACAATCGCTAAAAGTAAGTTTATCGTGTCGCATCTGTTCCGAACCCCCCAAAAACTAGCTAATGTGTTTTTTTTCGGCAGATACGGTAGTGTAATTTAGTAGTTTTGCTGCAAAATCATTGCTCGCCGGGCCCTGTCACATGCACGACAGCCAATGAGACCACAGCATGCACCGCTAACAAGTGCACATGGAGGTCAGGGAGTTGGAGAATATTTATAGGGTTATTACCTACCTTCTCTCCCCTCTTCCAGAAGGTGAAATAAAACTTTGCATACAACCTTGCAAACCTCACACTTCCCCACCTTAGCCGCATCTCTCGCGTGTTATAAACAAGAGTTGCTTTGAATAATCCTCTCGTTTGTGTGTGTGTGTGTAAGGTGAGGGGAAGTGTTGATGAGTAGACGGAAGTCAAAACCGCAACGGAGGAGAACAGGAACACATATGCTTGAGCAAAAAAAAAATAACACCATGCAAGGAAATTTGCGTGGCATCGAGAAGCATAAAGCATGACCGTGGGTCAAAAACGGCTAGCAAATAACCAAACCGGGACAGATAACACTCGGTCGGGGTTTGGGAGAGTTCACACTCGTTCGGACAGCATCGTAGCCTATATCTGCAGGAGCTTCCCCGGGGGTGATTGAAGTTGCTGACATTTTAAGACTATTGGAAACAAAAGCTAATAGGCAGTGCAGTGTGCTGAAATCATGTCTGGTTCATGTTTAACAAAACAAGGTCAGCAGAGTTGTCAGGCTGTGAATTCCATAAATAACTTGATAATGGGATTTTAAAACAAGCCGTCCGCCAAACCCCCCATTCTCCCTAACAGGAGCGCGCGCACTTGTGTGCGTGTGTCTGTGCGCCTTTCGAGAAAGGGGGGAAATTAGAATGCAAATGGATTCACACCACATCCTCATAAACAACAGTGTTCATTTAACCCTCGACCCCTGCATTTAACTGCCCATCAAGTCATTTTTGCATGGCGAGGCACGTGGAAGTGGGCTAAGATGAGGGAATGTGTGTGTTTTCGCGTGATGGCCCAGGTTCAGAGTTTACCATTTGTAATGCTCAATTAATCTTGTCAGCATGCATTTACAGGCGAATTGAACACCTTTTAAAGTCCCTTTGGTTTTGTCTCTCGTTTATACCTTCGTCTATCATCCGAAAACGCTTCTTGGAAATTTCAACACATAGACACATCATTTAGCTACATAAAACCTGTAATCATCAAATCAGCCCGTTACGTCATTTGCAAGGATGGAGAAAATGATGGAAACGGGCATATGGAGGGATGACCTAGAGGTTGGCACGTACGCCGCAAGAGAAACGGGGGTCCATTTGAATGCCGTTCTCTTAATCCTGTGCCGTTTGTTGTAGCTAATTACAGCGGACAAGCCTCTTTATCGAACCCACTCCTGCCATCGGCATTAGGATGCATGAGCTGCCGCTGTTGTTTTAAACGCTCTCATTTAGCACACAAATCAGCGCTGTTGACAGAGTGCTTTTGAATTAAGCGTGGAGCGCCCTCCGCGCCACTGTTGCGCTACGACACGCAAGCAAGACCCAGGACAAGGAGCAATTTATAACGCCATTAGCCACACTCGCCGAGGTTACAGGCATCAAAATTGTTCCCGTCTAATTATTCTTAATGGATACAGGGAGGCGGCGGCACTCGGGACAGCTTTTTCATTAGCCCTCAATCAAGGAGGCATAGTGAGTGGGGGGTGGTGAGGAAGAGGGGCCAAATGCACTGACACTGCAAGTAGGAAATCCACAAAAAAAAAAAAAAAAAAGCTTGTGTTTGCATGCTTTTATTGTTGTTCTAAGAAGGACATTCTCTTTTGTGTGTGAGAGAGAGAGGGACAGAGTTCAAAGAGGGTCTTGTGGTATCAGAGTCGTGTCTATATTAGTTACTACTACAAGAAAAAAAATGATTCGCTCTTGCTCTGCTGCTTTGCCTTCAGTCTTAATGCTTGATTAAGAGAGGAGATTTTTCCCTGCTTTTAAAGAGACGGATTAATGTAAGGACTAAACTTAAAGAGGGGCACTTAAAGTCGCCCTACTCAGCCATTTGTTCATCAAGGGCAAATGACATTTAGGTATGATTACTGCTCTCTATGGATGTGCGTTATTGATTGTTAATGCAGACTGTTTTAGAGAGCTCTAAAGTGCTTCGTCTCGTATTCGTCCTCAAAAGAAATAGGACACAGCAGAGGAAAAGTTGGAGAAGGGAGGAAGATGTACACTAACCTATAGCAATTTCCTAACAAAATGTCTTTAAAAAAAGGCGTCAAATGTCCATTACAAACTGTAAGAGACTAAAGGTGTCAAATCGCTCAGATTAAACACTGATCTTGGATCAGATTAACCTGTAGCATTAAAAACGCAAAACAAATAGCAACAACAGTTCTTTCAATGTCTATAGTAAAAATTTGTAAAAAAAAATAGTTGTACTAAACTGATTAACAAATCATAGTTGACGATATGCAGTAGTCTTCTAAAAACTTTTTTTGATTTCAAAAGTCAAATCTTTTCAATGATTTAGATGAACAGGTTCAGTCAGAGTAACTGAAGAGAGCCACAAATCAATGAACCCAAAAGAGTTCGATGCATAATGAGTCAAGAACGATAAGTGCAGTGATAATACATTTTAATAAATAGTAATTAAATTTATTTAACCTCTTCAACTCAAAGTTACATTCAAGTTGTGCCTTGAATTTTTAACCCTTTGCATGCACCAATAACCTCATATGTGGTACCATTTGAAAGCTTAAAACCTCTATTTTATGCAGATATGAATCACTTTGTATATTTATTTTGCTTTAACAAAGTTATTTACACGTATTATTACAACAAATTTCTGGCATGTGTTGGAAACAAATAAAATTGTTTGCAGGGAGCTTAGGCCCTCAGAACCTGAATTGTATATTTTCAAATTTCAGTTTACTACAAAAAAATAAAAAAGCGCCTCTTTTTTTTTACTTTATTATAACATAGACAATATATACAATAATTTTAATCAATTTCACTGGTGTTTTATGTAATCTCAAAAGGTTTCCTTTAAAATGATACCAATCTTTTGTATATACTGTACACCTATGGGCATGGGAAGCTTTTTAATTTGGTAGCAAAATGCAGGGGTAATTCCCCAAAATAGCAGCAGAGTGTAAGTGAAAATTGTGTGAGTGTGAGTGAAATTTCAGCACTGTTTAATGTATGTGTAAATATATATTTATACATTTTTATGATCAAAAAACTGGCTGCAATAAACTGAACTGTGACACAGTCATAATAATAAAACTGTTACAGCAGATTCAAACTAAAAAACTTGAAAAAATGTTGTGTCTACGCTTCTACACAACAGCAAACCTGGAATAATTCATTATGAGCAAAAATCATTGAATTTATTAGTTTTTTAGGAAGTGGCTCGAACAAATTCAATTCTTTCTCGGTTTACTAACCCTCATGTTTGTTTGTTTTTTCTTCCGTAAAATAAGTTTTGTTTTTGTTCCCATTGGCATCCATTATATGGACAAAAATGCAATAGAAGTCAAAGGCAACTTAAACTGTTTGGCTACACACATTATGTAAACCTCAATAACTGATTAATATGTAAAACAATAAGCTACTAACATCACCAATCTGTGATGACAAAAAGTCAGTATAGGCAATGAAACAAAAATCTGACAGTTCACTACTTTAAAGCATGCTGGGAAGTTGCACCCGGAATTCTAAAATCAGTAACACTGTTTAATATGAAACAGTTAAAATCTGTTAAAATAGATACATTTCTTAGTATCTAGTAGCTGTGGCTGAAAAAGCCTAGTATGCGGTATACAGCACTTGCTCTAACACGAACGCACACTGCACCGCTTGCGAACAGCAACAGAGTACATTGATCAGGCTGATGGTTGAGGTGGAAGTTGCCGATTCCTGTGGCAAAAGACTGTGATTTCCAGCAGCGCAACCTCTGCTCTATCCCCATGCAATTATGTCCCCCCGTGGTGTCCTCCGTCATAGCTCGCGTGTCATCTCGCACAGACACGAAACAGACGCCAAATTGTAAGTGTTAACCATCTTTTACAAGCCATTAAGTGAGAGGGCATTATCGCATAGCGGAGTCCCTTAACGAGGACTGACATATGTGAAAGAGGCAGTTAGCGCCTAACATTAAGACGTGCCAGCGTGCTGATGGAATGGGACGTTGTCCATGGGGAAGACATCAGTGTTAATTAGAGGATAATTGCTGGCTGGTGAGCTCGGTCTCTTTTTCACACTCTTACTACCTGGCTCTCTAACGCTTCTGCTCTCACTTGCTCTCGTTCCCGCTTTCTTTTTGAGACGCTCTCCTGTCTTCCCTCTTCAACAACCCCAAAGGAGAGATGTGTAGATTATTACTCATTTGAGAACTGGGTAATTTCTTCGGTTAAGCTTGGGAATGGGTCCCTTACTATTAGTGTGCGCAGCGCTGCAGTATAGAGAAAGACTTAGCCCTGATTGTATCTCAAGAGAAGTCTTCCTGCGAGTTTATGCATCATTATACAGGCCTTTAACTTTATGTTCATAAAGACTATAGCACTGTTCCAAAACGTCGTGAACTCATAGACTGTACCCTAATGGTCACAGAAGCTTGTGTAAGTGACTCGACTCACAGTGGATTTCAATTCAGGTGACGGATGAGAAAAGAAACAACACTATAACAAAAAGAAATTTTAATTTAATGCTATTTAGTGCAATAAATACTTTATTTTTTAGAACCAAAAAAAAAAACATTTTATCGATAAATTTATTTGAAATATAAATATTTTGTAACTAGGGTTGGGTCGATAGACGATGCCATCGTCCATCGCAGATGGCCAATAGACATCACGATGCTGAGTCAGCATCACGATCCTCCGCCCCGCTGCAGCACAAACGCTGGCCTTGCTCTGTTCTGTGATGCGCGTTGGTGACGTTACGTAATACGCAATTACGTTGAAAAGGTCAAGCTTGACGTACCGTGTCAGTGTTTACAAATGTGCGGAAGGAGTACCATATACACATATTGATATGTCTTTGTGTCAGTTTATCGTTTTTTTACCTTTTAACTTCCTTTTTTTTTTGTAAACAGCGTTTTACTTTCTTTGCACGTTCAACTTGTAAACACTGACACGGTACTTCCGCCTACGTTAAGCTAGACCTTTCTAACGTAATTGCGTATTACGTAACGTCACCAACGCGCATCACATATTGGATGACATGGGGGTGAGTCAATTATCAGCAAAAGTTTTTGTAAAAGTGAACTTCTCCTTTAACAGGTTTTTACCATATCATTTTCACAGTTTTTTACCGTTAAAATCACGGTCATTTTATACAGTGTATGCATATGTGTGTAGATGCAAAATGTTTTTTTTACACTGCCAACTACTGGCCCAGCATGAATAACAGCATTTTTAGTTTTACAACAGGGTTCTTTTTGCCAATGTTGTCATCTTGATGCAAAACTTTTACAAAATCAAACCAAAACTTTTCTGATTTTCGTGCATCTCTGCCATGTAAACATACCCAAAGTCTGAAAACAAAGTATTAAATATTGCATATCCTATAACCTTGCAAACATTGGCAAACCCAGTGAATTTTTCATCCTCAAAAGTATTTGTAGTATCAGCCTGAAAGTTTGCTTCCAGATGGACTGATAAAAGTGCAGTCACTTAAAGTCAGCCAATCAGATTGTTGCTTGCCAAATCGAGAAGTTGAGAGTTTTTTTGTGCACCAGACAGCCAATGAACTAAGGGTGAACGTGTCTGAGGCCGAGATTAGGCTTTTTGATAATCACACATGCACATCTATATTTAGAGATGAATTCTCCTAGGTGAATATTAAGTTGGAGAGAGGACGGTAGAAGAAAGAGGGGTGAAGAATGATTGATATCGAATAATTGGCTCTGTACTGATTTTACCTGGCCATCTGCTAACACCTCTCTTTTCTCATCTGGTCAGAATCTCGGGAAGAATATTAATGGTATTACTTTAAAATGAACTGGTATAACTTTAGTGTCCATCATCCATGACTTTTGTTGAGTTCCACTCAGAGACTCTGAGACTTTCCTTTAAACAAAAGAGAGGAACAGGAAGATCATATTGATCTTGTTAGTGATATGGACTTGCATGCTGAATCATTTTGCACCTAGTCTTCATTGGCTGTAAGTAGATTTGGGTTTTTCTCCCCCTTCAGTGTCCAAAACTTTAACAAATTACATAAAAAGCATTTAAAAATTGGTCCATGTGTCTGAAAACATAGGATATTAAAATAATGTTTTAGCTGTGATTTGCTGTAAATCTTCCACCTGAACAGTTTTCAAACCAGCAACTCAATCTTCATTGGCTTACCTGCATCTTCTACTCCACAAGCGGATCCAAAACGCTATATATTCTGATATAATCTGCACTTTCCACACACATAATTATGGACTGATTATGCATGTGGAAATTGGAGATGATATCAAGAGACACTGCTGTGGAACAGCCAAAGAACATAAATGTAAAAGTCTGGAATTTATTAACGTAATGATTGGAATATGTGGGGCATGTTGGACTGCTTTTTAATCTCTTGGGTACATTTTTGTAAAGTGAAGGACATTAGCTGTAGTCTCAAGCAGAAAATAATTTTCCTTTTAAAGAAAGAAAACGGTAAAATCACTGTGGTTCAAGGAATGTATTTGACTTACTGTAGAATGACTGACTGACATATTAAAATGAATAAATTTTGGGTGGGCCAACTTCCACAGATCACAGACCTTTCATCCAGTAAAGTATTTAGAAGAATAACAAAAGTCCATGTTTTGCCACATTCAGAAATGTCATTAATCATGTGTCATCCTAACGTTGTGGATATATTTATGCTTCCAGGGGCGTAGCACCAAATTTTGGGCCCTATACACAAGCAGTGGCCATGCACGGGCCCCTGTAAGCTCCTACAACTAACCTTACTACTAATCTAGGAACTCTTATATGTAAGTTCACAAGCTTTGCTACTAATATGACAGCCTATCCTTACCTATATGATATTGAGCCTACAAAGTTAGACTATTATAGTCCAAAAACAAATATTAACTTAGTTTTCGAATTAGTATAGTATTGAAATGGTGTAGGATATTCCAATTTCTAATTTTGTGTTATGCTGTTGTGTTATTAACACTTATAATCGCGGTGGTATTGAAGTGTTTTGTAACCACAGCAGGAGTTCATTTGTAGACTATTTGCTCTCACATTTTGGGCTCACCTTTCTTGGGAAAGAAGTCTGTTAGCAGTTGCTTTCCCTTATGTCTTTTTTCTTTTCTGAGAACCGGATTTAGCTTTCTTAGACATCATCTTCAATAGCACAGTAATGCACTGCTGTCTGCCAAAATGAACGCTACTTTTAATGCGCCTAGTGAAAAAGTCCGGTGAAGGTGGACTAAACCATTTTGTGCAAGGTAGAGGGTGCCTGTCCTCAGACACTATATGTACTTGGACACTATTTAATACATCAATCAACTGATGCATTTACCCAAAATATTAGCATTTACATTAGTTAACAACATTTATTGTGATCATACAATTGTATTTAAAGAATAATAAAATTTCACTCCTCAGGGGCGCTCCCCTCACTTTGGACCCTGGTAATTTAATCCCACTTTTCACCCAACTACGATGCCCCTGGGTTTGACACAAGGAATGTGATAGCTGAAACCCATGTCTGGGCGTTGTGGTTCTTGAAGAACTGACTCCAGCTGCAGTCCACTCTTTGTGAATCTCTCCCACAGTTTTGAATGGGTTTTGTTTCACAATTCTCTCCTGGGTGCAGTTATCCCTGTTGCTTGTACACATTTTTCTACCACATCTTTTCCTTCCCTTCACCTCTGTATTAACATGCTTGGACACAGAGCTCTCTGCCAGCCTTTTTTGCAATGATCTTTTGTGTCTTGCTGTTCTTGTGTAAGGTGTCAATGGTCTTCTTTTGGTCAACTGTCTGTCTGAGAAATTACGAGAAGAGCAGAGTGCCTTACGAGCACTTCCCGACCTCACAATGATTTTTAAACATGTCAAAAAACTCAAGGAGCTGTCAGTTAAAAGCGTGACGTGTGTGCTGTTGAACGAGCCGTTTTTTTGAGCAAACTGGAAATGACCAATCAAAAACTTAGAAGGAAAACCACAGAAGAAGAAAGATGAACATGGCAGCGCCACTGAGAATTTGGACTCTCAAGAAAGATGACAAACTCGCTGAACTCTGGCAAAAATAGCGAGCGCTGTATGATATATCGAGCAGCATTTAAAATAATATAATAGATAGTAATAATCCATAAAAAAGGAACTGTCAATATTGATTTCATTCTCTGTCCTTCAGCCAAACTCTTCGTTTTCTTTTCTTTTTTGTTTTTTTCACAAGCCATTGCTGCCACAAGAAAAGGATCTCTTCCTCAGAGTCCATGTTTTTGGCGCGGAACTTCATGATTTGATTAATTTTAAAATCTTGCCGTGTACCACTGCGTCCGTAAACAATATCACTTGTGACATGTGCGTGGCCTGTTTTCGTGTGTTCTTGTTTTAGTTTCGGTTCATGTCTTCCTGCTGTAGTTCCTGTTTGCCCATATATGGATTTCCCTGTGTTAGTGTTATGAGTTATGAGTTGATGATTGTAGTTGATGTTTTCCCAGCTGTGTCTTGTTTAGTTCGTTAGTCCTTGTGTATTTAGTTCATGTCCTTTTCAGTTTAGTTTGTCCGTGTTTATAGTTGTTAATGTTTTATTGTGCGTGCTACGTTGTGCTACGGCCAGGAGAGCCATCCTCTAATCCCACTCTTGATTTGCGGCCAGGAGAGGCGGTCCCGATTTCAGTTCCTGGTTTAAGGCCAGCAGAGTCGATCTTGATTCCAGTTACGGATTTACGGCCAGGAGTGCCGTTCCCAAATCCAGTCCCTGAGTTTGCACCTCCAGAGCGCCTCCCTGAATATGGCCTTGGTCCTGGAAAGGGTGGGCGGAAGGGGAGTTTGAAGTTGGACCCTGTGGCTCCCAAGGCTCCTGATCCACCACTGCCACAGCCAGCTCCTGATCCACCACTGCCACAGCCAGTTCCTGATCCACGACTGCCACAGCAAGCTTCGGATCCACAGCTACAGTCGGCTCCTAATCCACCGGGCCGCCCCGGTACTCCAGACCCACCATGGCCTCCCGGTACTCCAGAGCCGCCCTGAAGGTCGAGAGGGCAAAGTCACTAAGGCCTTCAGGGCGGGGGGGGGGGGGGGGGGGGGGGGGGGGGGGGGGGGGGGGGGGGGGGGGGGGGGGGGGGGGGGGGGGGGGGGG
>JAUCMU010000030.1:19225205-19246890 GCA_032275025.1 Enteromius treurensis | reverse complement strand
CGGTCGGTGGCATCTGGGAAGAAGGGGAGGCAAAGCGAGAGAAAGAGTGAGAGAGACACCAAGGAGAAGAAAAAAGTCTCAATGACAAAAGGTCAGGGCAGCCGGGCTTAGGGCGACGGGGACCAAAGAGAGTGAGAGGATAATCTGCTAAAGCCCCGAAAAGAGAGATTCAGCATGCGCACCACCCTCGTAGGGCCTAAGAGCAAATTTGCACATAAATAAAGAGCCAGCGTCGCTTTGAACAAGCAGGTCTAAAAGGAGAAGGAGGGAGGGAGAGAGTGATAGAGAGAGAAAGAACCGCAGCTGTCTGATGGTCGGCCAACCGTCTGGCCAGTCTAAAAAACGTCACAATTTTATGCCCCTGTTGGTTTTAGGGAGTCTGGGATAGGATGTTTATCATTTTTGCCTTTCTTTCCTCTTAATCTGTTTTCACTTTCCTCTCGGCTTTAGGTATAACCTTTTAAAAATTCTCTTTGACTTACCTCAGTCTTTAGACTTTTGTACTGTGTAGCGTGTGTCCTCTGAGGAAAGTTTTGTACTCTTATACTTCATAAGATTTAATGCACTTCTTTGTCATCTTTCATTTGAGTGCCCAGAACTAAAGAAAGAAAAAAATGATATGATGATATTGCTGGTCACACAGGGTCAGGGCAGAGAGCTGTCACATGTATTGCTCGGATAATTAGGTTCTTTTCAGACTAATAGTATGATTGCAGACAAAAGCGGTTTGAGACAATACTGAGATATCAAACCCTATATGTATTATTTTTAATAATATCAAGGACTTTTTCTTTAGGAGGGTAACACTTTATAATAACTACACGCTATGAATCATTAGTTAAGTATTAGTAAATAGCCAGTTTATCCTTTATAAAGCATTGTTCCAACATTAATAGTCATTAGTAAGCAGTTAAATAAATTGTAAGCATATCTTAATGTACAAAGGAGATTTAAACAAATAATAAACAAACAACACAGAACTATTAATTTCAAGATGCAAAAAAATTTAAAACTGTACACTTTATTTTTTTTTATGAAACTGAGGGTTTGTTTTTCATTTATCAAATGTACAGTTGTATGATTACATTTTTTTACATCTTGAAAAAAATTTTCTGTGTTGTGTTTGTTTAACTTTGTTGATTAGAATAAAATGCAGCTTTTATATCTGCTTTATAAATGCTTTACAAGGTATAACTAGTCCTCACTTTAGATGAGTTTACAAAAACGGAAGTCACTGACAACTCCTAATTAACTGGTTTGTAAATAACGTAATTTAAAAAATGATAAACTGATCATTAATATAAGTATGAAAATACAATTATTAAACATTATATATAGGCTCAAGAACAAGGCATTCATAGGTGCACTTGTAAACCGTTTACAAATGCATAATAATGTTTTTAAAAAAATGGTTTATAAAGGATGAAATAAATGCTTACTAATGCTTAACTAATCATTTATAGTGTGTAGTTATTATAAAGTGTTACCGAATTTTTAGTAGAAATGTTATAATTAATATATTAATTATAAATTAATTTATTAATTAATGCATACCCTGGCAATTGAACCCATGACCTTGGAGTTGCAAACTAGAATGGTCTTTGGTTTGAACACTATAACAAAACAGTTTACAGTCTACACCCAATGAAATTAGTTTATAGAGTCAGGGCTATCTGTTTTTTGGCTATTGGAAGACATGAGAAGAGTTCAGAAGCTTCAAGTCATTATTGTGTCAATGATCTTGGTTACAATTTTTCTTGGATCTGTTTTATCTGTTCAATCTGTTTTATAAGTTTCCTTCAGAATTAGTCACCAACATGTGCATGCAAACAACATATTAAATGGATTTGCCTCAAACCTGCTTTAACTTGCTCTTGACGTACACAAAATATGTGGAACTGACAAACATCAATAACATCCCCTTAAGATCTCTTTCATGAGTAAACAAACTTTTAAAAAAAAGTATATAATGTAAAATAAAATGAGTCCAATATTTCTGAGTCACCCGCTTAAAATTCAAGAGGAACGAACCTACATATCATCTCTAATGCCTTACTTTTCCTTCTAAATACAGACTTGGAGCCCACGGCTAAAAAATGATGCAATGACAGCCATCTAAAAATAACTCACCCACACCCTTCCACTTTTCATTCTACCACCTAAAGAAAAGCAATAATAAAAATGGATCCCGAGGTTCCGGGATCTGATGATGATGGGCAATAGGCCATTTCAAGCCCAGGAGGTGGACAGGACATGAGAGGTGAACAGGGATTGAACATAGCAGGTGCTATTGATCAACCATAGACGTTATGAACTAACTGCCATTTCCCGTTCATAAGAGGCTCAATGGGTATTGACTGGCAAATGAAAAGCATGTCCAAGTACTCCATCTTGAGTGTCCGACTAGAAGACAACAAAAGGCAGAAGATGAGAAGCACGACGGTGCATGCATAGGCACAAATATGAGCTTCATCCTTCACATAAGTATTCACAAGTGATCAACAGACTTGAAAATTACAAACTAACAGAAGAATAGGCTTCTTGAAACAGCTAAAAAACTGAGACAGGATCACAAAGGAAGAAAGCGAAGCTAGAAAGAGATTTCACAGAGGAGAGCATGCGGCCCACTGCAGGAGAGGGATTTTGGGGCGATAGGTGGCGCGTGGCTGGTTGAGGGCCGGACAGCAATGGGCACACGCTGGCCGGCAGAGCTCTCTCGGATCACAGACATCCTGCCAGGACAAGCTAATCCCCAGCTCATCCCTTCTTCAGGTCCTGGGCCTCCCTGCCACGCTATACGTGATTTCACGGCAGCGTTTCTTTCTAAGAAAGCTGCAAGCTAAAGGGATAAGACCGGCCCCCAAGCGACAACTGAATCTCTCGCTTGCGGACGTCTTTTCTGTCGTTTCTTCTTTTTTTTCTCCTCCTGCTTTCTCCCTGTCTTCAGGTCTTTTGCTGTCTAGCTTCTTTCTAAAACACTGGCTCTCAGACTTTTTCAGGTCCGACCATTTCAGCAGTGAAAGAAAGTGAGACTGCCTGACACCCTATATCTGGGAATTTCTGTTTAAAACGATGATTAACAGTTTTGCTAACAAATGAAATCTTGAAATAGCTACATTTTCATAATTCAGAATTTTACCAAAATGCCATTTAGTTATTATCTCAATAAACCTTTGTAGATTGAATAAGATAATGTGTTCAGTTAGATCTTATAAGTAATAAAGATACTATTATTATTTATTAATAACTTCATATTGATTTATTTACTTACTAATATCAATTAGTAAGAAATAAGAAGCAATATGCATGTGTAATTGTTTAACACAGTTTAAATTATTTGATATCTTTATATCATATTTACAAATACCACGTATTTGTTTTTCATTTAATTTAAATAATGTACAAAATAAATCAGTATTTATTAAATAATAAAATAATTAGCACTGTTGGTATAATTATGAATGAGCTTAAATATTTATAAAGTATAAAGTGTAACAGTTAAAAATATTTTGAAATTAAAACAAATATATTTTTTTTTTCATGTACAATGATACAAATAATATATATATATATATATATATATATATATTTATTTTATTATTTTTTGTAGGTGGTGAACAGAGAACATAAAATCTGGGGGAACAGTATGTTGGGCCCAAATTTGCAGCGACGGCATACCTAACTAACTAGCAGGTCACATTCTGCTCTGAATTTTTCTTTTTACCATCATTTGTTTTGGTGGTTTTCAGTCTTCAGCACCATCCTCCTTCACCCTCCTCCGTCTCCCTCCCGGCAGCTGGCCCCGCTTACAGAAGGGTGCCCATCTGATCGCCTCTCGCTTCCGTCACACTCACTGGGTCTCCGAGAGAATCAGGCGGAACGGAGTACACGCCAGGGTGAAGAGGGAAATAGAGGAAAGACAGAAAGAAGAGAGGGATGAGGGTTCTACTGACACGCCCACCTCACTGCCCCTGAGGGATGCACATTACATACGGAGAGAACTGCCTACAAAGAAAAAAAATGGTTTCAATGTGCTCTACAGCCTGCCATTTTCCTCCTGAAAGTCTGTCAGAGCGCTGGAACCCCGAGAAGGCACACACACCCCCCAACTAAGCCCCACTAGAAGACTCCCCACACAAAAAACTAAACTTTAAGCATGTTAGCTTCGGTGCTACCCATGCAAGCATGTGAAAGCTACGGCTGGTGAATGAAACCGCACTTGTTCGTTAAAGGCAAAGCGATTACACTGAAAAGCGCAATGTATCTGTCTAACACCCAGAGCACATCCCGCACAATCGCCGCACTGTCGAAAAGGTGGGAGGCACCTCACGCCCCCGTGTGCCCCACAGACACACAGATAGTGTGGCTCGAGGAAACCATGAAACATTTCAATAGACAGGAAAAGAAAAAATAACATGCAGTGTCCCAATCCACCATCCAAATGTACTGTCTGGACCTCATTTCAAAGAGCTTTGTAAATGAAACCCCTCTGGTAATCCTTCAATGTGTAAGTTCCCTCTCCTCACGCTCTTCTTTTGTTTACTGTAGTCGTCACGCTTTATATACCACCTGCTTTAGGGTCACTGATGAAAAACGGTGTCTGGGATGATTAAAGGTTTTAAAATCTAAAACGCTAAAAACGCATGGCTATAATGTAAACATTAAATATACATATATTTGTTTATAAATTAAACACATTATTGAACAATGGTTTACAAGAATATTCTATTTGGAATATTCTTTTATTATTTATTGAAATATTTAAAAAAAAAAAAGTTTTCAATCACACGCCAGTTAGAAAAAATAAAGATTTTCAAAATTGTAAATAAAACATGATAAATAAAACATATGATTATTGAAGGTTATTTTACATGGAAATACTATTGCATTTTTACTTTAATATGTAATGCTTCATTCAATTTGTTATTTGCAATTTTCTTTGCAATTATATGTTAAATATCTTTGTATTGGTGCTTTTTTTAATATACATTTATTTTTTAAATAATACATTTTTTAAATCACGAATATTAATATGTTTTCTTGGGGTTACTCCATTTTACCTGCTCATAATGTGCCTTTTAATAGAGTTTCAATAGACAATCGAGAAAATGTAAATTAAATTAAATAAGTTATGATTTTAACCCACTTATTATGGTCTAAAGAGCACTTTTCTGGTTTGTGTGGTTTGTTGTAAAATGACAAGAAAATGGCTATAGATAGATAGACAAAAAATAACTTAATATCTTGTGACATATTTCATATTTTATTTTCAAACTTATTTCCCTCTTTCCCCTCCAATTCTCCCTCATCCATGTCCGAGACACCTGGCTGAAGCGAGAAGACGAGTTCTGCCTCCCCTCCTTTTCCAATAACCAGACCCTTTGGTGTTCCATAATGTTAAGAGTAGTCAAGCATATAAATAAAGGTGAGGTGAAACGGCGGCCCCTCGTCAGAACTGCTGAACCACAAAGAACACCTTGAAGGGCATGTTAACTGTCAATAGACTTTTGCGTAACCCTCCCAGCCATTAACATAAAACTAACCCTTAATTTCTGCCTCTCCTCCAGATACATGGCTTCCAGCGCTGTGGCAACATGCCCTCCATCATGTCACCCACACACGCACATATATTCAAAGCACACTCACTAACGTTTCTACCACGCCCTAACGCTAAAACATGCGCACATACAAACTATCTAAGGCCACACCGCCGCTACGTGACCAGACACTAGAGAGGCAGAGGAACAGCGTGTAATAGGTGAAGCATGAACTAGATGCATATGTAAGGCCTGATCTCAGATCTCTCACTCATGCAGGCTATTACTGCAGTGTGTGTTGGTCTAATTCTCCGGTCCCAGCAGTGTGCTTCAGCTCATAGACACCTTATATGGGCCCAGACAGGTCCGACCCATAATCAGCCTCTCCGAGGGAGATGCACAGCCTCTGTGAACAACAGCTCTGAACAGCCTAGCATTTTGCTGCCGTATGGACTCGCTGGGGAACATTTTTATGTCATCTCTTTGGAGCGAACTGCATCACCAGGTAGTCAAACGAGGTTTTTCTGTGCCTGAATACGGAGTCCCACTGTTACCGTCACACTTACAGTACATACGAGGATAAAGCTAAATAAGATTAATTCGACAACTGCCTGGAAGCTGCTCAATAGTTTTTTTCTCCAGAGAGCAGGCCCTTTCTTCAAATCTTTTTGCAATAATTGGTTTACCACCAGGTTCTCTTTGCTAATCAGTAATTAGCACGTGATTAAATATTCAGAGGATATTGATGCACATTTAGCACGCACTGGTAAGTAAATGATTGTTCACTGTGCTTCGCGTAGCCATGCGTCTCTGACATTTGCCATCACTCAAGAGTGCGGAAAATATCTAAATGTACCACAAAATAGAATTAGCATCAAGTAACCATGGTTTTTAAACCGCCCGTCAAAGACCATCACACCCAGTGACAGGAGAGAAGAAAGTGCAGAAAAAAAGAGGATGACACAAGAAAGTATTAAGAAGCAAAAACAGATATTTGAGTCAAATATTACATGCAACATCAAATAAATAATATATATATATACAGTATATATATAACTTTTGTACTTATAACCACTCAGTTTAATTAAATAAAAATAAAAAATAAAAAAAACATGTAAACATTTCTGACTGAATGTGCAATTGATGCATTTCATAGATATAAAAAAAAGACTTACATTGTTTTTTTATTTGTTTGTTTTTTACATTTCAAATAAATACATCATAAAACAGTGTAACCACAAAACAGCATCTTTTTGACACTGACAATAAAAAAATGTTTCTGAAGCACCAATCTGCATATTAGAATGATTTCTGAATGATGCTTAAAATATTCTGCTTTACCATCACATGAATAAATCACATTTTATAATATATTTTTGATCAAATAAATGTAGGACACTTACCTACAACCAAGTCAAATATACAAATACCACTCAACTCTGTGATTAAGAGACTGGTCCAGAATCAGTTATCTGGGTCCTACACTGAATTTATAATCCCTGACTGGGTGGCTTGCAAAAGGATGACCAGAGACTTCAACCCAGTATGTCCCATCGTGCCAACAAGCCTTCCTTATTTCTACCAAAGGACCATTCATCCAGCCACGCAGGTGATTTAACACTGTAACTCCACCTGCCAGCACCCCTCAGCTCACTGCTTTTGATTAATCATGCTCTAGGGGGGATTTATTGCATGCAAGATATTTGCTTCAGCAGTTTAATAAGCATGGGGGAAGAACAGGGAACAAGATTAATCAGGGTGGGCCTACCACTGGGCATACACCAGAAAAAATTCATAATTAATGACTTTGAATATGTACATTTGTTTGTCTCCCACTGCAGTGTGGCGAGAGGACCGTTCCTAAGGCATACAGCTTGTGTGAGAATGCAAGAGCATGACTTGGTGGTGCAGACAGCTAGATAAGCATTTGAGAGTCTGTGGAAACTCGTAACTTTTCTCTACGTACTTGTATAGAGAGGGACGGACCGGCTCTGCTCTTCATTCTAAATTACTGATGCATCATCTCTGCCTTTCCCTCTCTGCCGCTGCTTTCTTCAGTATTAGATCAGCACAGGTACGCTATTCTTCCTCCTCCTCCTCCTCCTGCAGCACCACAGCTCATAATCGCTCTAACAAGGCCGGTGCACGGGGAGAAATAATGATGCACGATCGTGTTGGCCCATTTATCAGCGTGTTTTACAACGGCTGCCGCGTGGAAGTAATTAAACTCCAGCATCATTACAATGAACGCGCCCCTTTAATAGAGACACGATGAGGCTCCGGAGGCCTCTGCCATAATTGTACCTCCCAACTCTGTCATTGAGAAGGGGGTTTTAATTAGTGCAGAAACAGAGTGCCCAAGCGATAAGGTCCAACCAGTGGGGTTCAAACACTCCTTGGGGTTCTGTGTTTATCAGCTCCCATTTCAGAGGAGTGCACAGGGCAAGTGAAGGCTGTCTGAAGTGAGCCCATCTCCGATGGGATGTAGCATCTGTGGTGTAGAACTTGAGATTGCGGATTATTAGATGTGTTGGAACAAGGGGTGCAGGGTGTTGGGTATAGCCCTTTTGGGGTGTCCTGAAAGCTAAAAGCAACAAATATAACAGCAACCTGTGGGCGTGATGCCAAGTGGATACAGCACAACTCAAAATGAATAAAATAATAATAAAGCTAAATGCAGAAGCATCCTTATTGATAGACCATTGACGTGAAAAAAATGTCAAATCAATAAAATAAAAAATGTGATTAAACTAATTTTTATTTCTTTTTTTTAATTGTCCGTATTGTAATTTCATCACAAATCGGCTGGTAATAAACTTAAAATTTTGTAGACAATTTGTTATTTTTCTCACAATTTGCATACACTTCATTGTTTGTTAAATCAATGAATCATGACATAAATACAGACACATTTTGTATGCTATTCATCATGATTAATCCTTCTGACAGCCTCAATACAAAACAAGAAACAAGTGTTCCAAATTCTGGTCATGCTAATCATGCCATTTTATTAAACTGCACATTCTTATACTACTGTATATATGCAAGTCTTCACTAAGCTCCAATTCCCTAAGTAAAAATGACCTGACACAATGTAACAACGAAAGACTGGTAAAAAAATGATCTGACACAATGTTACAATGAGACTAATTCTATTTAAAACAAATGTACTAAATCATCACAAAATTAGTGAAAAGGCGTGACTTTAAACAAACGTTATTTTTTATTTCCAAACCTACTACTCACTCCCCTTTCCTTTGTTCCCTCTGTTTAACTGTCCAAATAATTGCAGACTTTAAGGTCCAATCACGCCACCAATTAAACACCACAGTGTCGTCTGCAGAGTCGTCTGCAGACGGGCGCCATCAAACGGTGCAGCCAGCCTGTGGTAGCTGTGCTGTTAGCATTAGCATTAGCAATGTAAGAGAGGAGAAAGTGGCTGTAAACATCCATTAGTCGTTAGCAGTCTCCTCATTATTCCTCCCAAAGCTCTCTCATTAAGGAGGCGCTAGCTGACAGGTAAACACGGCTAATGGCAATGGCCTATCAATAATGGCATTGTGTGTTAAGGACTGGTCTGTGGGGGAAGATATAAATAGGGCTAAACTGTGATGGTTTATCATTAGTGGGACTTTGCCACAAACAAAACGATGGTGGTCGTGAAGGTAGCGGCGTGAAGAGTTGTAGTTGTCACTGTGCTGTAGATACGATGTGTGTAGGGACAATATAATCTCAAAAAATTAGAGGTGGCACAACTCAGGTACACAAAAAAGTGCACAATGTTTAAATATTGCACATCTTAGGCTTCTTAAGTGGGATTCTTGTGCTAATGAGTGTGCTAGACTGGATGTATGTTTGTGCGCCTGCGTGTGTGTTTACAGCAGGATGATAGGGAGGGGAGGAGTAAAGAAGAGGAAGACTAAAGGTGTTATTTATGTTTGTTCTGGGTTCATCCCAAGTACGTCTTACAATAAGATGTCCCTGGGGCTGTAACGGCCATGTTGCTGTGTTTGGGACAGTGTGCGGCTGGTAATGGACACGGGATGTACAGACTGAAGATTGGAGGGCTTGTCAGGGATCCATTACTGGAGTCACAGAGCACTAAATCAACCTTATACCCTCCATTGAAAAATGCTCATACAAGGATATCCAATACACACACACACACTTATCAAGAAGAAGCATAAAAAAGCCACTGAGAAAGTGAGAATGTGAAAGACACAGAAAGTGAACGCAGGGAAAGAGGGAGTGCAGCCCATCCATAAAAATATCAGATGCAACACTTCAAGGACTCAGACATCATTTTCCCTCAACAGCACACAGGTTTATATCATGCCACTCATATGCTGCTGTAAAAAACACCTGGAAAAAAAACTGCACCTGTTCCTGGATTTTATCAGGCAACATGTTAATTCACGAGGCTGATCATTTACAGTGCCCTCCACTAATATTGGCATCCTTGGTAAATCTGAGCAAAGGTGGCTGTGAAAATAAATCTGCAATGTTAATCCTTTTAATCTTTTATTCAAAAAATGTACAAAATTCTAACCTATCATTGAAGTAAAACAATTGAAATGGGGAGAAAATCTCATTGGGAAATAATTGTTTTTCTCCAATACATGTTGGCCACAATTATTGGCACCCCTAGAATCTTTTATGAGTAAAATATCTCTAAAGCATATTCCTAATCATATTCACAATTTTGAGCACTCCAGGGTGATTATGAACATGAAAATATCAAGCCCTGGCTTTTCTGTTTCACAGAAATATATTTAGGAGGGAAAACAAAGTTTCAAAATCCCCTCATCAACACAATGAGAAAGACCAAGGAATATATTTCTTAAATGCTGCAAAAGATAATTGAGCTTCACAAATTAGTGAAGTGGCTTTAAGAAAAGAGCTAGAGCAGTGAAAATCACCATTTCCACCATCAGGGAAATAATTAAGAATTTCCAATCAACATACTGTACAATTGTCATGATGCAGGTAAATGGTTGTGAGATGTGGCGTGAACTCAAAGTGAACATTTAATTAACAAAAACTAGGAAAAACAATGACAAAGAAAACACGATATACAAACAATCCATGACATCAAAACCAACGACCAAACTAACGACCGACAGGGGAAAACTTAAAAGGGCACAGCTTAAATACAAACAGAAACTCAAAACACATGTGACACGGCTGGGATTAATTCAAACACTAATGACACAGACAGGAAACACCAAATAAGGACAAGACATGTGAAAACTCAAACTGAAACCAAAACAGACAGACAGGATCAGACAGACAACGTTACAACAATTTTAAGAAATGGCTGGAAGAGGACGTGTGTCTCTATCATCCTAATATAGGCGAGGAGTAGAGTTCGAGTGGCCAAAGACTCTTCAAGGACCACAGCTGGAGAATTTCTGAAAATTATTGAGTCTCAGGGTCAGAAAACCTTTAAAAAATAGTCCATGAGCACATGTTGCTCCGGAGGGTTTAAGAAAAATTCTCCTCGCTCATCCAAAAACAATCTCCAGCATGTTCAGTTGTCAGACAGGACTGGAACTACAAATGGGACTGGCTTCAATGATCAGATGAAACAAAAAAATCATTTTTTTAGCAGCAATCACTCAAGATGGGTTTGGTGAACACGGGGGATAAAAAGTACTCCATGTGTACAATGAAGTATACTGCTGTGTTTTTGATGTTGTGGTGTTCTTTAAACTCTTCAGGTGTTACAGGAGAAAACTCAGAGACTCCCATTATCAATAGATAATGATAATAGATAATGACTTACATTTCTATATGCATTCAGTTTTTATGTTACATTTATATTTTTGTTTTTGATGCTTTAAAGCTCCATTCCCCCATGCATTGTGACTGCATGTAAAAACAGAAGCAGTTTCTTTTACTCATGTACATACTATGTACTTATTGTAGTAATTACAATAACTAAGTACTAGGTACGTACTAACCCTGAACCTACCCATAAACCTAACCCGCCCCATGTAGTTACGTTATTACTGGTACTTTCTTGTGTACAGTAAGTACACTGTAAGTACAAATACTGTAAAATAAAGTGCAACCAAAGTAAAGGTTCCACTTTATATTGGGTGGACTTGACTACTAGGTAGTTCATATTGCAAATCACTTTTGCTGCTGTTAAGGTGGGATACAGGTAAGGTTAGAGACAGGTTTGGTGGGATGGGTAGATAAGGGTTTGTTTAAGTTGTAAGGGATGGTTCAACAGTGTAACTATAAATATAATTGCAGAAATTAATCACAGATGCAAGTACATATAAACTGGGAACAAATGTCCTGTTCAAATAACATAAGGGGCAACTACATAATCACAGCTTTTTAATTTTTGGGTGAAGTATCTCTTTACAATGTCGATACATACAGCTGCTTTGAAATTCCCCAGAATGGTCATTAAACATCAGAAGCACAAGCTCCCTCACACTCATACATGCCTGTACAAGAGAAGTTGTGTTTGGGAGGAGGAGAGAAGCGCTCTTTGCTTTCTACCACTCTAATTACACAGCCTGACCTCCCACCGGTCGCCCTGCGCAGGCCCTTCTCAGATCAATATTCATTCTTTTAGATCTGTCATCTGCTTTTGACGCTATCGACCACACACTGTCTCTCCCACCTCCCTTTCTGATTTATTCATTTATTTAGCTCCACCCCACCCCCTTGACCCCTAAGGCTAGCTCTTGCACATACACAAGGGTCAGTCTATATGAGATGGTTAACCTGGCATTATCCTTGTTTTTCTCTTTCTCTGTGTCTCTGTCAATGCACTAAGGGCTTGGAAGAATTGCCCTTGGTGGATTCCAATGGCGGTCATTTTCTATGGTAATATTTTGTGGGCTTCCACTCTGCACAAAGTGAGTATATTGGTTTTTGGATAGCGTTATTGCAGATAAGAGCCCAGGAGCTAATGAACTAAGCGAGGGCTGAGCCAAGGTCAAAGCCTTCATTTAGGAATATCCAATGGGCATCTGCCACTCTGTGTGGACACGCATACGGTAATCGCCTCTAGCACTCTACAAGAGTTCGCTCTCAGGATGTTGTTTTTCTAGTACTGACCCGAATTACTCATGTTCTGAGTTATGCTGATTTCCAAAAGAGGCTTTTAAAGGTCTTGAAAATTATAAAATTGTGGTGACACCAGGTAATGATGATGATGATGGCAAAAAGGGACAAGAGGACACAATCAAAGATGCAAAGTACACTGGGTGCAATACAAATGCCAAGCAAGGTCAACATACAGTACACACATGTGAGGAAGAAGAATTTGGTGCTGATCTCTGTTTAGGGAGTATAAACCTTCAAAGTTTGCTTTCCTGTTTTGTATAAAACTCAGAATTTGAATACTATTTTATGTTATTAAAATCTGAATTGCACTTTTTCTTTGAACTGATTTGGAATTCAGAATGCTTTCTCAGTTTTGAATTGATGAGTTGTACATCTTAGAGAGGTGTGCTATTACTTTTCTAAGCTCTAAGGGGGTAGACTCTTAGTAAACACTTCAGGAGTAACCATTCATAGCAACCACATGCCAACAACTGCTAAGCAAACATGT
The DNA here is from genome assembly GCA_032275025.1 of Enteromius treurensis. Classification (NCBI taxonomy): domain Eukaryota; kingdom Metazoa; phylum Chordata; class Actinopteri; order Cypriniformes; family Cyprinidae; genus Enteromius; species Enteromius treurensis. Next base: position 19,233,777 of record JAUCMU010000030.1, on the reverse strand, counting down.
AAGCAAGCACAAACAATGCCCTGCAAAACCACACTAAACACCCTAGCAGTGAGTTTTAACATCACATATTGTTCCCATTTTTTCTTTTAACTATTGTTATGTATTTAGTGTGTTGTATATCCCTTGGTAATGGGAAAATACAGATGGGATCCCCCATACTTTAACCCTTCTCTAACATTCACTGTGAATTCCCCTTTGATGCTTAATGTGACAAGCCTCTGTCTCCATCTCTGCAGTGTCCCCTTCTGGTGACAGACTTCAAATAAGCCATCACTCCAGGGTCATACGACTGACAGCTGTCAATCAGGTTTTGCAAATAGGGGAAAACTCAAAAAACACCAAATCTCACTTTGGATTTGACATACACTACAGTTCAAATTTTGGACACTGCATGCTTCCACTAGCCTGGGCCCACCCATACTTCCTTGGACGCTACATTCATTTCGCGATCAAAGTTAGTCTGGCCAAGCTGCCGTTTTAGAGCATTACTGTTCCCAAAAAAGTGGGAACCAATGAGAAACGAGCTTTAACAACATCCCCCACCCACCCCCCCTTCCCCTCTGTCCGTGATTTTGTTTCCCAAATTACGACCCCTAATCGACTCTATTATTAATATTAGGTTTTCTTCTCTATGCTCTCATTCGGCCGGTCAGCAACATTTTTCAGTCGACTCACCGACTCGTGCAAACCGTCATCCTTTTTCATCCAGTAAACTGAAAAAGAGATGTGGTTTGTGCAAAGAGGTTGTGAGATTTCCACAACAGACAGCGAGATGTCAATCACTTTCATCAGCAGGATACCAGGACACTCCATGATCTTTGCCCCCTGGCATCTTTTATTTTTGGGGGGGGATTAGGGAGTTCTGAAAGTGCAGCTCCTAAAAGGCAAGAGGTGTGGAGAGTTACATTTTCAAAGTAAATACCCCCAACAAATTACCCTGGCTAAAAGACTGAAATAAATAAATGTGTGTGGAGGATGGTGGGTGATCAGGGGCGCAGAGGGGTGGAGGGATGAGGCGGACGCAGGGCTGGCTGGAGGGGTTTGAAAAAAAATCAATAGACAAACAAGCAAGGGAAAGGGAAGCAGGAAAAAATAAGCATTTAAAGAAATTCCGCTCCTTTGGATGGGGATGGAGATGAGGCCGCACATGGAGGGGGATGGTTGGGGGTATGAGTGCAGAAGAGCTCCAGGGAGCTTTGGAGGAGGCAGTCGGCCCACAATGCCCTGCAGCCTGACAGGGTTGAGTGACCATATTAGCGTCAGCAAGCAAACAAGGTAAACCTGTGGGGGTTAACGCCGAGAATTATGGGTAGGCCCTTTTCCAGCAATTCTCCTTTGCATCAGGCAGGTAAGGGAGTCTGTGTTGCAGTGGTCAATTGCTAAAGAGCAAGACCAAAGTATTACTAATAGTCTGGTTTAATGTTTCAAGTGGTAAACGGGAGCACAGGGTTGTGTGGTCTGCACTAAGGTAAACAGGTCAATAGTATTGATCTTGCTTCCCTCGCACTTCAGCCAGGGCCAGCAACATGTAATGCATTACAAGCTCCTGTTCTGCATTGCACCTCAACAGCAGTATAAGTGTGTGTATGTGTGCTTGTGTGTTCCAATGTATGTAGTGGTCGTACGTGCCAAAACTCTTGCATGAGAGCGTTTTAGCTTTCCAAAAATACTTCACAAATTCACATTTTAATCCAAGTATTTGTGTCCTGAACATTCCCATTGTGTGCTACAATAACAAAAGCATTAAGACAGCTTTGCATCTTCGTTCACATGGGTAAGACATGAACACAGTTGAACACAGAAAAAAAAAATTATCTGACGTTAAATCAGACACACTCTCTCTCAGACAACCTGAATATCTTTTTTTTCTGAGCAATTCATAAGACAACATAGGATTTAAGTTGAGATATTACTTGGGTGTGGCCTATTTTGGGTGACATACTTGGCCCAGTGGACTTCTATATTATAATTATATATTTAGAAAATATAAATTAAATATAAAAAAAGAAAATACGAACATATGATAAACATATAGTATAAAATATGCTATATAAATAATAAAAACCCTTCTCAATTGTTTATATAATTTTTCTAAAAATACCCATCAGTGAATTGTGTAATTTTTTCCTGACCCATCATTACTCTCAATTACTTATAGGTCATTTACATCAAGATGTCGAAAGAAATATACAAAAGTGATTTCATGTCCATAGAAGGAACATTAAATGTAAGTAAAGTATCTACTTTTAGGGTTTCAAAAAAGTTTTGGGAGAACAATATGTTGAAATTTGGTTGTCACATTGTCATTAATTGTAATATAATATTTATGTAAAAAAAAAAACACACATATTCTTAATTGTACATATTAATGAATGACATTTTAGTGGGTGTCTTCAGTAAAACAAGGAAAAATGTATTATATTATAATATAATAATTATTATTATAATATAATATTAATATTATAATATAATATTATATATAAAACAAACATTTTCATACTTCATTTTCATTTCTTTTTAAGACAACTTTTTTTTATAACACTGATAAAATGCTCACAAATCCTGATCCTGTCTATCTGAAACAATACGAAAAATGATCAATGCATCTTAAAAAGGGCTGAGCAGTCCATTATATCAGATAAGAAGTGCTGCACCAACAGACGCTGCATCACTCAATAACAGAAAATGTGATGTTAGTGGAATTTTAACAAAGTCTGAAAATTAGTAAGTGGATCTTAAAGTTAAGTAGATTACGGTGCAGAGCAGGGGACATAATGAAATAATGAATCAAATCTCCCTCTCTTTGTGCGCCGTACCTCTGTGTTACTCCAAGCAGGGCCCATGCCAAATCCTTTGCATGTGGGAAATAGATTAACTCTCTATTTACACCCTCTCCTGGCTGGCAGCGGTGGCTAGCGTGGCCAGCCAGCCGATGACAAGGGAAACCCCACCTCTCCAGAGCCCATTAAGACACTCAACAGACTGTGTAACCCTGATTATTGCATCACAACACCGGGAACGGCTGTGCAAATTATGGCTGGCTGAGGAGATTGGGTATTTCCTTAATTTAAACAATAACTCACTGCCCTACTCTTGGACCTCCCATTGATGTATGGCTCTTTTATTTAATGTGTTAATTATTCCAGCTTGATCTGTAATTCCCAGCGCAAGGATTTACAGAGGCTGAGACAGAGAGAGAGAGAGAGAGAGAGAGAGAAATAATATGAAACAGAAACCTTGGGGAAAGATCTGTTTAATTTGCTCCTCGCCAAAAACATCGCCCCTGCACGCTTGCTTTATTGATTTACACCCCGACTCATCTTTCCATAGATTTACTTATTATTTTTCGATTCCAACTAATTCAATTAAAAACCTTTTTACACATCTTGTCGCTGATGTAAATTCCACCGCAACATTTCATGTTTCTTATTCACACACTTACGCTCACACTCTTAGTAACACATGCCCGGCCACAGTCACGCGTTCACGCGCACGTACATTCGGCGGTGGAGATTTTCGCAAGTGTAAATGAGCCTGTGCCTTTCTCGCCGACTGACTCCGCTCATTATACTTTAGTCACACCCCAAGCGTCAATCAGAAAGCGTTGCCCTGCAAAGTGGCGCAAAACACCGTTTCGGCTAACCATATGCTACGCGTACACGCTCGCCGCTCACGCTCCATGTCAGCTCGTGCCCATCCAGCCAGGCATTTAAGCATTGCTAAGACCCAAACGAGAGCTTTAAATAAGTGCGCTAAGGGGAGAAGAAGTGCGCCAAGCGGAGTGTCGAGTCGCCGGGCACAAACATCCTGGCTAATACACATGAACATTCTTCCACACAAACACGGTTGGGAGAGCAAATCAGTCTCTCTCTTTCTTTCCCTCTCCCACATGCACTTGTGTGTGTGTGTGTGTGTGTGTGTGTGTTTGGCGAGGAGTAGACTGAAGTTAGCTGTGCTTGCCCTGGGGAGGACTCGTGGCCGTGGCGGTGTGACAGGCTGCTGGCAGATCAGGCTCCTGTCAGCCATGCAGGCCCCCGTTAAACAAGCCACACTTATGAGCCAGAAAAATAATTGGAGGCTGCCGCCCGCAATATGCTGCCCCCAGTCTCTGTCCATCCGGGTGGCTTCAATAGTGTCAGCTTCGATTAGGGCGTGGAGGCCAGTGCAGAACACACTCCTTTCCACATCTATTTCCCTCCCAACCTCTCTCTCTCAGGTCCACAGAGCGGCCTGAACTCGCCCTATCGCCCACCTCTTCCCGAGAGGGCGAAGATATAGAGAAAATTCAGAGAGTGGGAAGGGAGAAAAAAAACTGAAGGGAGAAGATGGGCTTTTTTTTCCCAGTCGGGCCTGTCATGTCAGAGTCTCATGTGAGCGAGGAAGCCTGGCTGATTCCGTTGATGTTGTCGTATTGTGTACGCGTGCATATGTGGGACGGTGAAGGCATGCTGAAAGGGACAGGGGTGAGGATGTCACAGAAGAGCTTAGTGAGGACCGCAGCCTCTGATCTGACAGGTCAGTGGGGCCACGAGAGATACACAGCCGGCCGCGCGTACACTACATGGCCATTATCCCCCTTGGGACGGAAGGATCGCTGACCTACTGACACCGGATCAGCCTAACTAACACACCAGATACTGTCTACAATGCCCAGTGTACTGTCAGCTCGGACACATGAGGCGCAGCACATGTAACCGCATCCCGCGGCAGCACGTTACACAGCAAACATGTCATACTGTTTGGACAGGGCTAAAACTATCTGACACACTCTGCTGCGGCCAGGCCATGTTGACCACATGCAGTCTTCAGGAATTTCAAGAATAGATAGAGTCAAATATGAGATAAATTATTAATCCCAAATCAATTATGGACTTGTTTTGGGCTTCTGGGGTTCTTCGAACCAGAAGTCCTCATAGTGGGGTAAACTTCTATACTCATAAATGGAAACTAAGCCTCACGTTGTTCCAAACCTGTAAAACCTTTGTTCATTTTCAAAACGCAAAGATATTAATATATATATAAATCCGAGAGCTTTCTGACCCTCCACAGAATGAATGCAACTGAAATTCAAAAGGTCTTATGGGTTTGGAATGACGTGAGGGAGAATTTTTGTTTTGTTTTTAGGTAAACTATCTCTTTAAAAACTATATTTTTTTACATTCGCATTTTCCCTCAAAAATATGTATCAAATATGCATCAGAAACACTCAAGCAGCAGCATTAACCATTTTTTTGTAATAATTCCAAAATATTTAAATAATATAAATGTAAATTTTAAACAATGTTAATAATGGTGGAAAAATGTTATCATAGTCTGTGTCCAACTCATTGCTCTAGAAAAAGTACAAGTTAATGATCTTAAAAGTTAAAAGTATAGTTTACCCAAGAATACGCCCTGGATTCTCAATCAAAACCTAAATAGATATACTTCTCCATAGAATGAAGGTCAATGAGGACCTAAAAACAATGAGGTAAAAAAAAAAAAAAAACCTGACACGTCAAGTTTTAAATCTTTTGTCTTTCACAGTAACCAACCAAGTCAACCTAGTTTGAGACAACATGAGAGTGAGTAAATTATAACTGAATTGTAAGTTCTGGTAAACTAGCGCTTAAATAGTTAACTTTATGACATAGTTAACTTTATCTAAAGATGTAATCTTACTTTAAAGACAATTCAAAATAAAAAAGAAGCCTATTTACTTCCTAAATTTGCAATGTTCTTGGTCTTGTTGGTCATTACACATTGTTCCAAAATAAAAAAAGAAAAGACAAATTAAACTTCATAATCTTTCATCAAAACATAAAGTCTCAGCTTTCTTATGGCTTCCATTAGCAAGCCCTCTTATTTACTCATCTTACTCTGCCCCTTAACTCATTAACTCATACTCTTTTCATAGTCCAATCATACGTTTTGTTTTATGCATATGCCGGGATCCTTTTTCTTAAAATGACTAAGCTATACATTTTTATTTTATAATTCAGGAGTTCCGTGGGAATTGAACCATGACCGTGGCATCACTAGCAACATGTTTTATCACATATATCACGTTTCCCTAAAAATACATCCCATAAAATGAGTTGTGAACAATGTTTCATGTTAATTTTCAAATTCTCGCCAACGCATTACACCACTGTTTATAGAATATATTGAGCACCAACCAGTGAATCAGGCCTCTCCACACTGAGCAGATCTGGTCTCTAGGCCTCTACGTCCCTGTGAAACCAGTGCAACTGAGGCTGGAGACGGCGCATGAGGTGACATTGAACATACCTGCGGTCTCTGTGGACGTGGGGCATCCGTCCGTCCATGGTCGGCGTACAAATAAATAATGCAATGTACACCTAATGCAGTGGTCCCAAACGTAGGAACCTGCCGTCGCCTCCAGCTGCCTTTGGGGTGAAAAATAATTACAATGCAGAGAGTGAGAACAGGCCTCCTATACACAGCGTAATGGGCCAAAATAAGGGGATGGAATGAGGCTGCCCTCTACGCTTCACTGCTTTTTCCACAACACACACACACACAAGCTGCCCAGCTGAAAGTTACTACCAGCAAATTGCCTTTGCATATCCCCATTCAACACTGAAAAAGGCTTCCATCTAGGAGGAAGTGAGAGTCACTTATAATGGAGGGATGAATACACAAACAAGTAAACAGAGGCCGGGAGCGAGTAAATAAACCTACGGAGTGGAGAGATGGAATCGTCTTGCTTGCAAATAACTTTTCTGTTTACCTTGTTTGTTTCCTACTGTAATTATGCATTATATTACGCATCTGCCAGCATTCATAACAAATATTTCGTTTAATGCTTTAAACGTTTCCACGTGTTCTAATTATGCATATGAGGAAGCTCAGATATGTAGTGCAGTGGTGTTATAATGCTGACGCCTCCGAGTATTGATTGGACTAACAGATTAATTGGAAATAGAGTAACAGATTCACAGATCGAGTGATTACTTAATTAAGTTTAGCAATTAATATTCATTTACAGTCTCTAGGTATTTACATATTTCAGAGGCAGGTTTTGGTGTCAGACAGTATGTCTGGAGATTTATGTGAAAGTAAACTGTACACACTGTTTAAGCACATTGTGATCCAGTACACACAAAGGGAAAGGCTGTGCATGGATAATAAAGGCGCTGGATGCAGTGCTGTTTGATTGGAGATCAACATGTTTACTCTGGCTCTCTTAAACCTCAGTCTGGGCTGAGATGTAAGGCACTGTACCCTTACCTCCAAAGCACCAAATTATATGCTGTTCATTTTTGCGTAGATTTATTTGCCTCACTTGACAGAAGTTCATGAAAACATTGTACACTTACATTTTTATGTGTCATCAAAAAGAGTGATATTAGCATGCTGTTCGGGGTCCAAGAGACACAAGGGCCATTTTAATAGCATGGAAAAAAGAGCTTGACACTGAAGTATCAGGTCCATGTTCCATGATTTTTCCTTATTCTTATGACAGCTGACTGTCAATACAATTTTAACCTAATGTGCTCCATTATTTTAAAATTATTTTAAAATTAAAATAATTTTATCTATATTATGGTTTTGAAACATATAACAACCAACCAATTTTACAAAAACAGAATAAATTTTTTTAATAATTATTTCTAAAATTACTTTTTTGTTTAAATAAAGCGATCAGTAACATTTTTCTAGATGGACTTAAATCTAAAAAACATTGATTTTACATTTTTATCACTTTTTTATGATTATTATTACATAATGGTTATCCTTCATTATTGTAAATAAAACCTAAAAATAATGTTCTAAGAATGTAACATTACCAAAAATAACCAATAAAGAACCACAGAATTTTGTTCTAAAAGAGTAAATTACATTTAAAAAGTTTTTACATTTTGAAAGTTTTCTCAATCATACCATGGACTATTGGATTTTAAAGGCTTTTGTTTTGCCAATATCATTTAATAATGAGTTAATTTTGTTGTGACATTGTTATGCAAACCAAACCAAAACTTCTTGTCAGCTAGCGCACAACTTCCACTAAAAGCAAATCCAATATAGAAGCGAAATGAGACATTAAGAAATAAGATTTGTCAATGTAATTCTTGTTTTAACCACACATTAAAGTTTCGTCTGTGTTCTTAGCAGCTCCTCAAGGTCAAAACAAAGTTTGTGGTCCCACAGGAGGAGAGCTGGAGCCGAGGCCTAGTCTTTAAGCTTCGCTCTGCTCTCACCACTGGGCACGGGAGATCCGGAGCGGGTTGAACTCATCTCAGCTGCCCACATCAGCCGCCTTCCCCCTGGGTGACCACTGCTCTGGGGTTCTGGCCACTTCCCTTTGAAGCTCTAAAGACTTTTGGTGGAAACATTGAATGTCCTTGAGAGGCCCCACCCCACTGTGACCCTAACAAGCTCCAAAATTCCCTTGTCTCCTGTGTTATTTTCAGCCCCTTATCTTTGTCTAGGGCTGTACTAAAAAGGGTTAGAAGGTTAGGATTATCCACATTTTTTTTTAAACACCAAATAAGGTTTAAAATGTTAAAACTGTGTAAGAATGAGCTAAGTAGATCTTCGATTTGCTTTGTTCTAAAAAAAAAAAAAA
>JAUCMU010000030.1:19207853-19219818 GCA_032275025.1 Enteromius treurensis | reverse complement strand
AACAGCCAATCAGAGCAGACCTCCTCATTACTATTCATGAACCTTCCAAATAAGGCAAAAACAGACTGTTTCATTCCAGGGTCAAATTCTAGGGTTGTAAATGGACCTGTAAAACAGTTTCTGGGGATTTTTTCCCCTTACCTAAGCTACATACCTTCTATGTACATATCAGAGAACAATTTCAAATATTCTCTCAAAGCATTCTATGGCACCTTTAATTATATTACCCATTTTATAAACATATTTTATTGCATTTCATAGTAAAAGTTATTATTATACATTAGTTATACAGTACAGTGTAAGCATACACCTCACAGTTTTGTAAGATGCCTAAAAACAAGAAAATGAACACATTGGTGACAACACAAAACAAGGCTTTATCTTTTACTTCTCAAATACTTCATTATTTATCTTGATACAAGGATGTTTAGATATTTTTACCTAACAACAAGGCAAAAAAGTATGCAGTGCAGTGCACTATAACCGATCAGACACAACAAAGCACACCTAAATGATGCAAATATGTCACAATCAAAACAGTGCACCTCCACAGACAAACACACACACACACTGAGCCAGCCAGCGATGAGGGACAGCTTTAAAGGTAATTGATTTTATCCCCGCCTAATTTCCCCTTCTCTCTCCCTGGAGCTTCATCAGCAGTCTGTCAATAGGCTCGCCGGCCAAGCTCCATTCGTTAGTGCCAAGGAAACGCCTCAATCAGATCACCATCACTCACACACACATACACAGCACCCTTGCAGAAACCCTGCAGCAGAGTTCAAACTCTCAGAGACACAGAAGTGCTGTCATACACACACAGTCAACACATACAGGCTCATTAGAAGTGCTGTACATACTCACATGCACACAAGTACGGATGCACGTACACACTCAGCGCTGGAAAGTAAATCAATGCTTGCAGCTAATCACTGGTTGATTAGCGTGTGTTAGGAGGGCTGCAGTTAAGATGGGCAGTCATGTCACTGTGAGTCTTCAGGTCTCAATGACTGACACCAAACTAGAGCGACTTCACACCGACCTGCAAAAACTCAATATTACTTCTGAGATCTGTACAGAGATTTCAGCTAATAGTTCACCCAGAATAAATATCTTGTCAAAATAAAATCATGTGAGTTCGAGTATGTATGACTGACAATACAATGTGTAAATGATCAGAGAATTTAAATTTCAAGCAACCACTAGGATCTTTATTTTTAAAATCCCTGAATCTGGCCCCTATGTTTAGGACATACATTGCATGTGTAATTACAAGTACAAGTTTGGCATCTGTATGTTTTTTTTTTTTACTGTTTTTAATGAATTTTTAAAACACTAATACAGTGTAACTAAAAGTAACTAGAAATGGCTATGCTACTAACAAGAGGATCAGCTTTTATCATAGAGTAACTAATAACACAAAAATAAAAATGTCATATTATAAACACACTCTCCTATATTTGTCTTTTTTTTATTATTTTGGAAACTCTGATTCATTTTAGTGATAAATCGGTTAAATATACAGACGAAAAATGAGTCACTGATTGAAGTGCCTGGAAGCTATTTGATATCTTCTACATTAAAGCAAATATTTAGATGAATGCTGCTGTTAATAACTATAAATTCAACTGAGTTATAAATAAATTAGGGTCTTTTTTAGTTGTATAAAAGGTTAAGGTCACATTTAATACAGTCAACCTAATTGAAATTCATTCAACAATCCTCTTTTGTACCTGAAAAATGCAGCTGTTACCAAAAATAAATCATTGTCATCTTATAATTCTACCTCAGTTTTACCAAATATGACTAGTACCATGGACACAGTACCACAGTAAATACCATGACATTCAATTAGTTATTAAAAACCACGGTATATATCAAAGTACCATGGGACTAACATATTTTTGGCCATGCACCATGGTAATACTAGTGTTCATCAGTACTTTTGAGTATTTAAATACTATATGGTCATTTTTCAGTACCATTGCATATATTATGGTACTACCATTCATTTCACAATATTGTGGCGTTTATTAAACCTTTGTAATTAGGATAATTAATGAGTACTGATGTACATCTCAAAGTATAATGGTATTGCCATCTGATGCCAACAACACTGTATCTTTGTACCACTCCAGGTCATTTTTGTAAGCCATGTCTTTCCTAGCAGGAGTTACCAGTCTGCTACCACCTCTGGCACAGGAGGGGTTAATTCTATTTTGTCTGGGCATGTGTGTGTATGTGTTTCAGCGAAGCAGTTTGTATGTGGCTGTGTGTCTGTTTGTGTGTGTGTGTGTGTGTCCGTGTAGCGCCCTGCCTCTCTGTGTATGTAAAGGAGAAATTTGCCTGTCCTTGCCTAAGTGAATGGCTAGGATTAAGCTGACAGCCCACCTTAGTGATGGCGAAATAATTGGTTGTTCAGCTCTGTCCTTGTCAGAGCGCTGACAGTTCTGCAGATGTCCTGCGCGGTTCTCCAAAGGTTAGGCTCAGCTGGGGCTGCCGTTCATTAATCATTCTGCTCTGACAGTGCTCTGAGCAGCCCACAGCTGCCACCCCGTCCCCCTCAATTTCTGTCACCGCCTACCACCACAGCCACCGACCCCCCCACGCCAAACATCCCTATGCACGGCCGGGCGTGTGTACATTTAAACACACATTTGCATCCAATAAGATCATATACACAAACGCACGCGCCATATGACGGTGATGTATGAACAGACAGGGTTAAGGTGCTGGTGTGTCCTGAATGTGCGATGTCAATTGGTACATGTGTGTTTTCATGGTGTGTATCTAGATCAATAATGTTAAGACACACGCCGTATAGTCATTTTAAGAGACAAGTCCAATGTACTTACTAAACTTTATGCTAACAAACTGAAACTACGATCTTCGTTTGATGAATATACGGCATATAAGGAGTTCATATGGAATATGCTTTTATGGTAAAATGTTTACATTTATGTTTTTTCACACTACATACTGTCCAGGCTCTCAGACGGTAAATAACTGCAGAAATAAACCAGAACAAGCAACTAGCATTAACATAATGGTTGCATACCTAAATAAACTAAATGAAGCAATGCTACTAGCTTTACTACGATATATTTATAGTAACACAACATTAGCATAAATGTGATCAAAACGATACCTCTACCAGTACTAAGCTACTTTGTTCACCAAATCTAGCCATACTACTATCTTAGTATAATTTTTGACTTGCATGGTGTTAGCATAACTGTTTTCAAAACGAAGTAGCATTCTAGCGACAAGCTAGCTTTACACAGAAATATCGTTGCATAATGTAGCAAGTCATTTTCATTCAGACTCGTTTGGAATTGTTTCTTTCAGCAGTTTTGTTCAAGTGAACCTGTAAATGATTCACTGATTCCTTTGACTCACTAGCCTGATTGTATAGTTTTAACTACTTACAATTATGACTAGCTTAGCAGTCTACAGTTTTAGCTTTCCCAACATTATGGCACCCAATACTCACTTCTCATTGGCAAGCTCAGCTCTTCATTAACCAATCAGCGTCATTATCCCAAAGAACGCATTTAATAGATCTTTTTCTAAGCAAATTAGTCTACTAACTCTGTCTCAATCCTTCTCCACTCACCACAATCACACACTGTCCTTCTCCAGCCCCTAAATCTAACCTCTCTCCATCTCTTTTCCTCCATTTTTCTCATTTCCCCCTCTCTCAGCTGTAGCTCTGTCTCTCAGGGGGCTAAGCGTTCATTCCTGTGTCTGTGTGCTGCTGTCGATTGGGCACTAAGTGCTGTGAAGACCCCAGATAAATCCTCAATTACGGCCTATCTGCTTCTTACAGCCACTGATTAACAGTCAGGCTCCATGGCCGGCACTCTCTCTTGCTCTTTCTCTGCCCATTGGATACAGTACAGAACAAGCAGTAGATTTCCCCAGCGTCTGGTCAGTTCTCCTGAGACCTCTGTGCACCAGATGACCAGTGCACACTGTGAGACGACTGCGCTGAAGTGTGCAGGTAACAGATTCAAATGTAACATTTTTCGAGTTTAAAATCAATTCTAGAATAAAAAAAGAGCCATGTGGGAGCAATGAGGTGTGCCACTAAAGCAAAAAATAAATTATTTTACCCCTCTAACTGAATTTGAATAATTTCATGTTCTTTGTTCATGTAAAATGATTCTATTTTACTAAGATTTACCTTTAAGAGACTGTCAGAAATCAATTGGCCAACATATGCACATAGCAAGCTGACTATGCTGAATATTAAATTGTAAAAAGAAAAAAAAAGTACAGTTACAGCCATCAAAGGTTCCGGTGTTTTAAATGTGTTGGACACCAATGCCACATCAATAATAATAAGTTTGCATGTTTACCATCATGTATGATGGATGTTATTTGAACGGTGGAAACTGAAGGTCAGATCAATACATCTTAAAACAAACGATTCTGAACAAAATATGGATGCTTGAGCTCCTCAGGTTTTGGGCTTCTCATTGTGATCTCTCCAACTCTTGAGTCCCAGGAGTGTTGGATTTCAGCATGGTGGGACTACGGTTGTATATCTGTACAGATATTATTGATCCTGTTATTTCAGTGTGGTTAAGGCCCACTGACCTCTCCCATCATGTCTAGTGATTCGCTGATCTGACTTGCAAGAACTTGATTGATGATGTTACGGACGCGACAAAAAAGTTCAGCCGGGATGCTAATGCTGTTGCACATTTCCCTTACTGGCTCAGATGACTGGGTGACCTTTGCACAACGTCTACAGAATACAAACAGCCCAAAATGACCAATACATAAAAATTTGTGATACTCAAAAGAAAGAAATAGAGAACGGCTAAGAATAAAGGATCAGTTAAAGTCTGTCAGAATAATGAATGCCTTTCTGTACGGTTTTTGGTGCATCACCGAAATTTATCTGTTTAAGGTTAAATTTTTATATAGTCCATAAAGAAAACTGAGTAGGCCTCTAACACTTCAAGGCCAACTGATTATCAACAGCTAATGCATTAAACATGACAATCTAACAAGTAACAATTTATTAATGCATGAAGCACTAAACCAAATGTTAATTTTCACACTAAAAACTGAAAACCTAGATTAAGCTATATTAATAAATGCTGTAAATATATTACTTATTCTAAGTTCACAATATGGATTGATAAATGTTAAAAAGAACCCACTATTAAATGTATATTGCACACACTCTAAATTGTCTCAGAGTAGTGGGGTGTTATGGGGTAATTTACTATTAGTAAACAGGTATAGAAAATGTAAATAAATAAATAAATTTTATATATAATATCTAAAACAAATATAATGAATATAAATATTACGCAGCACTTAATTAGATTAGATTAAATTTGTTTTTATTATTGTGCAGAGTACAGTGAAGAGCTAATGAAATGCAGTTATTAACCAGAAGTGCAAATAACTAAATAAATATAAAATATAAAATGTGTATAAAAGTGTAAACAGAATATGTTTAGTTACAGTAGTAAGTTACAATTACTATTAACTTACATTTCATTTACTTCAGAAATTTCAGAGCAAAATATAAAAAATAAAAAATAAAAACTAAATAAAGGTGACTGACATACAGTACCATCCACGTACCGTTACTTATTTCATATATTTCAGAGTATAAAATGTTTTACCTTAAATTGGGATGTAAATCAAATGATAATTTCTTCAAAAAGCTTAAATTTTTGAAAACCTGATAAAGATTGTACAGAAACATAACATATCTACTTTTAGTATTTTTCATGGTAAAAACAACTGTATAGATCCATTTCATAATGCCACGGACACCATAACATGACATATGATGTTTGCAGGAAACTTTACAGGAGGGTCACGTTTAATTGCAGCTTACAGAGTGTTGAGATTCATCTATTGTGTGGCCAACAACAACCTGAGATACAGTATGTGCTTGCATCAGCATGTGAGTAGATGAGTTTGGTGTGAGGGTGGGGGATTGAAGCAGTGACAACAAATGTTATATTGGGAAAATACCCCTTTTTCCGCTGAAAAGTCTAAATGATAAAAAAGCAACGGTAAAAGAAATACAAAAGCAGGAGGGGAAATGAAAGGCAGACAGACACATGCAGATCTGCTTCAAAATTCTAAATTTACAAATGCAGTTCAACTGCAAGGTAACTGATAATAGACCCAGAGGGGCTCATGTGGACGTTCACAAAAAATGGCTTCTAAAAGTTGATTATACCAGTCTATTCGCGCACAAACAAATACACACACCTTTAGCGAATCCACCAGTCCAGTCAGCTCACAAACAGAGTCATGTGACTGGTGCTGTCATGTGACCGAGTCCTCAGAGGAGCTCATCAGCCTGTATGTAGATGTGTGGTGAGTGAGTGATTGCCAAGGGCTGAAAATTGGTGTAGTGAGCTTCACAGGGGAATTGCAGCACGCACATACATACACATATGCAGGCAAGATTATGGCCCTGTGCAGAGCTGCCAAGCTATAGCTGCCGTTACCTGCCAAGTATTAATATATGGTTCTGTGTGCTCTTAAAGGAACAATACGCTCTGGCCTTCAGTGTGTCTGAGTGGTCAAAGGCCACTGGAGCACTCTGCATAAGTCTTTATGCCAGTATAAATTAATCTTGTTCATGCAAAGCACATTCTTTATAGGTTATGATTTTTTATACTTCAACGGAAATGTTTAGCAGATATTAAAAGACAAATACATAAAAAAAAAATGGTGTGGAAATTGACATATGATAACATCAAACACGCTCATAAGAAATCTAAAAAATGGCGGAAGATGTAACTCAGGGGAGAAGAATAGTTAAGTAAATTATGTAATTTTTGTTTTCTTTGCGCAAAAAAAACCCATACCGTTGCAAAACTGTAGTTGAGCCACTGATGTCCCATGGACTGGTTTACTGATGTATTTACTTGGAGGCAGGGGTCACATATGTACACAAACACATAGAAAAAAAGAGAGACAGTTTGTAAACATAAACATTTTTTTTTTAACAATGTTGTTTCATTACTAACGGTTTAAACAAAACACATTACCGATTAAGTATTTAAAGTTAAGTTACCAGGTTTTTAAAATAAAGCTGTTTTTTTTGTTTAGTTTTTTACACACATGTAAACACTTATTGAGCATAACTTTAATGAATCTGTGTGGTTTGCCATGATTTTGACCGTTCAACAAATCAAAATTCTTGGAACTTCTCTTTCTGAAAGGGTGAAAGGACATTTCACAGTATATTCCATTGCCTTAAAACTGGTACACACCATAAATTTCCCTAAACCTACAAGACGTGACCCGCAAAGCCGAGTCCAGAAAGCTGCTTTCGGGTCAGTTCAACACTCAGCTACATACAAGAGACTTTGCATGCAGTCTGATGGTGCAGACCTGCTGATGGTGTAGCCAGCTCAGCCATGTTCCCTTGGTATATTGGAGTGAGGGGGTGATTTGTTACTCGTCTTGGGCCGCTCATTTCCCCATGCCGCACGTTTTTCCCTCCGCCTCGGTGGTGTGATGAATAGCTGGCCGCATGGAGGAGAGCGGCCACGCCACCACCAAGGTTACAGTAACCTGGGCTCTCTACTTAGGCTACCTGCCTCTAATTAGCAACCCATAGAGACGCTGAGAAAAAGAAGTGAAGAAAAAGAAAGAGGGGGGTAGTAGAAGCCTGGCTCTATGTGTATGGGCTCTAAATCTGCATGGCAATTTTCGCCCGTCTCTCAATCTCCTTCTGATTACCTGCCCCCCACCCTCAGCCCCCTCAACTAAAGGTGGTTTGTGTCGACGTGCGTCTCTTCTGTCACTGATCACTTCTTCAGGCCTGCCTGAGGGAGATTACACACACACAACTGTGATTTATCAGAGGAAGGGATGGGATGGACTCCTCTCTCACTGTCTCTGGCTGCGGAATCTAATGGATTTATGAGCTGGAGATGCTCAAAGAGAGATAGAGGATGAGAAAGGGAAAGATTCACAAAGCATTTGTTAGTTATTTATACAGAGGAGAGATACAGTGAATTCAGCCAGGAGGTATCCAGAATGAGATAGGAGAAAATTGAGCTTAATGATGAAGAGCGTTAAGGAAGTGCTCTAAATATTAGTGATTTTGACCCATGCCTTTTCAGAAATTTCATAATTTTGAACCGACAAATATTTTAGGGGCATAGAAGGGAGGGGAAGACCAGCTTAGCTCATGAATATTAATTGGCCAACACAGCATTCGGCTAATAGTCTGCTAAAAGACCAGCCACAATCTCTGACTATTTTACACTGATCAGCAGATGTTTCTCGAGTTCATTTTATATGACAACTTCAATATTTTTGCAGCAATTTCTAAAACTTATGAAAGCGGAGAGGGCACATAGCTGTGCTCTGATGTCTACTAACAGCTGGCAGTTAGGTCTCTGCCAAGAATGAAACAGAGGCATTAGAGTGGCACTTCAACCCCTGAGGATAAAGACAGGAACAAGGGAAATGTGCCAACCATAGCAGAGGTGCCAGTTGTAGAGGCCGAGGGTGAGGAACCAGACTTGGCACTGGATAGCCTGTGGACAAAGAGTAGACATTGGGGGCCTTTCTGTTTTTGGGAGGCAAATGGAGTTAAACGCACACAGCAAGAGTATTACATCCTTAAAGTGCTTCTATAATATACCCGTGTTGCAATGAAGCTGCGCTGTTTTCCTGTATTTCACTGTCGGTGTATAAATCGGAGTGTGTATCAATTCATACAAAAACTACTTTAAAATATACATACAAAAGGATAAGATCAAAAAAAGACCTTCTGAAAATGCCTTTTTTGCATATGCCACTTGGTTTCGTATGTGTTTATATTATACATTTCACATCCATACATTTTATTTCGCCTCAAAGTGTCAAAATCCTGGATGGCATATGCAGAAAATCATGACACACTACAGTAGCACACACCTTGCTGTGCTGGAGTGTGTTGGCGGGTGGTCGCCCATTTCGCACCTTCTCAGGCCACTAGAGCCTCATCGTGTGACGCTAACACACTGTTTCTCTGTCCTGAAATATCAGCGTGCGTGTCTGTTGTAGCCTTTGCTTGTTCACTAGTGGAAACTCTTGCTGCCCAGTGCCAGCGCTAATTGCTTTTGACATTGTTTGGCCTCTTGCCGCCCAGTTTAGGACAAATCCTTCATTCATGCGGCGAGGAGCGCTTGCAAGACCCTCGACCCCATCCAGTGTCCTCCGCCTCCTGCCTCTTTAATTAACTGCTAAGAAACTACAAGGACCGTGGTGGGAAATTTGCACACAAAGGGCCGGAGTCTGGCCTCTCCTCCCCTCATCTCTCCATCCTTTGCTCTAGTATGCTCTTTCTCACCTCACACATCCCTTCATTTTGACCCATGTTCTTGTCCGGTACAACAAAGAAACTGACAGAGCTTTTTTTTTTTCTTGTCTTGTCTTTCTTCTCTCCCTCTGCTCTCTCTCGTTTAAAAAGCGGCCTTCCCTTTAACACCATTCGTTGGGAAAAGGCCTGTCATCCCCTCTCCTCCCTTTCATTTCGCTCCCTAGCTTTCTCTTTCTTCATTGCTCCTCGTCTGATACTCTTTTTTTTTTCTTTTTTTCTCCGACATTCCCTCTGTCTTGCTCTTCCCTCCTTTTCATGGCTCTGCTGAGGGTCGCGGAGGCCTTTTGTGTGCTGGCGGATGGCGCTCTGAGGCAGTTAGCCGACTGAGTTGAGTGAGAGCCCTCCAGAGAGGCCTAAGAAGAATGCGGCCAGAGCAGAAGTGTAAACAGGTGGAGATCTCTATTGTGGACCTCCTTGCAGTTTCCCGTACTGCGCACACACACACTCGACATTCCTCCATCCACCCACTGTCAGTTATTGTTTTGGGCTTTTTTTTTCTCCCACTTTTTATTCAGTCCCCACCTTCCCAAAAGCAGCCTTTTGTGCTCTTGTTGGGCCACAAGCTCCCAGCAGACCACCCCCCACCACCACCACCATCAGTGCTGGGTCTCTCCATTGGCACTTTTTGAGACATGGTCTGAGGGTAAAAGATGGGGTCTTGACTGGATCCATGACCTGGTGACACAAAAGTACAGGCACTGCTATATTCATGCCCCCAGAAACCACTGCAAGACATGTTCTTATTTTTTGTGTTTTTGGATCCAATATTTAATTTTTACTGTTGAACAAATAATTGCAGACTTGATTACACCAAAAGACAGTTTTAAAACTATTAATATGGTATTATTTAAAAAATACCCTTTCATAGTCATTCAATAGAAGCACTGCATTTTCCCATATCATACAGTATAGGCACACATTTACACAGAGAGAACACAAGCAAATCACCCTATAGAAGAGAATTACTGTTTCACAGCATTCATGCATTAAAACTAATACGGCTCCCTACTGCTGTATGGCAACTGGCAGCAAGTGTATTTGCAGTTATAGATATTACTGGTGCATTAATAAATCAATGGAGAAGAAAAAAGGTCTTTAAAACTGCAAGTGACCCAGTTGGCTTTCTCTTGTATAAATGTTTTTAGAGTGACAGGCAAAGGAGAATGTTTGTACATGCATGCATAAATATGTTTGTGTGTGTGTGTGTGTGTGTGTGTGTGTGTGTGTGTGAGATCACACATGACTATGTGTGTGTGCTCAGACAATACCTGAAATGACACAATAACACAGACAATCCTAGTGCACAACTCCAGAAAGAAATGACAAGCAGAACAAAACAGAAAAACTTCTGTTCGCCTGGGGAATTGGCGCTGACCCATCTGTTGAAACCGCTCCACATATTGTGACCTAGATAATAGGGCATACTTGAGCTTCTTAGGTAGATCTAGTGATGCATCTAAGCATCGGACACATATCGATTTATGTTTCTGAACTAGATGTCTTAAAATAGCGAGGGCTTTTGCATAATTTGAGAATGCAGACGGTAAGACGCTACCCTAATGATGCAGGCAAGAGTTGAAATGAATGTCTCAACAAACACATTTATTTGCTAAAAATGCTCTTGGTTCGTTCCTCTGTCACTTTTCCTTGAGAAAAGTCTCTGTCTAGTGAAAAGAGCGAACGAAAACATGAACAAACTGACTCTCTGAAACTGCAAAGGCGCTCAATTGCCCACCCATAAGCCCGCTGTTCCTTTTTGGCTCCACTTTCTCATTATTGAAAATGTTGCTTTTCTTTTGCTCTCTTTTCTTTGCTCGTTCCAAAGACGGAGGTCTTTTGTGCGAGTCCAGAGGACTGCGCTCCGGGTGAGGGGCTGAGGTGTATGGGAGAGAAAGTGATATCTCTAGCTCCTAATGAAGGAGCCGTTCTGTTTATGAAGGCACCTTTTCAGGGCCACCTGACCTCTGAGGCACCAAGAGAAAGTTCTAGAACACTGGAGGGGTAAGTGGGGAGCATGTGTGTGTAGGGGGAAGTTGGGGTTAAGGACTAGGAGCTGCAAAAGAGCCCCCCTTCAATCACTTTACCTTCATAAATGCACACAGACACAGGCAAGAGACATCCTCTAGAGTGCCCATTGTAGCTGCCAGTATTATGCCTGAAACAGAGGAAAATTAATTTAACGTTTTCTATAAAGAGTCCTCATTCGCAGTCGAAAGGCCACTACAAGAGGGGGTGGGCTGGGAAGCCCCTTGTACGATCCACACGTCTGAGAGGGCACATGTGTGAATAGATGCATGCAACACCTACACCGATTTGGTGAACCTGTGAATTCAACCAACACAGAAAATGACTAGAGAACTATTGGATCCTAAAATCAAATATGAATGATTTTTAGATTTAGAAAACCTTGAATCACACAAAAATATTCCCAGTCGAATAACCTAAGGGTTACTTCCGTAACCCCTGTTCCCTTAGACATGGAACGAGTACTGCGTCTGCTAAGACGCATGGGGAAAACTCATTTTTCCCCCTAACTGAAGCCTATTATAAAAACGCAGTTTTTTATGTATAAAACTGCACGGTAGTTGGGCTGTTGCT
>JAUCMU010000030.1:19179455-19195367 GCA_032275025.1 Enteromius treurensis | reverse complement strand
AGGTGAAAGTCACCATAGCTTGTAGTATAGACTCCAACCCAACTTTGTTAATAGATTAACGGCGATATTTTTTTTATTGTGTGATAAGAGTATTGCGTTAACACAGCTCGTTAACGCCGATAACGGCCCACCACTAGTGAAAAGGAATAAAATGTGCCGAGTTTTGCCTCTAGAGTTTATTTCTTTTGGCAAATGCAGTGATATGTACTTAATGGTACATATTTTGTGTCTTGCTAAAAAGTGCACCTTGGTACGTTTGTGCCATGAGACCAGGTAGCAATATGCACATATTGCCAAGTTGAGTGCTTTTCCGGGATCAGGTGTCATCTCATATACTGAAGTCTCCTTTAGCAACAGTCTGCATAATCCTGTAAGGCAACACACAGAAGATGTGTTTTATGATATCATGTTTAACAGCACTATCAGATTGAAATGGGGTAAATCGGGCTGTCTGTAGCCTGTAGCTATAGGTAAAAGCCACGCAGTGGACAACAGCCACATCCGACTTCACACACCTGTTCCAAAGCACAGCTGCAGCCCTCTTTCCACTCCACAGGAACTCACTTTCACAGCTGTAGATGCTTTCTCAGAGCTGCTTTAAAGTGGTAGAGCTAATCTGGAATCAGATCGAGCTTGACAGAATTGATGTTGCTCACTGAATACTATCTGTAAGACTGATCTGGAAACAGTATAGCCTCAGGTGGCCGCCTCACCCTAAAATACCTATTTTATGTACCAGCGTCTAAATTTCCCTGCCAAACATCTGCTTCCGAGTTCTTTAACTACCCCTATTATGGCTAATTACATGAGATTTTTATCTGAGGACCGACTCTTAAGTTCACTTACGTCTCGCCTGCGTACAAGCCAATGGGCCGAGAAGTTGGTGTGTGTTAACATGAGGCTTATGTGACAGATGAGAGAGAGAGAGTGACATTAGGGGACGTTCAGAATGGCAGAGATGCCCAGCTGGTAGTGATGTCTGTGCCAAATGTTTGTTGATGCGAGCAGCTTGCCGAAACATGGCAGTAGAGACCTGCAAGGCCTCCACAACGACCAGCTCAGAGCTACAGGCCATCAGCTGCTGAACCCAGATATTCACTCACTGCCCAGATGGACCCATACGGGCATTAAATATAGCAGAAAAAAGACATACAGAACTTCACAGAGATGGCATGTTTAAGAACGGCAACTTGAGAATGATAAATGACTAAATGCTTAGTCTGCAATTGTAATTATTAACTAGAAATGTAGCATTTTTACTTCATATTTCATGTTTAATTGTGTTACTTCGTAATTATATGTGAAATTTACTAACATTTTTTTTCTACACCACTTTTTGTTGTTGTGTTGTACTTACTTGCTATTCTGTAAAAGCATGCAAAATCATTAAATATAATCGTTAAATCATTCAAATACGATTTGTTGTAGCAGTGTGCATGATCTATATTTGTGAGACCATTTGCATAATATTGATAACGTTTTCTAAAAGTAAACACTTTGCAAATGTTTTTTTGTTAGAATGTGCATGAACAATTTTTGAGGTAAGGCAGATTGTAATTGGTTTTGTGTCGTTAAAAATTGGCTGTTAAGTTTTATCACCGTATCAATTTGGTTTTACGCCATATACCTTTGGTTAGCACCGCTTTGTTAAAAACTAACAATGTCAAAATGGTGTGAAATGTCGCTTATTTGTGTGAAATGTTGCTTAAAAAGATGCTAACCCAGGGTTAAGCACAATATACGAAACATAAAAGACTTGTGTAATACAGTAAAGCATTAAATTAGAGAATGCATTGAAGGAACACTACACCCCAAAAATAAAAATGTGTTCATTAATTACTGTTTTTGTAAACCTGTATGACCTCCATTCATTTTCGGAACGCAAATTAAGATATTTTTGATGCATTCTGTGTGCTCCAGGAACGGCATTAAGTTGAGTAATTAATGACAGAATTTTCATTTTTGGGTGAACTATCCCTTTAAATATCTTGACCATAACATGACAATCTGAATGTAATATGACCATTACATTATTTACAATATACATACATTAAATGTACATTATTAGACAAAACTAGACAAAATGCACCTTGGTAGCTTACCTTAAAGATCTTAAAGAGTGCATATTATTAATAATATTATTATAGTAATTATTGCTGCTATTATATTTTGTATTATGCTCACATAAGATAATAGGGTGTTGATCGTAGGGCTTTATTAATAAATCTATTGGTACAAATTGTGCACTTCTTCCTTCTCAAAGTATGATATTATGTTTATGACACTTTATAACCAAACCACAGTGGTTCCTTTCCAGGGGGCGGGGGCCCACTGGAGGGCTCCAACAAGCTTTCAAATAATTTAATTGCATAACATAATAACTAAGATTCTAATACACATGTTCAGCATTAAACTGACATGTGGTTTGTTTTATTTATATTTATCACAACAGCAAAAAGAAGTACAGGACTTTTTGGTGTTAAAAAGGCTGAGAACCACTGTTTTACCACATACAAGCATTTGTTAAAATATTATATTTCAATTAGAATCCTATCCATTTTGAAACATCCTGACTGACAACACTTCTTAAAAGTTATCGACATCCAAAACTGCAGTAGTCCCACCTGATGAGCGTGAGAAGCAGCTAGAAGTCTTGTTAGTTCACTTGGCTAATGGTGGCCGCGTGAAACATCGAGTCTGGCTTTCATTAAGGCAGGGCTGTTTTATTTGCCAACGTATAGCTCTGAGGACTGCCTGTTGAGCTGGCGGGGCGGCTCCATCACGAGTCTGTGGATGAAGCGGAGAGCGGCGCATGAGAAATGATAGGAAGGCGTCTGATCGGAGCGAAATCAAAGGGAATCTGGTGTAGTACTTCACTGAGCACCGATTCCTGAGGTGAGTGATGTATGAATGTTTGATGAATCTACCACCATCTTTGCTGGAGCCTCCCCACACACGCGCAAGATTGAGTGCTCAGACAGAGGTTTTGATAGGCATGCATAAGAGGGACGATGAAATACACTCTCGCACACACGCGGAGAGCTCAGAGCCATCGGGAGGGGGCGTGGAGGTGGGTATGTAGAAGGATTCGGGCTGTCAGTTGCCAAGATGAGTGCTGACAATCAGTCAGTGGGAGAACAATGTTTCCTGTCAGTAGGTGCTCTAATCACCTCACTACAGTTTTAGTTAAACTGCTTTCTGCACACGCGCCTCTGACACCCAAACCACTGTTCAAAGACTACCCTGAGGGTGGGGAGGTGGAGGGGGGCAGGCAGAACCAAGACAGGTAGGAAAGAGGGAAACAAACAACTGCATTTTCACCTCTCGCCGTTTTCAAAGCGTGCTGGAGGGTTGCGGAGAGAGAAAAGCTTCACTCCAGCAGGTAGTGCCTGTCAGAACACATCGATGTCTACTAATTGGGTCATTTTTGATATGAGGACGGCGTGCCAGCATATTGAAGGGGGAGTGATCGGGGGAGCCAAGCGCCTGTGAGGCCGCTCTGGCACGCGATCAAAGCCGGCGCGAACGCCGCCTGCAGACAATCTGGCATGGGCCAGGCACTGCCAGGCACAAGAGCATCTGAATACAGGCCCGGCGCCCCTGCTGCAGTCGCAGGAACGTAATTTGTTACATGGGCATTTGAAAGAAGAGACTTAATCCACATGTGTAGTATGAAATTGGCGGTTTTGTAGCAGACTGTTCCCCCCAAACAGCCTCTTCTCTCCCTTCCAATGTCTCAAATCCCCCCAGGATTGACCACGCTGTTTAGGCTGTGAAGGCGGACAAGTATCTCTTATCTGTACTCGTTGCTTGCTTTGACAAGATTTTGTTCTTTTTGCATGTGTGTGTGTGTGTGTGTGTCAGTTGGAGATTCTGAAGACTGGAGCGAGTGATGTAGAAAGGGAAAAACCCCCAGGAAGTATGCGCTATCATCCTCTCAGCATCCGTCTATCCCCCGTCATGTTAAAAAAGACAGGAACACACACCTCCCTCCTGCACTTGTTTGGTTTTTGCAGAGTTGTTTGGTTTCCCTGATCTCTTTTTTATACTCAACTTTAGTAAGCGTGTTTGTGTATATAGTCCAACATCTACTGGATTAACTATCATTCAATAGAAAAGCAATAACCTGAATTACAGATTTCTTTAATTGTTTCTTTTAGGCAGAAATAGAGATGTTTGTTTACAGATCCTGCTTCTCAAATGTTTACGATGAGAAAAAGGCCAATCTAATCCCACTTCTGACATCTCAATCTCGCAGGCCCAGATTTACAGTGACAAGGAAAAATCAGTGATTTCTTTACGCTGCTTTTAACACAAATGTATTCCTCTATACTCATAATTCATGTCAACAATTGTTTAATTTTATACTTAATTCTTTATTCATAACCATACACTTTTTTTTTGACCACCTGCTAGCCAAGTGGTAATCAGTCTACTTTTTGGATTCAACAGACTAATTTATGCATTTTATAACTGAATTAAAAAAATAATAATTGTGACCAGTTTTACAGAAAGAAAATAAAAAGACTAGTATAAACCTTTAATGCAACTGGTCTCTGAACCATTAAAAAAAACAATAAACAGTAGGCTATATTACAATTGTAAAATTGAACTGGAATATTATGGCTATATTTGTACAGTTGTATTACTTTGTACAGCAGTGCAAATAGAAATGGTTATTAGTATACAGTACATAATTACATATTTAATACTATATAATATTTACATTTATTTATACCTTATACCACATATTAGATAATAAAATAAATATCTGTATATATTTTTAAATGATAAACTGCATTTATTCGTCCCTTTTACATACAGTAGTAAGACTACCATTTAAGACTTTTTTTTTTATCTCACTATTCATTTAAAATTTTATGTGTCACCAATGTTAAAAGCCTGCCTGGTCTAGTAAAATCTGGGACAACGATTTTAATTTTATTTCTATTTATTGCAAGAATGTTACAATCACAACATTGTAATGGGAGCAGCCTCCAATTTTTTAGATGAGTTGGATTTTTATATCTCTCACCGGGGTCCTGTTTAAGCAATAATAAGATTAAGCCTCTCTGTATCTGACAGTCTAGGGTTGTTTGTTTGTTTACATGGTGTCTCTGTCGCAATCTGGCTCTAGCACCATACTGAAGCAGTTCCAGTTGGGTAATAACTGTGGGGCAAACTCCCACACCTCCAGAAAGAGTCTCACTTCTCTCTCCTCCATACACACACACACAGGCACACATATCTGTCTGAGTCCAGAGGAACTCTAAGACCCTTCTACAGACCTCAGGAAACCTCTTACTGGCCAACAGAGCAGAAGACAAAGGACAACTTCTCTCCCCATGCCAAGATGAATCACACCTCAGCCTCATACATAAATCATGAGATCCGGAGGAGTCTTTAAGAGAGAGAGACAGAGATAGAGAGAGAAAGACAGACAGAGGGAGAACCCAGAGGATATTTTGCCTCTCAAATTCACCCACACTGTTTTGGGTGAGTTAGATCCACTCATATATATCTATATATTGTGGGGGGAAAAACAACAAATAAACAGGTGCAAAGGAAGCCCTTCTGAGAGAAACCCCAAAAGTGTTTGTGTGCTTTTGCTTCCACGTGCGCTCATAAGTGCATGTGTGTGTCCACGCACAAACAAGTGGGGGCTTTAAATGTATGGGATATAGCAGCTCTTTGTGTTTGGAGATCCAAAGAGAAGCCAGCAGCACTGGGAGAAAAGCACCTGTTCAAAGGGACCTAAAAAAGCCAGTGGAGTCCTCAATAGTCTCCATAAGGCCTGCTGAGATGCTGACTGAACTGCCCGGATCTCAGAGAGCTCTCTCTGCTCTTTCATCACTTCTACCATCTTCACCAGATCTGCAGAAAAAGTGCACCGAAAACGTGCTGAGGTGACCGCGAAGACCTTGTGCTGGCAAATTCACAGACTGACTAAAACTGCTGTTATAAGTATTGACTTCATATGGTCACATGCACTGAAAACATCTATATTGAGTAATGTCCTAATGCTAAGTACTCAACATTTATTAATTAAACTTAATTATTATACAAAATTAATATTTATATATAAAAAAGGATGAATTCACATAATAATAATAATAATAAACAATTATATAAATGATATACTCATTTGTATATCAATATAATACAAATTATACAATAATAATAATTAATTTCTATAATTACAAAATTATTATTAAAAAACATTTTAAAAAACTATATTTTTAGACACTAGATATTCACATTATCTGTAAAATAAAATTACCAAAATTAAAAATATGTGTTTTATGAGTATTAAAATATATACCACACACATTATATATATATATATATATATATATATATATATCAGTACATATATCAGTTTTTATATATGTATTACCGGAAATTCACAAAACATCTTTACATATATATAATTAATATTATTAGATACTATATTTTTATATATTAAATTAGGTAGAAGCACTTTAACACTGAAAACAACCATATAATTTTCCCCCGTATCTCCTTTAATTTTTCTCCAATCTGCAATCGTGAAGCAGAAGACCTGACAAGAGTCTGGAAGGTCGCAGCAAGAGAAGCAAAAACCAGGTCTCCTCAAGAACAGTGATATAATGAGTGCTCAGAAACAGGAAGACAGAGGTCAGTAATGGAGAGTGGTGGAAAAGACGACACAGAAAGACTGAGAGAATGAAACCTGCACTCTTTCCGGACGTATTACATCACCTGACAATATTTCTCACAATCAGCGTTACTTTTTAAGAACCCTAAATTGCATTCCTTTTCCCACTTCCAAATGACTGCAATTTTGAGTTGATAGTCTTTGCCAACAATATCAACATTTATTATGTGACACCAAAGTTCTTTGTTTCAAGATAGCAGGTCTGATTGGGAAGTTGCTAATTACACTGTCACGGGGCTATCAGTGTGTTCCCACTTCATGGGAAGTAAAGTGCAGCCTCCTAAGGGACCCTCGTAATGGGGAGAGCGGTGCTATCACCTCGGGGGCTGAAGTGACAGGGTGTATGGATGTCAACGCCAGTTTGGTATGAGGTGTCTGACTGAGAGTACAGTTCATAGCGGGTCGATGACATCAACCCATCATCGCCGTCACCATTCTTACAGTTCGCAGCCATTCGTGCGCAGCGGCGTCTGTGATTAGTATAATCATCACACTCTATCCGTTAAGTCAGACTATCACACACTCCTGCCCAGCCAGAAGACATATGCTTGAAGAAACAAGAGACCTCAACTTAAAATACAGCAGCGCAGACAAAAAAGGCTGCTTGATACACATGGGAGATCAGGAATAGTTCAAACAAATAAGGAAAAGTTCACTCAAAAATTAAAGTCTACTGAAATTACTCACCATCAGGCACTCCAAGTTATGGTTTCTATCCATATTGAAACCGATTTGAAACAATGAAGCATTACATTACTGGCTCATTAATGGATCCTTTGCAGTGAATGGGTGTAGTCAAAATTAATGCCAAAGGAGCTGCTAAAAACATCACAACAATCCACAAGTAATTCACAAATTACAAACAAATGCATCATTAAAAGGTCATTTTATCTTTAAACCATTGCTTTTGTCCAAAATGTGCCCATAATCCATAATCCCGCTCCCTACAGCGAAAAAAATCCATCCCTTGTTGTCCTTTCACATCAATATCCCCCAACACACTGAATTTGTTCGAAGCTGTTTTTTTGCTTGTAAACGGTGCTTGATCTGTGCACATTTCTCTCCTCTTTCAGACAAGATGACTTTTTTTCCACTGGAGAAAGCAATATTATGGATAGAGGAGTATTGTTTGAAGATAAACATTATGGATTTGTTTTACAAGACATTAATCGCTAAAGTCGAGTCATGTTGTGGACTACCGCACGGTCATTCTGACGGCACCCTTTCACTGCAAAGTATCTTGTTACGCAAGTAATGTAATGCTTAATTTCTCCAGATCTGTTGTGATTTGAAACAAACTCATCTACACCTTAGAGGGCCCACTGGTATTTTTATGAGTAAATATTCATTTTGGAAGTACTTATTTCATATAAATGTCAATGTGACAATTGACCTCGAACCGAATTTTGAAACCTCACGATTTGTAAAACTCAGCATATGGCAGTGCTTGAAAAACTTGTTTATTACGATAACTTGCAGCTCAAACCTGGCAAATTTGTACCAATGTTTGCCACAGGGGTTTCCCAGACCACTATATTTGTTTAAAAGACTGATACGCTACAAAACAAGTAAGCAGAGCGATCTACGCACAGCCCTGATGTACTGTCGTTCGCTGCCACCTCCAGCAGCAGGGCTGTGAGGAATGAAGGGATGGAAGTGGAGGGCCGTGTATAGGGATCGATGGTGGGGGAGGCCAATAAGAGCTCTCACCCTGCAGACATGCTGGCGGTACCGTGATTCTGCGGGTAATCAATCTACTCCCCAGGCCGCCCGGACCAGTGAACAGCTTAGTTGCGCAGGGCCCTGTGGAGTCGTGGGGGGAATCTGCTTTATTAAGACTCATTTGTCCTCTAACAAGCCACAGCGTTGGACAGGTGATGAAACACCACACCACAAACACATATGATTACCGTCATCATTGCCAGCGTTGTTGGTGCAGTCGTCGTCTCCCCCGTGCAGGTTTGTTTTGTAGTGGCAGCTCACACCACTGAGTGCAAAACAATGTACGCTTTGGCATGGACCAGAAGCTTCAGGAAAACTTACAGTTAAAATATTGTTTCTAGATTTACACTACCATTGAAAGGTTTGTTTGTTTGTTTTTTTAATGGAAGAAATTGCTACTCATTGTTCAGCAAGAATACAATAAACTTATTAATTGTGAAAGTAAAAAAAAAAAATCAGTTTCAAATAAATAGTGAAAAAAGGTGTCACCATGTGAACAAAAATACTAAGCAACTGTTTATTAAGCAACTGTTAAAATTTTATTTATTATTAATATATATATATATATATATATATATATATATATATATGGCCCTTGACCACAGTGCTAATGGCATCAGGAGGTGGAAATGTGCACTGCACTGTGCTAAATACACATTCTCTGATCCTCCTCATTTTAACAATAACGAATAATAATAGTCACAACGTTGTTTCAATACCAAAATAGTTTAAGACCTGCTTTTGTACATTAAATGATGGTGCAAATGTGCACATGTTAGTAAATCTCATTCATTTGAATACTCTCCTCCTATACATTTTTCATCTGAAAGGGAAACACAAATGCAAATGTATATTCAGTAAGGTTAGGCACACAACTACAAGTCCCTAGACCCAAAAGTTCATTTCTTATAGGGCTTTCCAATTTTGGCTGGACAAAGAATAAGAAAAACTCTTAGAAAAAATTAAGTGAATGAAAACACAAACTATTAAATGGTTTATTATCATTAATATATGAAAATTTAAATGACAGGTAATATTAAGATGATTTTTTTTTTTTTTGGACCTTATCCATCAAAATCATAATGCAAAAGTCGAACAAAATCTCTGCACACTCTCCATAATAATGTGAGTAATGAGCTAAATCTGCAAAGACACGTTTTTCTGCCCTCACACAAATCTTCAGACAACATAAATATATATTGAAATTATTAGATCAACCTTCAGGTTGATGATGATTGGAATCCCATAGAGGCGTGCAAGTAGAACCAGTTGCATTGGTGCTGTGACCCTGATCAGAGTGAGGTTTAGGGGCCTGACAGTAATGGAGGCCTGCTAGTGAGCTCCCTGCCTTAGAGTAATCCAGGCTGAAAATACATCCTTTTTACTGATATTTCTCAACACCATTATTAAATGCCTTATTGCATGCTTTGTGAACCTAGTTCCGGTAGGTTCAGAATTCAAACGTCCAGAATGTGTCGCTAAAACCTTAATGGTCTATCATGTTAGAAAACACAACCCCCTACCCCAAACCCAAGCTAAACCTGCACTAATAGTGTTAATGAATAGTATTAACAAAAAGTGTTAACGAAAGCGATAGCGCCATAAAATCACATTCGCTGATTCAGCTGTTCTATTCCTTATATAGGCTTTGAGCTTTTTTGTTGACGTAGTTTACAGGATTTGCACCAGAGCTTTTCACAACTCAAATGCAATACTGTATGGTGTGAGCCTCCGAGCAAACGTACTGCATCAGATAATTCATATATATGAAGCTGTATATGATGCTAGTGTTCAAATGTCTCTTGCAGAATGTTAAAATGGTTTGAAGTCATAGTATTGTGCAAAGAATTGTGCAACTATTAGGATGGAAACTCTGACTCAGTAAAAATGTAAATATGTTTGTGTGAAAATGAGTTGAATTTAGTTGAACTGATATTTAGAGTTGTACTGCCCGTAGTGTTAATTTCAACTAATTTCAACAGCAAGAATTTGTATGTTTAGGTAAGTTTAGAAAAAACATAGGTCGAGGAATGTGTTTTCAATGATCCTGGTTAATATTAAAGACTGCACCTTGTTATCGTATGTGTCTCCTTGTGTCTCCCATGCTATGCGTTGGTGGTTTAAGCCAAGGGCCACGCAAAACTACTTACAGCTACATTTTTTTTCATCTCTTGTTCACATTATATGTTTTTGGTGCTGTAAACACTATTTTGTACCTCCTATGTTTCCTGCCTTAATGTCTATTCTACTATTTTGTTTCACTTTTTCGTCTTTTTCCTTGCAGATCGTTTTTGAAGCCACAGTCTCATCGGAGCAGAAGGGTTTCATCGGCCTGGACGATATAGTGCTGTTAAACTACCCCTGCTGTAAGTTCAGTCACACAGAAACACACACTCACTGACCTTTTCCAGCCTAGAAGGGGGCGTGTGACCAGGTCGGCCCACCTGGAATGAGGAACAAAGGTGGCCATTTCCTCCAGTCAGAGTCGTGGGGTGCTTACTTTTGATCTGAATAGCCATCATGAAAGACAATTATCCACTGACACTTTGCCTTCCATTTCCCTTGTTCTTGCTCCACGTCCACTTCCTGAGGCTGACCTTTTGTGCAGACATCACTCTATCTCCCGGTCCCAGCGGTCACCGTCTCAGATTTATTTATTTTCTGGGGGAAGAAGAAAGAAAAAGGGTCTTCTCTCTTTGGCTTTTGTGCTCTGTGTGCTGCTGCTTAATCTGTTGCTTCACTCAGGCGTGAATGAGAGCGAATCTCCTGTGTCCATCGCGGCACTGTTATTTTTCTCTATTCTCACGCTTCCCCTGTCCTCACACACCTGCTGATGTGCACTCCATTAGTGCCGCTGGAAGTGTGTGTTAGTGGACGACGCATAATTCTGCTCCAGCAGTTGGGGCTCTTGGTGGGTCTTACTGCCTGCTGACTTCTGGGAAATGCAGAGCGGTCATGCTGACAGGAATGCTGGAAAATGGAAAACTGTATGCGGATAGGGACTGTGCTGTTAGATTGTGAGACTCGGTTTGTGGCCTGGGCTGCTTTAATTTGATGGAGCCGACTGTAGGTTTGTGCTCGCATTTCAATTTTACACCCCACAGTAAGATCGTAATTGCAAACTCTCCAGAAACACACCTAATGGACACGGAGCCTAGTATTACATACTCATACATATATTTAAAGAGTTAATTTGTTCTGCTTCAGTGCGGATTCTTACTTATGAGAAAAGAGGGATACATTGTGATTAGCACTCATGTGTTTAGACCATACTTTTACTGTTACAGAGGGTTCATGAATCGAACAAGCTCTTTTGCTTTACAATATTTTTACACATAAACATCCTGCTAGAAACCTTTTAAGATTAAATTTGCTTGCATTTTCTGGTTTTGCCAGGATTAATCAGCTTCTGTTCGACACCTGGACAGTTTAAAGCTTTCTGCTCAAAATGCTGTTTTAAGCTGATAAAAGCTTTATTTCTGCATTTGAAAAAAATAAAATAAAATAGCTCAGGTCTCTGGAATGCACAAGAACATTTAAAATAAATTTCCTTGCTGTACAAGTTTTCCCATACACGTTTGAAAAGCTTTTCTGGAATCTGTAATTGCAATAGAACCATTGCCATCTGACCAGACTTACATAATAGAGCAGTGATCAGCACCGCGGACAGCTCCACTCACAATCACTGCAGCTACTGCCATTAGAGTCTAATTTACCGTGCGTTCACACCGCCGTTGGCGAGAGCGTCAAAGTGGTCGGAAGTCATTCATTATCAATATAAGCATAGCTATGAGCTATGTCGAGGTTCGGCGGCAGCCAGTCAGAATGCAAAAGTCCACCGCTTGAGAGGATTCCAGAGAATGCCTGTTCTGACAACTTTAGTTCCCAAGCATTGTCATGCTAGAGCGCTTGTTTTTTAGCAGGAATGCAATTGATTTGCTTAAAACAACACTGATTTGACAGATTTAGACTACGCTTCAACCAGGGGTTCGTTTCCCGAACAACGATGTAACTCGCTGATTAACCATCATAGTACGATGGATTGTTTTGGAAACTAACTAGCTACAGCGTTAACCACATCAGTTCAACAACATAGGGCCATTGTCCCCTTAAAGTGGATGTGCAAAAATACATAATTAAAACACATTTTATATTTAGATAGAATGTAGGATAAAGAGAGTAATGTTAGTTTGATGCTTGTGCCCATATTAAAGGCCATATATCTTACTAAACAGAAACTTTGCTTCTAACCACAGGTCCAAAGCTGTAGTTCTAACCACGTACGTTTGTGCTGTTGATTGCTTTCGGGAAACACCGAATGTTTGAACTATGCTGGTAGCGACGTAACTTGCGACCATAGTAGAGTAACCATGCTTTAGGGAAACACACCCCAGGACAGTTTGTAATGAAGACTGCACACAAATTAATGTTAAATATTAATTAAAGACCAAGGATAGTAAGGTCTCCTAAATTGCTTGTTGAGACAATCGCTATGAACACAATAAACACACCACACAAATGGCTTTTATTGGTTTATTTTGTTAGGAAACATGGAACTATAACCATGTTTCCATCGATCAATGTCTTTCTTTCAGGCGGCAAGAGGGAATTTTGTCAAAAAGATTTATTTATTTATTTAACTTATTTATATTAAAATGAAAAAAATCTATTCTGTAAAATGTTCTATTTTTCAAAGAAATGTGTCACTGTTTTCACACACAAACACACACACGCATGTTGATTTTTGTGATTTATGAGGACTCTCCATAGACGTAATGATGTTTTTACTGTACAAACTGTATGTGGTGTTGTTCTACACTGACCCTACACCCAAATCTACCCCTTACAGGAAACCATTTAGTATGTTTTTTAAGCCATTTGAATTATGGGGACACTGAAAATGTCCTCATAAAACACCTACATATTGTAATACCTATGTCATACCATGTCATTACACACATTTGTGTCCTCAAAAACCACATAAACCCGCACACACACACACACACACACACACACACACACATTATTTTGAGTTATAAAAATATTTCATTATATTGGTGTTTTGTTTTTGTTCTTCAACTTCATCTTTGATCAAATAAATGCAGCTTTGGTGAACATGTGAAACTTTTAAACTGCAGTTTGCTCGTTGACACATACAAATATTTCC
Source organism: Enteromius treurensis (assembly GCA_032275025.1). Taxonomy (NCBI): domain Eukaryota; kingdom Metazoa; phylum Chordata; class Actinopteri; order Cypriniformes; family Cyprinidae; genus Enteromius; species Enteromius treurensis. The sequence goes on along the minus strand of JAUCMU010000030.1, from coordinate 19,181,781 downwards.
TCCTATTAATATGTAGATTCCACTGGATAAATGCTTTGAAGATCTCTATGTCTGTCTCAGTTTGTGTCTGACTTTGATTTGGTGATGCATAATTGATGCCAAAACGTCCCAAATTGAAATCAAATCACTCAAACTTTTATCTAGTAATAGTTTATGGATGGGAAAAATACCAATTTACAGATAACAGGTGACTATGCTACTCTGCAAGATTTTTTTTATTTTTATTATTTCATGTATTTATTTATTTTTTTAAGTTGCATTAATATTTAAAAACAACCAGTTATACCTACTATTGCAATATGCTGGATTTTGTCATACAATTCTGTTAAACCCTTACAGTAAAAGAAAGGTGATGCTCAGTTTGCCAAATTTGCACATTGCTGATGGAGACCAACTGTAAACATGAAAAACTGCTGACAGGCTCTGAAAACCTGAAATAAACTGCTAACTGATCACTCCATATTCCCTGACATGGCGTTATTTCACTTGCTTGCAGTAGTTTTCATGTTTACAACCGCTAAAATAACTAGTTACATATATTTATACAGTTATGAATTTATTTATCATTTACCTTTTTTTCTCCATTTAAAAGAATGGAAACACTTTAGTATAGGACTCACTTCTCACTATTAACTGGTTGCTTATTAGCATGTATATTATCCATTGGCTGTATATGAATACTTATAAAGTACACATTCTCCCTAATCCTACCTAATACCTAAACTAAACTTTTTTTTTTTTTTTTTTTTTTTGAGGAAAATGTACAATGTTAGTGTATCTTCATGTCTTTTCTCAATCACTTGTTGTAATAGTTCAGAAGATGGATTTTTATCTTCCACATGCGCATGAAATTAAGGCTATGATTCATATTGCTCAGTGAGCTTTTTGTAATAAGCAAGTAAAAATCCTAAATCATTGTCTGCTTTACAATGGTATAGAATGCAAATACAGAATGGAAATACGTTGTCACACTTTAGTTTGGGGGGTCAGTTCTCACTGTTAACTAACTATTAACTACAACTTTTAAAATAAATTTTTAGTGGAGGTAGCTGACAATGTATAGACAGAACAGCAGCTAACTAGGTTTTCAAATAGGTGAAAATAGGTCACTTTAAACTAGTAGCACATGTTGTTCCCTCTGCTCTATTATTTCTTGATGTATAATCCACAATAATGCTAATGAATGATAATGAGGTTGATTTTAAGGAAATAAAGCCTGTGGAGACGTACAGTTCGGCTCAGCTCAGAACTCACCCAGAGGCCCTCACCACAAAAACTCTGCTCTAGCAACAAGCGTTTGTCGTTTTGAATGGCAATGCATTGAAGAGCCTGTCCTGGGGTCAGGGCGAAGGACTGTCACCATGGAGACAGGGCTCCAGAAAGCACCAGATTAGGAGTGTGGTTTCACAGTGGTCCTCTGCAGATGGAGCTGCGTTAATGGCTGTGTGACACTCTTACACAACATCAGACCACCCAGGCATTTAAAGCATATATTCTCAATACTCATGTGCTCCCACCAAACAAAAACCTGTCAAATCCTAGAATTATAATCGGTTAATAGCTTTGATAAAGACGACAAGCTTAAATAAACTTAAGAATGGAGTCACTTGTTGTTATCCTTGCTGAAGCCAGAGTTTATATTCATCATGATAAAATATGTAAAAAATAAATAAAGAAATAAAAATCTGGGTGCAGTAATTAGCATGCAGAAAATCATTTTGTTGGCCTGTAGGAACAAATCAGTAAAACGAAAAATTTCACAGAAAATACCCTAGTACACTTTTAAGACTATGTGTGAAGGTCAGTAGGTCTCCTACAAATATTAGATATTAGCAAGATTACTCCTGATGCTAAAATTTTATAGTGAATATCGTTAAGAAAACCCCTCTTTTCTTTTACTCACAAAATAATTTAGTTTTTCTTCAGGAAACAGCTAAAAACACATCTTTTCCATCTAGAGTTGACCCTTTAAGGCTAGCACACTCTATTATTTTTCTATTCTATTGTTATATATATATATATATATATATATATATATATATGTTCCTATAATTTATATTAAAAATAAAAAAAATTATTGTATAAACATATCATATTTAAAAATAACAAAAAACATATATACACCTAACAAAAACTTTGTGCAATTAATTGTTTGAAAGCACTAATAATAATAATAATAATAATGTTTAATAAATATTACATTTTTAAAGAACACCCGCACACACACTATTATTATTATTGTCATCATCATTAGGGGTTCGAGTGCGTAGCACTGAAACCCTATTGTATTTGCTAAGATTTTTATTATTATTATTATTATTATTAT
>JAUCMU010000030.1:19126558-19154343 GCA_032275025.1 Enteromius treurensis | reverse complement strand
TATATATATATATATATATATATATATATATATATATATATGTGTGTGTGTGTGTGTGTGTGTGTGTGTGTGTGTATTTAGCAAGCTGTACTTGTATCTGTAAGTATTCTGAAGGCCTGTATATGTTGTGGCTCATTAGCTGTTATAACACAGATAACCAGTTTTAGAGCATTTCAGGGACCTGGGCAGCACCTGCAAATGCACTAAAACTAAATGAGGAGCCCAGAACACTCTGGCCTTGACTAGCCATGTCCTGCCCCGCAGCTACATTATTGAACCATGCTAATAACCCGCCTTCACTCATTTAAACCAACTTTAACACAATTTTAGCAACTTTACACACACTCCCCCCTCTGCACATATGAAATAGTCCACCCCTCTCTCTCTCTCTCTCTCTCTCTCTCTCGCTCTCTCTCAAGGCTGTTTCAGCACTGGTTGCATGTGTTTGCACAGATTTTAATAAGCACAGGAGAGAGGTGTTTAAAGGCAAAGCGCCGGTAACGAGAGGCAGCAGCCACACCGTTAGCAGCGCCGTGTTGTTGTTGATTTAAACAAACCCTCTGCAAGATGTGGAGCTTGCCGCACACACAGCTTTACTACTGTTAATTGGTCATTAAAGGTAGTGGTTTGCGGGCCTCACTAAATCTTTAAACAGACCATGAAAAAACAGAGGAAGGCTTGCAACTACAGGCCTGAGGAAAAGGAGAGCGATAACAGGAATGCTTTTGATCATTACCTCAGATTTAGACTGTCTGTTGATCCTTTTTTCATTCTACAATTATAAACATTTTCAAAAGGATTAAAATAATGTTTTTAATCAGAATTTTGTAGTTTGCACATGCAACATGAAACCAGATTTCAATAGTGAAATAATTAACTAACCACACGGTAAGCAGTCGCTCTAATTCAACTATTAAATTTAATGATGCACACCATGCATAAGGTTGGCCAGAGTCTCTGGTGGATGCAGGTTATCGCCCAAAGCTATTGAGCTGCATGAGTTTGGGAATAGCATAGCCTTTTAGAAAAAACACTCGTGGAATTATTCAAAGATTCTTTGAGCTTGCAGTGACCGATTTCCTTATATATATGAGATATCATCAAAGAATACATCCAAATCCCACCTCAACTCCTAGTGCCACAGTACAGAAGGGGCTATCTTTTAAAAATATATATCAGGTTTTGTTGTGCACAGGCATCCTGAGCGAGAACACTCTGTGGCGAACAGGGAGCAATTCCTGAACCTGCTGATCTCCAGGAAAAGTCTGATGTCATAGGTTCATTATGCAGAATCGGCTCTCTGAAGAGCAGTACGACAGATTTGTGGTCCCACTACTGAAAAAGAAGTTTTTAGGACCAAAACCTGGTATTTTTTACCTTACGTTTTATAGTTTTTATTTACCATATGTTACCCTGGACCACAAAACACTGCAATATATTTATAGCAATAGCCAAAAATACATTGTATGGTTCAAAATTATAGATTTTTCTTTTATGCCAAAAATTCCTAATTTTCCATTAACATATTTTGTACATTTCCTACTGTAAATATATTAAACTATATATAAATATATTACATTTTTGATAAGCAATATGCATTGCTACGAACTTTATTTGGATTCAGAGTCCAGATCTATACAATATTTGATTTCAGTCAAATATTGTCCTATCCCAACAAACCATACATCAATGGAAATTTGGCTTTCAAATGACGTATAAATCTCAATTTCGAAAGAAAAAAACCCTTATGACTGGTTTTGTGGTCCAGGATACCATATCATTTTAAATTTAAAACATCAAATATGTATTTTTTTATTATTATTATTGTATTTTATACTAAAGCTCAAAAGACTCAAAAGCTATAATAAAGGTATTTTAAATGTATATGACTATTTCTATTTGAAATTATTTCTGAAAAGATTTGCCAGTGTGTATTGAAATAGTATGCTTTACTTTTTTTTTTGTACTTTAGAGCATGTCATTTCAAGTCAGGTATCCTTTTAGGAACATTTTTCTTAACAGAGAACGTCATCAGTTTCAATCCAACATGACTGCAGCACTCTCAGATATTGAAATATAGACTACACATTTATCTCATTTATAAGTCAGTCAAAACAACACCTCTGTCAATTTATCTTTCAAGCCTGAAACGAGAGGCTTCTGATGTCAGGGGCTTCATTAGGGAAGGAAGAGCAGATAAATTTAAAGATAACAGCTGTCATTCAAGTACGCGTGTGCACACACACATAGGCTCCCAAAGAGTAATGATTTTGTTACACTTGCATGACTTCTCTTTTATTGATTTCAGTCATGATATCACCCCCTGCGACGGGATCCTTTTCACCCAGAGCCCTGCTCTGTCCTGTGTGGGTGCGCATATGTGCAAAATACCAGCAGTTGGTGTCCACACAGTGCGTATGGTTGTGTGTGAGTGGGAGAGAGAGGGAAAGCCAGTGTTAGGGTGCGTGGGTAAATGTGTCAGGGGGTCGCTTGGTCTCTGTGACATCTGTGGGAGCCAGGGCTCATTGTTGGGGTATCAGTTCAGCCCGTCAATAATGAGGCAGTAGAGTGTGAAGAGAAGGGCGTGACCGAGTCCCCTCGCAAATACACACACACGCAGACACACACATACTAACCCCGACCACTGACCCCTCTGTCAACCCCCCTCCTCGCTCTCTATCTCTCCTGCCGTCTGTGCCCCTGCACCCCAGCCGTTCTCTTTTCAGCAGCTCTCCCTCATTGTCCCCTTCCGTCCCTCTATTGTCTCAGATGGGACTAAACTGGGCGACTCATCCCTCACATGTAGACGGAGGGCCCCTGCTCTAGACTAGCAATAAACTCACCTTGAACTGATTAACTTGGGTTCTGAAACATGCTTGTTTAACTGGTACTACAATGAATAGTGTAATTTTAACCATAAACAGCTACTTCTAACTGACCTGACCTTTAAAAAAAAAAAGACTTTTGTTAGCATAGCGTTAGCCAATTTAAATATTATATTTGATTTAGTGAGGCCAAACAGACAAGACATTACTTACCAAACTTGAAATCTCTAGGTGACTAGCATACTTGTCGTTAGGCAACAGTTGAACTTGCAAGTCTATAAAAAAATAATACAAATGTATGAAATCAAAAGAACAAAATTATATTTTAAGGTCAGTAGGAAAACTTTTAGTTCATGTATTTAACTTGTGAATGTATTAACTGATGTTCAAACCAAGTATAATCTGCATCAGCAGGTTCTCTTGTTTAGTTTGATTTATAACATCCACACATGCTTTTCATTTACATAAATAAAATAAACTAGACATATCACAGTTGACTAGACAGGGATGGTCATAACACTTTACGATACTTCAACTGGGCCCACAAAAAAAAAGATTATGATAATAAAAATATTAATAAAGAAAATAATCTAGTTTCCTATATGTTCATCTTTTTGAAATTAAATTTCATGCATAAAATTGAAAATGTCCATGTTTTCAATTGGTATTCTAACCAATAGAACAGCAACTGTAACAGCAGAACTCTGTAACTGACAATAATTTATGCGTTTATGAATAAGCTGCAATTTCGAAGCTACTTTACATATTTAGATGTCAAATAGCAGTACATTAAATCAAAGTCTGAGATACATGATACAAAAAAAGAGCAACATGCGTTGAAACAAGATGTGTTACAAAACTCAATGTAGGTCCAGACTAAAGTTAAGACCAAATTATAACTATCACCATTGTCCTCATCCCTTTGCGTGACTTCAAGCTTGTTGTACATCCCTATAGCGTGTGAATGAATGTCCAATTATGTCTTCTTAAAAGTACTCCACACCGAGAGATGCCAATCTGAATATTTTAGAGCAGTCTCTGAATAAAGTGCATGTAAATTGAACGCATAAACGCTCTTCTCGTACTTACTAAATCAGTGGGATTTCAGCTCTGCTGCTTGCCAAGGTTCTGACTGCCATCTACAGGCTATTTCTATTATTGCAGCCATGTTAAAAAAAAAGGGGGGAAAAGTCCTACGTCAGAAGCGCTCTTCTTTTTGGAAATAAAATTAAACAAAAGAGTCTTTTGGGATGCATTGCGATATCGTTTGATTTTGCATAATATTGTGTATTTGCAAAGTCAGCGTGAATAATATGACAGCGCGTGACATAACGTGCACCAACAAGACTTGTGGACTAAGACTTTTCGCTTTAACTAATTTAGTTTGAGGTAAATTCCTTAGTCGTGTATCTTCACGTACAAAACAAAATAAAAGTTCCAACGAATGAGCACAGGAGAACGAGGGAAGCTCAAAGAGTGTCCCTGATATTATACTAGTTATAAATATAATAAGCCTGGGTGAATTGAGTTACACTGGAGCCCTGGGGGTTTGCTGGGATGAAGCAGTGGCTACTTAACAACTGGGAAAGAAGAGAATATGAAAACAATACAATTATTCCTCTCAATAACTACATGATGTAGTCTGCACGCACAAGTCCCAGAAGTATATTTTTTAAAAACGAAATTTGATTTTAGTTATGTAGGTGTACAAAGATAAGAAATAAACACGCACAGTGTGCGAATTAACTTTAAGGTAAACCAACTAACTTTAGCCTACTTCTGTCAATAATTTACGGGTCGGTTTAGCGTACCTAATCGTCAACTATCATAAAAACATTTTAAAAATTGTTTTTTTTTTTAAAAACAATGTGATATATGTGCGATTTGTAAAATGAAATGATAAACAGCGAGCTAGATGTTGCTATGGTAACTTGATTCGCTAGCGACTACACATTTTTTTACGATTTTTTTTTTTTTTAATTAGCCCACAGAAACGTTGTATAATAAAACGCTTTTGTAATATGTGATGTACAACGTTTATTTAGGGTGCTTTAATTTTAAGTTCTTTAAAACTCCCTGTAACTCGGATCTGGATTTTCCACATAGGCTCCCCGGAATTAAAATCAAAATGTTATTTAATTATAAGCTATAAAATAGCTGTTGGTTGATTTTTACAAATAACATATTTGTAAAAACCAACCAAATATTTATATATTATACTAATTCTTAATTCAATGTTAACCTTTCATTTTATGCACATACACGTAACAAAACGATAGGTTTTCCAAATTGCTGGAGTCTGTTGTATTGCGCTCTTTATTTAAATATGTACGACTGATTACAGATTGTAAATTAAGCAGCAGTGTCATTCTGCCTCCTTCTGCTCCAGATCAGCTCTCCTACCGTCTCGCTTGCCTAAAGTGATTTTCTCAATAATGTATTAAAGTGCTTGTTTATTATTTACTGTTTACACAAGCTGTGGTGGAGTGACAAGCTCAGGCTGTATGAGCGCAGAGAAGCTACACGCTCCAGCGAAGGCAAAGCTGCTGGACTGCAACATGAAAGACATCTCGCTTCATACGAGCTGTTCTACACGCACCCCTAGGTTGTCAAAGAAAAAAAAATGGGGGTAAACATGGGGGTGTATTAATATTAATGAAACAGGATAAAAGTGACCATTGAGTCTTTTATTGTATTCTTTTGATGGCCTTTTAAGAAAGAGGCTAAACTGTATTACAAATGTAGAAAGTTTCCTGGATGCCCTACATCAGGACTCCCTGGACACATTTTCTTCAAACAGAGCAACAGTTCCAATTTTGGAGCAGACTATTTCTATTGATACAGTATGACATTGTAGGGACAATAACAATATTTGCATATGAAATTGCCTAAATTTAGGCTACTTATTGTGTAATGCTGCATTTCTGCCATGAATTCTTTAAAAACGAATTAAGAAAAATATGAAATTCTAAATGTTATCATACGAATGCATAAAATAAATGTACAGTATGGAAACGAGTTTAAGGTTGCTCTGATAATGCATTGACACAAGTTGTGTCTTTTCACCGAATCTGGAGACAAAACCGAGACTTGCGCTAATGATTGAAAAAGTAAGTCTCAGTGGCGTATCAAAGATAAATCAGTCATTTTTTAATAATCACATGCAGTCCTGTTTTGTTACATATCATGTATCTACAAATATGGTTGAAAAGAAGAAAAAAAGCTCTATAGTTCAGTTTTTAAGAGTATAAGAAATTATCTCAATGTATGTTTTAAAAGCTCATTATCATCTTGTGTGTTGCTCCAGTTTCATAGAAACTCCAAATGAACGCACAAACACTAAATAAACACACACACACACACACACAAACAAACATGCAATTTTCCAAACTATAAAACGAGGGACATCAAATGCAGCTATTTGTTTGAGGCCTGTTGTCGGGGGAATAGGGTACACGACTGCCTGGCTTCATTAGAATTCCTTTCAAGTTGTGGAGTGCGGCCTCCCTGTGTTCATCTCTCTATATCCCCTGACCCTGACGATGCATCTCCATGGGGCTAAAGAAAGGGCGGGGCACACACAAACACACACACACACACACACACACATTCTCCTCCTTCCAAACACTGTCACGCCATCGCATCGCCCTCCCAGGGAACGACAGAGAGTTCCACCTTCACTCATAGTCTGGGGAATGTGGGATTGTGAAGTGAAACTGGCAGAGGAAGACATGTACACAGGTACTGTGGTAGCCTACTTTGCAATACAGAATATAAAAAGGATGCTGGTAATTAGGCTGATGATCACATGATTAACAGCTCAATTGTTTTAAGACCCTTAATTCAAATTAAAAAGGCAGATACCAACTAAGATTTTTTTATGCTTTTCGAAAGTCTCATCATGATCAACAAAGACACATTTATATGATTAAAAAAAAAATCTCTTTTAATTCATTTAAAAAGCTGATCCGGTTAAAACTTGAACTGGTTCTAAATCAATGTTTGAAACTGTTGAGTTTTTTAAATATGATATTTAGATGAATAAAAGGTTTAAATGAACAGTAAAATATAAAGCCTTGTAATACAAATCTCTTTACTGTCACTTTTGTTGATAATTAAATGTATCAAATTCTTTAAAAACATCTTATTGATCCCAAAATTTGAACAGTAGTGTATAAATGATACATATTATAAGTATTGCAACTTATCTTACCTAGGAGTAAAAAGTTGTAATGCTCAATTGAACCCCCTAAATAACATATTCCTCATTAATATTTAGATCTTATAAGTCACTTATAATCACAGATTCTAAAATTACTGATATTTATAATAATGTAGCTCTGCTAAAAATGTGAGAGATCTTAGACCATAGTTGGTGAACGTTAGATAAATCATCCCCATTCTCTTCTTATTATCAGCTTCTTGTCATCACTCATAATCAGTGTATGTTGACAATAGAAAATACGTCTTTTCCTCTCACTGTTATATAACCTTATAACATAATGCAAGGTGAAAATTAAAGGTTGTTTTGTTTGGTTTGTTGTACATCTCTGAAAGAATTGAAATGAATAGCTCCCAGGTAAATAAATGGTAAATTAGCCTCATGATCTCCAAAGCAGTTGTTCAGTGGTAAAGAATAGGAGGCCACAGTTGTTCTAGATATTGTAAGAGGGGGTTTGTGGAAGGGACCCTTTGGCAGGAATCGCCGGATGGTAAGTGGTGGGTGCCAGGCCACGTGGGGTGAGGAGGATAAAGAAGAGGAGGGGGTTGAGGAAGGAGCCTGGGCCGCCCGTCACACCCCAATGCCTGTCTGACGGGCCAGGGGCCAGACTGACACCCATAGAGAGAGGGAGGGGGAGAAAGAAAGTGAAAGGGAGAGTAAAAATCTCTGTGCCCGACATTGCACATAGAGCCAAAGTGACCCGAGGGCAGCTGCTCAGCGGGTGTGTTAGCAGTACGGCAGCCCTTCAAATAAAAGAAAGGCAAAATACAAGTTTGATATGCAAAAAAAAAAAAAAAAACTAAACAACCTACAAACACTCAAACATAATCAGTTCTGATGATTCCAACAGGTGAAGTTTGCGGTTTGCATTGAACAGCACAGTTTTAGCTACTAATTTTCGGGATTTTTTTTTTATTTTTATTAAAAATATAATAAAAATAAAAAAAATAAAATAATGTATTAAAAAAGTGCATTTAATTTAATTATTATTTTAATTACTCACCTTCATGTTATTCCAAGCTTGTATGATTATCTTTATTCTGTAGAAAACAAAACAAGACATTTAGTGTAAAAGTGTTTGCAACAAAAAGTACATTCAAAATGGATAACTTGCATTCCATATTCTGAGTCTACTAATATTGCTAATGTATGTTTGATTAAAAAAGTCATTAAAGTCGACACTTAAATCTTGTTAAAATGTTCATATGTATGACTTTGGAAGACTGAGAGTAGCACAAGTTGTATGAATCACCTTTTCACATTTTCATTTGAATTTGTATTTATGGAATGTGCCAGCCCCTAGTCACCTTTCACTTTTATTGTATGGAAATTAACATAATGTCTAACAGGTGTTTCATTTGAAGAAAAGTGTTAACTTGACAGAATTTAAGGTGACAACTTAAAGATCGCAATTTCGTTTCTCAAATTGAACTGCACCTTCCTCTGCGTGCTAAAACAAGATACTGATTTAGATCCACAAATGTGATATGCAAAGTCATTTCCAAAACACCTTTTCCCTTGTAAACTGCCGTCTAACGTGATAGCTTTGATTCACAACCGATTTACAAAGTTCAAAAGAAAAAGTTGCAAATGATGTGTGCATGCACACCTTTATGTGTGTATCATGCAGAAAAAGGTAAATAAAAGGCTGGCAGCCAGGGGGGCATATCCGTGACAGAGAGAAATGTGTTTGCATCTGTGTATTAGTGTGCTGACATAATGCTTTTCAGGGTATTTGGGTGTCAATGTAAACATGACACCCTCATAGAAAAACGCTTATCAAGTGACAGCGGCGGGCGTGTCGAGTCAAAACTCTCGGATTCTCTCTCTCCATCCGTCTCACTCACACAAAGTCAGTCTGTGGGAGCCATTAAGTCATCAATGTGAGTTGTGGCTATACTTCCATATGCATATTTCTCTGTAGTGTGGTTATGTTGCTGTACATGTAAGGGTAAGTTTGTTTATTTACAGAAGTAAAGTGTATATTAAGTTTTATGTCTGTGTGGGTACAAGAGGTTGGGGGCCTCAGGGGCCCTTGCTAATGAGCTATCTGTGTATTTCTAACAAGAATGCACTGCGGTGCTCACAGCACTGTCATCAGGGGCCGTGGCTGACCTTGCTCTGCTGCTAGGCTCTGTCATTTGCTATATTTATGGCACCGGCACCTATTTTGTGTGTGTGTGTGTGTGTGTATGTGTGTGTGTCTTTATAAGAGTGGGGAGGAAAAGAAGGAGCCCCGTTCAGGAAGCAAATACTATGTATATCAGCATAATGAATCAAGTGCCTGAGCGGGGTAGAGAAAGAGAGGGAAAAAAGAAAAAGAGTGGGAGGAAAGAAGATCCATTTTTCTCACTGCTTTTTCCCCCTTCCAGTCGCAAACCCCTGCGGTTAGTCTTCCTTCAGTTAGTCATTTGGTCTCTCTGTTTTATTTTTCTCTCCCTGCTTTGGAACGAATGCTAATTTTATCCCTCTCCTTATCACAGACTCTCCCATGCATTCTGCGATCGTTCACCGAGGGAAAATCCTGGACGTATCACTCACTTGACGGCAGGTTGTCTCGGCCTGATAGCGATTTGCTCTCCAAACCCTCGTGAAACATCTCTGCGATGTTTACTTGGCATTTTCACAATGATAACAGCCAAATCCAGGCTTTTTTTTTGGACTAGAAACGTGCGTGTGTATTTGCGTTTATGTGCCTGTCAGTATGCAAAGCATCCCAAGATGTCAGCGTTGAATATTCGTTCGACGTTGGCTCAACTTTTTTTTTCTAGCAACGCCAAGAGGCACGTGCTACACGAGGGGATCCAACCGCCAAAGATTAGAGAAAAAGAAACAGGCCTGGCCAAAAGTAAAAGTTTCTAAGTCTGTCCTCCAGGGCAAACGCTCGCTCATCCCTCTACCCTTACATCCTGAAAAAAACCTCTCCGTCGGAAATCTATTCAAATCGCATTTTCACCGGGATTTTATTGCATTTCACGTCATCCCATCACCACATGACAAATCACCTGTAAGGCTGGAGAAAGACTCAGTTCCCGAGTTCCGGATCCATGTACTCTGTTTACGTCCTTCAGCACCCAAACAGATAAAACCGGGGAATACAGAGCCTCACCGCAAAGACCCGGTGTCTGCCTGAAAGTTTTTAAGAAGTGAAGAGATAAGGCAGAAAGGGTGTCAACAACTCCATACCTGACGGAGTTCCACAAAAGCAGTCACCCACACACTTCTACAAGATCCTCGTCTCCTAATAAAGCCTGGCGATGAAAGTGTCGGAGAGGATAATTAGTTTATCCCGACACATGACAGCGGCACTGGCTGAATTGTTATTATTTCCCCTCTCCCGTTGCTGTGACACCGGCGACGCTTCTGCGCCCCAGCCACCTCTCCCCACATCTAGCTCGGCGCCACTTGATATATTCCTAATGTTCCTTAATATTTTCATTTTGATGTAATTTGTGGCCCCGGTTTTTTAAATATCCGCTCTGTAATAATGTTTAATTTCAAGGGTCAGTCTGCCAAGGAGTATATTAAAGCAGATAAAACTCATTTTCCAAAGCTCCAATATCGCGCCCAGATCAGGTTAGGAGGCCAGCCGCCGCGAATATTTCATCTTTTATCATGCCGATAATGGGCCGATGACAGAGGCGCGTTATTACAATGAGAAAATTGCTCATTTTCCAGGAAAGGGACGGGCTGTGGGAAGCTGGGGGGTCCGGGAGTGAGTGCGCGTGTGTGTGTGTGTATGTGTATGCGAGAGCGGGAGTGCGTGCCGACTCACTCAATAAAAGGCAATTCTTCCAAAGAGGAGAAGAAAGAGCGGAGAGGAGAGATGGTGGGATGAAGGGGGTGCGGGGGAAAAAAGCAGCTTGCTCCAGCCCGCCTTTGCTCTTATTTGATTGGGATGAATAATAAATGCGGGCTGGGTGCGGCGGTCAGGAGGCTGAAGAGGGGAAGGTGATGAGAGCTGATTTGAGGAGGGCCGTCTCGGAATTAACCTCTTTAATTGAACCATTAGGAAGAAACAAAAGATGATGAGAAAGGTGTGGAAGCGAGAGGAGCGAAGGAGAAACGAGGAGGCGGAGGGAGGAAGAGCTCATCAAGACTCCAGGAATTGGACCTGAAAGTGGAATGACTATGCAAGCCGTCCCCGGGTCCTCTAGCCCATAATAAATAGAGCCAATCAGGGGGGTCCTGGGGGCCAGCTGGGTCCTGTACAGGTCATACCCATTAGAGTCAGATTAGCCTGCTGACAGACCCATCACATCAGTCAGTTTAAGCCACTGTCATCTTCTTAACCCAATTCTGCTCCATTTATAGCCTGCACCCTGCCGATGGGGCTGTATCTGCGAAGATGTGTAACCCGGCGCATGACCCAGATGATTTGACTCAGGTGAGGAGCCTGTCACACTTCTAGTTTGGCTTCTCTGGAATTCAACACTTGGAAAATAGTTTGGGAAACAAATTAGTGCAAGCATCTGTAGTACTGCTCAAACTCAGACTCAGACATCTGAACAAATTGGTTTAATTTTAGTCCTAAAATTTAGGAGCCTAATAATCACCCCGACCATAGCAATGTGGAGGGGGAAAAAAACAAGAAAGCTCACTATTTTTAATGAATCGAAATGAATCTCCATTAACTGAAAAATCTAGTTTGGCCTTTTGTTATTATGAAAACTAAAAAAACTATATAAACACAATTTTAGTTAATTAAAAAAAAAAGAAAACTAAAAATAAATGAACATACAAAAAGACAAATTGAAACTGAAAAAAAATGATGAATTAAAAACCATTCATAACACCCTCAACCACCTAACAATGGCCTACCAACTAGGAGGCTACTTTATTGCTGTAAATTAGAACAAAACAAAAATAGGGGGGAAAAAAACAGTAAAACAAAACAAAGTTAGAATGAATACCATAGCATTAATATAATCTTTAAAAAAAAATTTTTTGGTAAAATATTATTTTGATGGTCCATTTTAGATAATCGACTAACAGTAAGTAACTTGTCAACTAGCAGTCATCAGGGTATTAGTAGACCGTCAGAAACTTTGCAATTATATGTCTACCCTTACAGTCTAATCTGAGAGTAAGTAGACATGTAGTTGTGAATTAATGAGAATTAGTTGATATGTAGTTGACATACAGTTACAAAGTACCTTAAAGTTAGTAGAATGTCTAAATGGACTATCTAAATAAAGTGTAACCATTTTTTTTTTAAATACATGCATTTTAAAAAGGAAACACAAATAAACTATAGTGACCATTCAGAACACCCAGGCAATTATTGCCTAACCACCCTCCAGAACATTCTAGCACTGTGCCACCTTTTGCAGGTAAGCAGTACTCACCAGTTCTTTAGAAAAAATATTAATCTAATATGCACATGTCAGTACACACAAGAAGTTAGTTAGTTAAGTGTGAAGAGAATTGTCTTGAAAAGAGTCTGAACACAGTTAAAGTTGTTAAAGGTGTAGGTAAGTTTAGATTAGAACAGCATACTGAATTGATTATATTAGAAGGAGGACTCGGGTTGCCCCAGGTGGTAATGTTCAGCTCTCATACCAGCCTTTAACAGCAGGGGATACAAGAACTACACTCATCAAATCATCCCTCCCTCCCTTTCTCTCTCTCCCTCTCTGAAGTAATCAATGTACCGGCATTGTGCAACAGCACTAGGATAGTCTATCAACCCCCTCCCGTGCTCAAGCAAATATTAGCAGCTCTTCTAAGCTCTATGAACAGTTGTGTGAGAGGTGTGTGACGTCACTAATAGCACTTTCAAAACACTTTCAATGCAATCCTTAGGGCAGCAGCATGAAAAGATATGTGCTCACTTAATAGAGCTGCCACTAAGACTGGAGGCCAAATATTATTGGCTGTCCCTCAAGTCTACATGTGTAATATGCACTTGGTTGCGACATAGTTAAACCCAAAGCACATCATACGTAAATCCGCAAGTAAGCATATCTATGAGAAAGTTAGAGGCAAGTGTGTGAGCTCAGGGTTAAATTATATAGCAGTCATTATTCATTCATTCTACAAGCAAACGCATTGAATAGTATCAATCTGGTCATGTGATTCGAAATGTATGCCTCCATTATGCACCCCACACTCAAAGAAAAAATAAAAACGCGTACTGATAGAAGTCTTTAGGTCATATGTACTCTTTATTTCTTTATCTGTAAAACTTTTTAATGGGGAAAAGTGCACCTTTGAGGTATGCAACAGATTAGAAGGAGGAAAAGGGCAGGGGAGCTAGAGAAAAGTCTTGTCCATAGAGTTAACCATGAAAGGGGTGCCAAGTTGGTCCCCAAAACCCACAGGCCAGAGTGGAGAGAAGAGGAGAGATGGGCCAGCAGGCTGGGGGCACCTTGGGGAGTTGAGGAGGAAGTGGCATGCACCATGTCTCTTGCTCCTGTTGTTCCCTCATTTGATTTTGATGAATAATGCATGGGGAGGGGGGCCCAGCCTTAAAGGGGCACCGCTGCCACAGTGGGAGTCATTACTGAGCACAACGCACTGATGAGGAGAAAGAAAGAAAGAAAGAAAAGAGGGAGAAAAAGAGAGAGAGAGTAGGAGGCAGGGGATGGGGATGGGGGGAAAGGCAAAAACAAACAAGAAATTGAGAGAATTAAAACAGTTTTTTGAATCTTCTTCAAACACCCCAGATGAGCTTCATTTTACATCTGCTGCTTTGCAATGTCTGATTTAATCAGAAATGTTTTGTTTTGGTTATGTTCTACTTTTTTATTATTAGTTAGGTTGTGTATTTGTCAAAGGGATATTTCAGTGACTCATTGATTCATTGAATCGTTCACTCAAATGGTTAATTTGAAAAGTGGTTACAGCATAACCACTGCGCATTCAAAACGAGTCGCATCCTGACTACTTAGATTCCTCTGATTAATTTTATGCAGCAAAGATGTGTCCTTCACTGCCTATGATAACCCACAATCCTGTGCATTCCTTCCTATAACAGTTTAGCTAAAACAATACATAAAAAGAGCAATGGAACGTCATGGTTGGAGTTCAAATTGTGTGTAAATGTACATTTTGACCAACTTTTTATTTTTGATTGAAGAGAGAAATTGTTTCTGTAGTTATTATAGGCCTATATTCTCTGAGCTACCACAAAAACATTATCTGTTTTGATGTAGCTCATTAAACTATTATGCTGCCTTAAGAGTTGGTCCAAAATACATTTCAGGATATTACCAAACACGGCCTGCAAAGTCATTGCCTGATCAAGCAGAAACGCAACATGTCAGCTGCCAACAAAAAATAAAAAAGAAGAGTAAATGAATCATTCACACAACCGATTTTTTCAAAAACAAGTTATTTGGAATTGGTTCACAGAATCATTCATTCAAATGATTCATTCAGAAACAAGGATTCATTTAGAAAGTCTTTTTGAGTGAATCATTGAATCATTCACTCAAGCTATTTGTTCAAAAATATTGATTCTTTAAGTACAGTTAAGTCAGGCGAAGTCAGTGGCACAGCAAAAAAAGACAAAAATACTATGTCATGATGTGTTAAAAATATAGGTTAATTAATATTAGCCAATCTTCTCCCTCAAAACCAAATTAAAGCGTAGCGGAACATGCTTTGTGTCACAGATTCTTGGCAGACGGCCACCTCCCTTTAGACATTAGACGGGTCACAATACAGTCACAGAAATACGCCTTGCTTATATAACCACTGATACACAGCCTTTCTGAAAAGAGATGACTTTTGGTTTCAGAATGTAAGCCGCAGAGTTGCTGACTCACGTGAGCAAAATGCATTTCCACTTGGGACCCGACACACTGACTTACCAGAGCATGTTCAAAAAGTACGGTGTTCAAGCAGGAACTGGATGCAGAGAAAGAGCAGGGTAATGCTACAGAAGGGGATGCGGCAGGCACAGCGCAAAGGTGTCATCACTCATTTTGATTGGGTATTACAGCATGACGGATGGGACCCCGCGGGCCACCGCGCGTCTCCTCCGTGCTTATTACGGCTGTTCTTAAGTGGGAGTTGATTTAGCTTAAATAGGTTGTTTCATAAGGAGAAGACACCGGCGCTGTCACCGCATCTCTGTTCCTTCACACTGTATCCCGCCACTTTAATTGAATAATGCCTCCTCTACATACCTATTAGTGTGCTTAGCTACATACCATGCCCCTATAATTGCTTATACAACCCAGCTAATTCCACCACTCCCCTCCTTTCCTTTCTTTTCATGTGATATTTCACGCGGTTAATATAGAGCACGCCGGCGAGGATAAAGACTGCTTGTTTAAAGGGTTATCAGGTCCGTGCAGCACAGTGTTGTCTTTTATCCGCCCTCCGTAATTATTCGTGTAATCATTAAACTGCAGTTTATCAGGTTTTAGGGCTTTTATTAATTAGAACGCTTTACTGATTTCACGCAACGTTTTTACGGACGTTATTAGGGTCACGTTATTCACAAGTCATTGTCACGCTGCCTGTAAAAGAGAGATGAACAAGGTTTTTGCAATTGCATGTGACACTATTACAAAGATTTATCTGAAATGGTACTGCTTCAATATTATCAAATTATAGACATCATGCACATGTCACGTGATGCAAACTGCTTTATATTATATAGCTGGTTCTCTCGGGTCCTCTTAACACTGGTGAATGTACCAATAAGATGAATGCGCTTCGTGGTTTTAATCTACATTATAAGTTTCCTGGAATCCTAAGTCTGCAGTTTAATAATGAATTTGTTAGGTCTGTATTCTAGCTGAGATATCCGGCTCAGTCATTTGGTCAACAATAAGGTATTTGGCCCCAAGATTTATTTGTGGATGTAGCAGTGTTTTTGGCTTTCCAGAGCTGTCCAGTCAGCACCATCAACAGATCCCACTGACATCAGCACCACAGACAGCTCCAAATAACCATCTGACAAAGCCTGGAGAACATTTGAACATCACCCAATAAGATTTTTGCCATACAATAGCTAAATGTTCATGGGGAACTCGGATTGTCAAGCTACAAAAGGCATTTTAAAAGCAGCCCACACAACCAGTAACCCTAAAATACAACAGAAAGAAGTGCAAAATAAGAAAAAAAAAATTAATCCATAATTAATTCATTAATTAATATTTATAGTTCTTTTTTTACTGATAATTTTAGTTTTTCCTCTTATAAAAAAATAAGTATTGATTACAAAAAATGTTTTATAAAAGTAATTTTTCTGCTAGCCGTAAAAAATACAGTATTTTGCTTTTTTTATAAGATAAGGTTCAAATCAGTTCTGAACAATTTCATGAGGCATTTATTTGTCTAATGCATTTATTTATATAATGCTAATTTATAATAACACTATTTCAAATACTGTTGTTAACTGATCATTTTAGTTTTTTCTCTTATGAAAAAAAATAAAAAATTAATTACTGATTATAAATTAGCTGAACAAAAAAGTAGTGCATAGGATTTTTTTTAAACATCACTAAAAACGCTTGAAAAATACAAATTATTACAAATAAATTGCAAGTAACACAGAAATAATGATCAGTCAAAAGATTGAAGTTTTTGTACAACATCATATTTTTTATTGTAGATAGGGCAAATGATAGGGCAAATACTGAAATACTGATAAGCTATTCTAACTGCACTTCATTTACTTCGTTTAGTAATGTTAACAAGCAGCATTACTGTAAAGTGTTGCCAGCTTGTCTTTACAAAGCTGTCATGAACTGTCTAAGCTGTCTATGTTGCTGTTTGCTGGCACTAATTCAATGATGCACTTTTGTTGTTTATTCTGTCGGCTCCCATCAATTTACAAAGGTCACGGCGCTGATGAAACTGCAGGATGTAAAAACTCAGCAAAAGTAGAACTCAGAGATCCTGTTTACAACATAAACTGGAATTAACTGCTGATGCGGTGACGCACTGATGCGTTGACACATTGGTACTGGAGCTATGATGGGTTTTAAGGAAGTCAGTTCACAAACATTAACAACAAGCCAAGATGGAGCTCCGCCAAAGACAATACACGCACACAAACACGGGCGATTGCAAATATGCTGCCAGTCTTGGCCCACAAACCTAAACATTCATATTTGTCATCAAACCCCTCAACTGCACACACACATATCTGTCCCACCCTACACAACGCCAGCTCCGGCTGCCTGAGGTGCCCGCTGGTTTCGCATGATTGATGATGCCGATTGAGAGGCAGATCATTTGGGTGCCCCTCACTACCAAGGACGTAAATCACATCAGCCCACTCTAATGATTTCTCCCAGACCCATTTGGCAGAATCCACAATAACCTATTGAGCCTTGCATGGGGACAAAAAAAACATCAATAAAGTCAAATAATGATTTTATTTAAGCACTTTATCAAGGATTGACAAGCATTTTTCCAAGGTTGCACCAGGGGGAGAAGCTGCTGGAAACCGTCAAGGTGTCTTGGTGTGTTAAAAACGCATGGGTCACTGCTTACAACAGTATAGACTAAATATGTCCATCGCAGCCTGGCAGAATTAGTTGTTTTACAGAGTAAAGATGTCTGCTGAGTGCTACAGTGATAAATGGCGACCAGGAGAGCAGATTTGGACACTCGCTGCCCTGAGGGGCGACCCATTTCAACTTTTCATTAAAATGTCCAGCCCAGGCCAAACCATGATTTGCTCCTAATTGATGAGGCCATTATGATCTAATTAACCACACATTTTCAAAGCCACTCTTATTTTGGCCTTCATAGCAGTGGAAAGTTCATTGGCACCAGATATTCAGATACTTTACAAATGGAGAGGGATGAAAATCACACCAATTTACATTAAATGTACTAATACATTTTTTTTGTACATACATTTTGACTTTTACTTCACGTTGTATTAACATAAACACATTTATAGCAACATATCTAATGTCTGATATCTAATGTCAAGTAAATGCAGACCAAAATTATTGCATTATCTGGCATAATAACCACCAGTTAATGTTACTAAAGCTTAAAAGTTCAGGTATTTGGTTGATAGGACTTTCTGTTCACGAGTCACAGTGATTAATATTTAAATTTTGTTTAAGATAATTCGTGAACCACAATTCAAATAACAGGCCAATAAGAGTGTATGTAATTCAGATTAGCCTTTGCCTTTTGTCTCAGCATCATTCATGTCACATGTTCAATCTGTTCTTTGTATTTTGAATCAGAATCCTGCTAATAAAAGACCCTACTGGAAAAAATCCAGTGGTTTGGGGGTCAGTAAAGTTGACTGATTGATTGCATCAAATGGATATGATTGCATTGATTGCAAGGATGCATTATATTTTTTTACAGTATAAAAGAAGTCTTGGTGAGCATGAGATTTTATATAAAAATAACATTACTGCTGACCCTATATGCTTTTGAATGGCACTTCTTACCAAATTTTTCATGGGACCCCATAATTTTTTTTAGGGTTTTAGGAATATGTCACACAAACATGAAGAATCTGTTATTATGTACTCTCCCTCGTTGTCCTTTTTAGATCACAATCACACTCACTGTATATATAGAGAAACATATTTAAAAAAACTTTGTTTAAAGCCCCATCCACATGCATGATTGTAAAGTTGTGATAACACCACGATCTTAAGTCATTTTTGTTATCATCTTCCCAAAACGACAAGGCCTGTCTTAAATCATTCATTGTGTAAGAGGCACCCTTGCATGAAAGTCAATCCAGTGAAAGTGTATGAGCATCTCCTTATTAGTAACACAAAGCTGGATAGGGACATGTAAAGCTCTGTTCAAATAAGCTTGCTGTCCCCAGGCCAGGTTTTACGTGTGAGAGGGTTGAGCGAGAACAAGAAGGAATGGCTGAATGGTTGGATGGAGAACTTTCTTTTAATTTGAGGTCTTCGGGGAAATGCGCATATACAATTACAGCACATATGAGCGGAGCCCAGGAACGGCACTAAAGAGGAAATAGAACGATGAAACGGAGAGAAATAAGATGATCTGGGCCGTTATCATCTCTTTCCTATTCCTGTCGTCTTCTACACAGTCTATCATGCAGGAAATGATAAATGTAAGTAGTGCCACTGTAATCCATTACTAAGAAGTGACAGTTAGCATGAATAGGGCTGTGAAGTTGTGAAGGAGGGGATGGGGGTCCATCATCAAACTCAATTATCATCTTATTACGGGCACTAAGTGGCCTCATATTAGGGTCACTGCCCTTAATTTCAGGGGGAAAATAATTGGTAACCCCCGTAATAGCAATACACAGACACCATTTAGCAAACCCTAGGGGGATCCTGTGGGCTAATCAATGGGAAGTCTGGTAACGCAATACGACCGTCATCTGATAAGCGTCCGTCTCTGGTTTTCTATGGCGCTAATTGAACTTAACCATGACTTAAAGTGATGATTATGTAAATATAGTTCAAATAAGGCATTATTTAAATGTATTGTCCACCTAAAAATGAAAATCTGGTCATCATTATCTCACCCTTACAGTATGTTGTTCCAAACCATGATCTTCTGTTTGACACACAAATGTCACAACATTTATATATTAGAGCTGACAAATGATTAATCGCGATAAAAATAAACATTTTTGTAATATGCCTGTATACTGTGTAGTTTTTTATGTACATAGAAATACAAATACCCGTATATATTTAAGAAACAATATGTTGTTTATGAATTTAATCAATAGTGCAATCAATGCATTTTCATATAGTTAATACATTAACTAATGTTAACTAACGACACCTTATTGTAAAGTGTCACCAGAAAAACCTTTATGGACAGATTTTCTTGATCAAAACAGATTTGGAGAAATTTAGCATTAACTTTGCACATTGAAGGCTTTGCAGTGAATGGGTGCAGTCAGAATTAGTTCAATTTATTTGATTAATAATCCTTCCATCAGTGAAGCAGCCCATCCCTCTAGTCATTTACATCAAAATTCACCATATTCAACATATTTAATTAGAACTGTTTGGACTGTTTTCACTTCTAAACGGTACTTAATCTTAGAGAACAAAAAGCGCTATTATAGACTCATAGTGCCAAGTAAAGTCTTGAAGTTAAAACATCTTAAAATTGATTTGTTTGTTACAAAGAGATCTAATCTCCCACTTCACAAGTAATGCTAAATTGCTCCAAATCTGTTCTGATGAAGTTTGCAATTAAGTTTGCAAATGATTCGTTTCCAAAGGTCTGATCTGATTCTAGATGTTTTCATTTTTAGTCTGTTTAGATTTTCAGCACCTTCAGATATGATATGTCCTGCAATCCAGACCCCATGTGGTGCCCTCAACCATCGCATTTAATTTAGAAGCAAATTCTATCCCCATGAGCCAAGCACAGTGAAAACCTTCTGAGAGGCATATATGGGGAAATAATCTCTCTAAAGTGATATTGATATCAGATTTGACCAAACACACATTCACAGCCCTATTTTTCATTCTCCCCGAAATATGCGGCTGAAGTCTCAGGAGGGACCAGTCAGAGATGAAATAATCCATCTGTATTGTAAAAGTAGTTTTCTTATTCAAAGAGCAGCCCCTCCGGTACTCTGTTTTGTAGATTGAGAGTGACACTGCCCATAGGGCTCCACACTCTGAATGCTTTTAGAGACGCCCTCTAAGTGAGTTACCCCATTCTGTGGACACCGCAGATTCAATAAAACACTTGCCTGTCTGTTCTGTTTTTCCGTCCACATACTTTCACTGCAGCTGTTTCTTCTCACCTCCTCTTTCTGCTCCCTCGCTGCTCTGCTAACTTAGTAAAAGTGGAAAAATACAACAGGTCAGATTACAACTATGTATT
This sequence comes from Enteromius treurensis, assembly GCA_032275025.1. Taxonomy (NCBI): domain Eukaryota; kingdom Metazoa; phylum Chordata; class Actinopteri; order Cypriniformes; family Cyprinidae; genus Enteromius; species Enteromius treurensis. The sequence goes on along the minus strand of JAUCMU010000030.1, from coordinate 19,133,514 downwards.
AAAATGAATCAGACCATTTAATGTGTTAAAACAAGAGGAATATCTCTTTAATTCAGGGGCAACATGTACCAATTTTTATTTATTCATTCATTATTTAATTCGAATTTAAAGAAACAGTTCACCCAAAAATGAAAATTCTGTCATCATTTACTCACCCTCAAATAGTTCTAAACATGTATGAATTTATTTGTTCTGCTGAACACAAAGCAAGACAAGTTTGTAAAAAGGCTGTTTTGGTTCACCATTGACTTCCATCGTATTTTTTTCCCACTATAGAAGTCAATGGTGACAAACTTATCTTATCAAAATATCTTCCTTTGTGTTCAGCAGAACAAAGAAATTGATACAGGTTTGGAGCTACTCGGGGGTGAGTAAATGACAGAACTTTCATTTTTGGGTGAACTATTGCTTTAATTGTATTTTATATGTGTCTAAATCGAAGCCTGTTTCCAAAAAAGCAAATTCATTATTTGTAAATAGGACTATATCTCACAAATGTAACTTTATTTCTCATAAATGTGATTTTATATCACACAGTTGGACTTAAATTCTTACTTGAAACTGTATCTTACAATTACTTGCATGGGTTTTTACTCTAACATGAAACATGATTCCGTACTTCCAAAAGAAAAGAAAAAAAACTGAAGAAATGACTGAAGAGAAAATGCAAATAAATTTGACAGGCAATGATCATTCACTGCATGATCAAACAATACAACAATCAGCAACTTTGTCATAATATATGCATTTCAATTGCATTTAAATTCCACTTGGTTTGGCACAAATATATGAGTGGGACATGCTTTGGGAAGCTGTGCCATAACTAAACAAACAATTTTAAGTAAAAGTTACAAATATTTCTCTGGTTGTATCGTGGTAAATAAACCGTATTTAAAAGTGTGGTCCATGAAAAAAGGAAGGAGAGTGTATATGCAAAAAATGTGTCTGCTTCCTCCCTCTGAGAAGATTCTGAGCTTCTTATCAATATCCCAATTGGGTTTTCTCTAACCACATTTTCTTCTTTATTTCCCAGGAGTGGGAGATGTTTGGTGCCTGCAGCTACATGACACTACCGTGCAAAACAATTAAATCAATAAAAACTCTTTTGGGACCTTTTATGAATCTGTATTTTGTTGTTCTCTGGCTCACCTGTCCTCTCCATCACTACTCAAGGCTTGGGAATAACATTTTACCAAACAATTCTTTAAAAAAAGGCTATAAAATCATTACAGTTCTTTGAATCTCTTTAGAGTCATAAGATAACATATGTATTAATCACAAGAATATTAACATGAATGCACAATATTAATAATCTTCATTGTAGCAGACCAAAATATGATGTTATCACATATTAAAACTATGATTACTACTACTACTAGCAATAACAATAATAATAAATATAAAACAAATCATGAAAAACATGAATAATTTATTGATTCATCTTTATCTTCTTTTTGTAGACTGTTTAAAATGTTATATGTGCAAAACTTAAACTTATTCATAAACCCTTGTCTCTAAACACAAAAGCCTGTAAAATAAACTTGAGAGTGACTGTAAAATAACAGTGTTTGAAACAAAATGTAGCTCCGTGGGGGATTTGTTTTCTTTTACAAATATTTCTACTAGAGGATGTAAAAATGCGGTCAAAAAAGGTGGTCATTTTGTCTGCATGAAGTAAGGCTGATTCCAACAAAGGCTGATTGTGGGACACCAGCAAAAAATACATGTAAATAAAAGGAACCTCAACAAAACAAGCAAAATCATTCAAGTCTGAAACAAAACTGCATCCAAAATATATTCAAAAGGAAAAGTCTTTCGTAAACTGGAATTGCTGGCACAAACAAACGCCAATGCATCTTTCTCAGCCCACCACAACCAATTTATATTTTCCATACAAGTCTTTAAACGGTGAAGAGAAGTCATAGTGCGCTCTTCCATCCTGTGCCGGTCCCCCCAGGAGACGAGGCTGGTCAGAAGTCAAGATAATTTCAATTCCTCTCGTCGCTGTTTCCAAGGCAGCACCGCAAAACAACTCACTCTTCCTCCAGTGCCATACTGGGGAAACTTTTCTGCTCTCTGAGGGAGATGCTAAACTATTTTAAAAGGCAATTACGACTGTTTTGGGGGCCCCGCTGAGGGGAGGCGGGAATAGAGAGAGAGAAAGAGAGTGGACTGAAAACAGGGAAAAGTGAAAATATGTTAATGGAAGTCAAGAAGTTTCATGGAGCAGGGCTGGTGTGTGTGTGTGTGTGTGTGTGTGTGTGTATGGGTGATCTAATGTGGTGACCTGACCTACGGGGTGCGTGTTTTTGGCAATAAGGGCTGGAGATGAGGTGGAGGGTGCAGTGACAGTTCAGTAGTTGTAATTATTTTCAGGTTAGGTCACTCTCCCTGAGAGGGCACAGGTGAGGGAGGCTGGAGAGGGAGGGAGGGAAGGGTTAGGAGGTCACAGTGTGGTTAGCAGTACAGTTCTTCTTCGTCTTTCTCTCTCTCTTTCTCACACACAGATACAGCTCTGTCCAGCCTCTGCTCGCAGACTTGAGAGGGAACTTTAGTAATGCTTAACAGTACAATGGCATTATAGAAAAGATCGCATTTACAGGTGATACTTGGATAACACTTAACATTGTTAACATTAATGTAAAAACTAACATGAAATAATCACATATACTAAAAATGTGTTAAATGTGTTATTTAATGTGTTAAATAACACAATATCTATATTAACATTTGTTAATTAAATAACAGTGAACAATACTTTTACAGCAAGGTGCCCTTGTACATCGAACATGTTTAACACATACTGTATGTAAGTAACATTTTATTTTAAAGATCAGCTCTCACTGTTAACTAGTTGCTTATTAGCATGCATATTACTATGTTTCAGATCCCACCCAATATCTGAACTGAATAACTATCTAACTAATAACTATTAATAAGCAGCAAATTAGGAGTATTTAGGTAAAAGTTAATAGATATTTAATTACTGGTCCCTTTATTAAAGTGTGACCCATATATTTTACTTGTGCATTATATTTATATGTAACACAGATTTTAGTATAATTTATTATATAATTGACCTAAATTATATCAATACATTAATCTTAATCTAGATTAATAATTTCTTTAAAAATAGCTGACAATTCATGATAAAAAAAAAGTTATTATTATTGTAAAGTGTTACAGAAATTTTACTGAAAGCCTTTTTTTTTTCTTTAAGCTTTTTTTTTAAGCTAGAAATCGTATTAACATTAGCGTGCATTCTAAGAGTGGCACATAAAGAAGGATTATGCCAAAATGATGCCAAATACCACTATCCAGTTTGACACACCAGCCTGGAAAACCATCCATTCACTTTTATTGTATAAAAAAAACAGCTTTAATATTCCACCAAATATCTTTAGAATATCTTTTTGAGTGAACCTTCTTTTCTAAGTTTTTGACTATTTTAAGCTGTTTATTTCACGTAACTCATAGAAAGATTCCAACACCACGTCTCTTCAACTCATGACAGTGTAAACTCATCCAACCTCCGCTCTACAGTTATTAGACACTGTTTCAGTTTGTGAACGTGTCAGCTTGCAAAAGAGGTTATTTTCATTTACAAGATGAGCCCAGGCCATTGACACAATCCCCCCCACCTTGCCGCTGTGGTCCTTTCCTTTTTTTTTTTCTCTCCTTCCAAAAACACCCCACTCTTTATCAGTGCAATTACCACACAAACAGATCCATCACAGCCCCAACTGTCCTCTCGAATCGCCTCTCTTTCCACAGGCAACCTAATTAGTCCTAAAGAGAGAAAACTGAAACCAGAATAGAGAAAGAGAGAGAATGGACCTATCATGTCCTTCTGTACGCGTTTGCAATTGTGACCGTGTTTATCCTTTTCTCCCTTGCTTTCTTTTTTTTTTGTTGTCCCATTCTTTCTCTCTTTATCAGCGAAGAGAAAGCCTTCAAAGGAACGATTGTGCGGCGGAGGGCTGAAGTGGCCTGTTGGTAGCGGCAACAGTGAAGGCGGACAACACAACATAACAAACATGGTTGCATCTAATCAGGGGCCTCGGTTAATGTAAACAATGTCATTTTTTGGCCTTAATGAGCCAATTTTCCCCGGACATGAGAGGCTAACAATTGGGGCAGCGCCTTTGATGTTCTTCATTTGAAGGTTTGTTTGTGATTGCCGGCACTTTTGTTGGAAGCCCCGTGCCGGGCGTCTTTCATCTCGCTGAAAAGGGAGAGTCACGGCTCACTTGGACGCAAAACAAGGAGAAGTGAGAGAGAGAACGAGAGACATAAGAAGTGTGAAAGAAAGATGACATACTCCCCATTTACCATAGACAATCCCTCATCAGCTGATCTTCCCCAAAACCTCCTCCTCTTTTTCACCTACCTCTTCGTCTTCAGAAAGCGCACACACAAACACATCAAGACATAAAACAAGCACATTGGTTCGTTGTCTATAACTATCAAATGGCAGGCTCATTAAAAGGCACCCCGGTGAGGGTGCATGTGTGTGCGTGTGTTTGTCATTGACGGGGCTTAATTAACATGAGCCTGACAAAAGGTGACGCAGACCAAAGAGGCAGCCGGTGAGCCAGGTGTGTGTGTGCGGTGCCTTTCAACATCATACTGTGCAGACATCCCACGCTGACCAATATCGGCCATGTTGCGGAGCGAGAGAGAGAAACAGAGTGTCAAAGCAAAGATCAAGATAATTAAGCATCTACTTTCCATAGATACGAATTATACTATTTATATTGTGTCAACTCCCATGTGTTGGGAAAACGGTTTAATTCTACTTTTAGGAGCGCAATAAAACGTGCACAAGAGAGTTGGTACAACAAAGAGAACAATGGAGGAAACTTTTTGTGTTTCTCCCCAGGCGCAGCACAAGTGTCAGTGAGATAAACTGCAAATTGGGGGGGGAATGCAAGGAAAAAGTTTGTTTAAAGGACAAAAGCATTTAGATTAAAAAAAATCACAACTAATATGTCAAGGCTTTTATCTATCAGTCAAGTAAACACACACACACACACACAGGCTGTGTGAGTCAGGGGCCTCTGGGGCCTTGTCAACGCACCTGCTGGGCCCTGCGGAAGCCAGCTGTCAGCTCACATGTGCACCGGACTCTATATGTAAGTGTGTGTGTTTCTCTAGAGGTGAGGGGTGGTGATGTCCAGGGGAGAGAGAGACGGAAACATAGAGAAAGAGAAAATGCAAATAAGAGCAGAATCTCTTGAAAGTTACATGACTCAGTTGTAGGAAAAGTGGGAGAAGCAGAAGCAAAAACTGCTTTTGTTGACAACAAAATACTTACGATTGTATGCCTAGATTTCTGGTTTGAAAGCACTAATAGCAAGAAATCATAAAAAAGAAGATATGAAGGAGGATAGATATGTGTGTGTTTGTATACAGTGCATTTTAAGCTTAAAGGGATCGTTCACCCAAAAATTGAATTTCTGAGAATAATTACTACCCTTATGTCATGTCAAACCCTTAAGATGCTAGTTCATCTTCAGAACACAAATTAAGAGATTTTTGTTGAAATTCAAGAGCTTTCTGACCCTGCACAGACAGCAATGCAACTGACACGTTCAAGGCCCAGTAAAGTAGCCAGGGCGTTTTTTAAATAGTCCATGTGACCTTCAACCATAATTTTTGAACTTTATTGAACAATTTCTTCTCTTCTGTGTCAGTCTTCAATGTGCATTCACAACAATAAGAGAAGACATTAACAATAGAAATTATTTTTGTTTACTTTGTCGCATGGAAGATTTTAACAATGTCTTGACTACCTTTTTGGGCCTTGGAAGTGTCAGTTACATTGCTGACTATGGACGGTCAGAAATCAAAAATATCTTAATTCTTAATAAATGAGTATTACACAATAAGCTGAGCAAAATAGTAACACCAAACTCCGGTCTTTTTTGCTAAGTGTTGATTGCGTACTGTCCAAGATTTTAAGATTCCATGATAGTTTGGATGCTGTCTTAGAAGGCACCTTCTTATGCGAGCGGTAGACAGTGAGGCAGTTCACTAGTTTTTGGAACAGAGCAAATTTCTAATCTCCACTTGTAGAAAATAAATTTTCATGCCTAAGAAATACAACGTGGTGAAATGTTAAGTATAAACAGTTCAGTCAGTTTTTCTCAATTGTGTTTATTCTAGTAAAGATAAAAGAAAAAATGGAGATAATCGTACAATGGACAGGTGTTCTCTACATCTGACAGCAGAAAACAACAGATGCGTAACCTGCTGTGGAAGAGAGAGGGGGAAATAGAAAGAGACACAACAAAGGCAGAAGGGAAAAAAATGCCCGTTTTGGAAAAATCAATAATGTTCACTGATATGAATCATTTCCCGGCAGGACTATCTCTGCTGTGCAATCCGGTTTTGTTCCCCTGAGGTCAAGTGTGCATGTGTGTGTGTGTGTATAAGCCTTAGAGACCTCTTTCCAGGCTTGAGTTGTGCTGGAATGTATTAGAGCAGCCCATGTCAAAGCAGGCTAAAGCACGCATGGCACTGGATTTATTCCACTGGGCTATTCTCTCCACGCACCGGACCTCTGCAGAAAACCCTCTAGAGAGGCCACGGATACCTGTATGCCCCTGCGAAGGTGCAACAGGTCAGAGTTCGTCTGGCTGTTTTTCTTTTATCTGAATTGATGGCGAATATGAACTGCTCCATGGTGATGTCAGAACAGATAATTCGTCACTAAGACTGTTATTCGAGTATTTACAATCGCAGACCATTATTCTCAGAATTATTTCTTAACAGTGGAGGAGCCTTATTATTTCTAAATAGTGACCTTGCAACATTTTGAATGTGTTGAACAGGGAAAATTGTAATGGTTGTGCAGGGAAATAAAGGGTTTTTAACAGTGCTGTCAAATGATTAATCGCGATTAATCGCATCCAAAATAAAAGTTTTTCTTTACATAATATATTTGTATGTAC
>JAUCMU010000030.1:19034850-19095173 GCA_032275025.1 Enteromius treurensis | reverse complement strand
GTTGCCATATAACTAGCAAGTGTAACAGAGGCCATGCCGGAGACCTGGGTTCGAGACCCGCTCGGAGAGAGGACGAGCGGGTAACTTTTGTAACTTTTTTTTTTTTTTTGGTGAAAATAAAAAACAAAACGTATTGAAGTATGAGTTTTACTTTTGGGGGAAAAATTAAATAAAGCTTTGCATCTCCCACTTGAACAAAATAAGAAAGAAGCCATTTCTCTTTATATTAGACAAGAATAAATCAAACTGTCCTTCTTCTTTAACAGCATATATGGGAGAGCAATATGTGCAGGGTCATGTTGGATGGATGTAAAAGGAAAAGTATCTGATGATAATTCTTTTAAATAAGATTATAAAATGATCCTTAAGTGTTCACTGAGAGCAGCTCTGGATATGTTCACGTCTTCACATAGTGAGTGAGACATCAGACACTTTAAAAACACGAGCATCACGCGTAACGTTACTTGAGAAGATATATTGGGCGAAACAGCGCTGCTCATTCATACAGAGACACAGAATATCGAATTACAATATATGGCAGTGTTTGTGCGCTGTATATTCACAGACACACACATCGTGATTTGATTTACTGCACAGCTAGATGTTGATTTATACAATAACACGACTGGATTCCGGGATTCACTCTGCTTAAAAAATAACACGGCTTTAATATTTTTATCTTCGCGGAGGGTTGGTGCTCACGAGTATGGAACATGATCGACGTATTTCCTCCTCTTGCCAGCACTCTTCGTCCACATTTCTTGCAAACTGGATATCCATCTTCAAGGACAAGCCCGCGATAATTTTTCAGATACCCAAAATATTCCCATAAAGTATATAATAGCCTACTTTTTGTCTTTATCAATTTGAGACTTTATCCTAAATTTCAATTAGAAAAGAATCTGTTTTTTGTTCATCAGAAAAGTAACTATTTATTGGAAATGCGCATGGACTCTTGATTTTGCTCTCTTAACATAAACACAGAAACACATACACAACAGTCACTGCGTACAATATAGTGTTTGAATAACAGTGCTCAGATATCGAGTCTTTCTAATGATAATCTTTCAGATGAAGTAAGAACAGGATCTTAGCAGGTTAAGAAGTTAAAGAAGGTTAAGATAAACCGTAAATACACATCATCTTTGCAGAATTATGATTAAAACAAGAAATTATTATTTACATCTACAGAATTTTATCAACCTCAATTAAAGTAGGTTTTACTGTCTTAGAGCACCATTCAGTAAAGACACTCAGGATTCACCAGATCACCTAAAATACACGAGAGAGATGAAGAAAAGCACCAGATCTGTCCACACCGCTAGATTCAGCAGCTGTTACCTGACAGCAGTAAATATTAACTTTTGTAATATCATTAATATATATATATATATATGTAGCCTATTGATTGTATTACAATTGTTATTAAAATGAAAACAGAAACATTACTGCTGCACGACAATTGTACAATTCATTGTTTATGTAATTGATTGAAAAGGTGTGTTTTGAAGAGCCCTAGAGAGGGAGACAACACCCAGAGACTCCAGGAGGAGCTAAGACCCCTGAAGAGGAACCAGACTCAGCAGGACATTCAAATAACATTCATGTTACCAAACTATTAAGAGTAATCGTTCATTAACGATTAAGTTGACTACTGAAGCATCTCTTGCTGGTTATCCTGTAGAAGAGGAAGTGACGCTGTCAGTCCATTTTGTTTTTTATTCTTTTGTTATTATCTTACAGTAATAAGTAACTCAAGTGTCAACTTATTCTGCCCCTAACCAGAAAGTGTTGGTGAAAAGTGAAACGAAACTTTCCCCAGCACTGTCTGTCAGTAGATGATGTTGTGTGTTCTTGGCACACGCTGGAGTCGAGGTGGAAGCTCTGGAGCGAGTGGGCGTGTCTGGGGAGTTCTGGGGCTTTCCCGCTTCATGTGTGTTTGTGACCGACAGGATCAGCCAGATCCAGAGCCAGCTGCCATCCTCCAGACAGAGACATGACCGACGAGCCGCGGACTGAAGCTGGTAGGTAGTATTAAACAGATGAGATGCATTAGTGGGGTTGATTTATTTATGTATTCTCACAATAACAATTTGAAATTGGCTGAAATACTTTGGAGTTGAAAATATTATTTATGTAAAAATATAGTTTCACTTTCATTATTCTAATTTGTTATTTTTGCTACAGTGTTCACTGAATTCTAAACGTTTATTAAAAAGTATGATTATGACAGGAATTTAAACGCCACACAGTTATTACACGAGTGAGTGTTTTAACTACTTCCCCTCCAGCTATTCCTGGTTCCCAGGGAGTTCTGTGAATGTTTCCTGAACGCTCTTTCTATGGTCAGTTTTTGGTTAGCCAGGAAAGTTTTCTTTGCGGAAACAGAACATTATTTCTGGTTTGTAGAACATCATTGTAACGGAGTAACATGGTAATGTGAATAAATACAGTTGTATTGTATTTAATAGACTAGAGTAATGATGCTGAACACTCAGTTTTGCCAACAAAAATAAATTAAAATAAGTTGTTTTAAATAGTACAATCATTTCACAATGAAACATTTTTTCTGTATTTGCTGTAGCAGAAGAGACTTCTTTTAAAAACTTTAAAACTCTCACTGATCTAAAACCTTTGAGCGATAGTGTATATACAGTGGGTACGGAAAGTAATCAGACATGTTTCACTCTTTGTTATATTGCAGTCATTTGCTAAAATCATTTCAGTTCATTTTCTTTCCTCAGTAATGTACACACAGCACCCTATATTAACAGAAAAACACAGAATTGTTGACATTTCTGCAGATTTATTAAAGAAGAAAAATTGAAATATCTCATGGTCCTCCATAATCCTTACATGGAAGACATTTGGGACGACCAGAACCCTTCCTAGAGCTGGCCGTCTGGTTAAACTGAGCTATCGGAGGAGAGGAGCCTTGGTGAGAGAGGGAAAGAAGAACCCAAAGATCACTGTGTCTGAGCTCCAGAGATGCAGTCGGGAGATGGAGAAAGTTGTAGAAAGTCCTCCATCACTGCAGTCCTCCACCAGTCGGGGCTTTATGGCAGAGTGACCCGACGGAAGCCTCTCCTCAGAGCAAGACACATGAAAGACTGCATGGAGTTTACTAAAAAACACCTGAAGGACTCCAAGATGGCGAGAAATAAGATTCTCTGGTCTGATGAGACCAAGATAGAACTTTTTGGTCTTAATTCTAAGCGGTATGTGTGGAGAAAACCAGGCACTGCTCATCACCTGTCCAATACAGTCCCAACAGTGAAGCATGGTGGTGGCAGCATCATGATGTGGGGGTGTTTTTCAGCTGCAGGGACAGGACGACTGGTTGCAATCGAGGGAAAGATGAATGCTAAGGGATAGCACAGGGATATCCTGGACCAAAACGTTCTCCAGAGTGCTCGGGACCTCAGACTGGGCTGAAGGTTTACCTTCCAACAAGACAATGACCCTAAGCACACAGATCAAATAATCAAGGAGTGACTTCACAACAACTTTGTGAGTGTTCTTGAGTGGCCCAGCCAGAGCCCTGACTTAAACCCAAAAGCATCTCTGGAGAGACTTAAAAATGACTGTCCACCAACGTTTACCATCCATTCTGACAGAACTGGAGAGATCTGCAATGAGGAATGGCAGAGGATCCCCAAATCCAGGTGTGAAAAACTCTGTATTAGATCAAAAGAGTGCTTCTACTAAATACTGAGCAAAGGGTCTGAAAACTTAGGACCATGAGATATTTCAGTTTTTCTATTTAGTAAATCGGCAAAAATTTCAACAATTCTGTGTTTTTCGGTCAGTGTGGGGTGCTCTGTGTACAACGAGGAAAAACATGAACTTAAATAATTTTAGCAAATGGCTGCAATATAACAAAGAGTGAAATACTTTCTGTACCCACTGTATAATGTTATGAACTTTCTATTTATCAAAGTACTCTGAATTATTAAATTCCTGTTTGCAACACTGATGAGCATCGAATATTAGAAAGATTTCTGAAGAACCATGTGACACTAAAAAACCTAAGTGGTAATCTTTATTTAAATAAAATTACAGTTTCAATTGTATTTTTAAACAAATAAATGCAGCACTGGGAAACATAGGAGACGTAATTAAAATATATTTTAAAAACCATTAATTGAATGGGAATTTAATATTATATTCCATATCCTATAGTGAACTATGGTACTGTATCCTATTTCCAACTACAGAAATGCACAAACCCACCTGCAAGGACCCCGGCCATATAGACCATGCCAATTTCAAAGCCCTTATGAACCAGCTCCAGAGGAATGCCCAGAAAAAGCTGCATTATCAGGTTTCCCAGAATATGCTCCACACTAAACCAAGAAAAATGGTCAGTTGTATATTAAAAAGTTTGGAATAAGGACCTGACTTGGATGCCAGATCCAGTGATCAGTTGATTTGTCATGCTACAGAGTAACATGAGGTTAATTATGCCACTGTAAGGAAATAAATTATTTAAAAAAAGCTTTTTTAGTGTGCAACCATAATTGTATAAAAATAGGGAGTCAAGGCAGCAAAATCCTCTTACCCGGCATGTACAAACATGTAGGATAGAAACCGCCAAGCCTCCTTGCGCAGTTCAGGCTTGTAGGTAAGAGGACTCTCCCAGATCCCTACTCCCAGAGTTACCCACTGCTTTTGGGGCTTCCATACTGCATAGTAGATATACACTCCCAACTGTCAATTGAAAACAGACGTTTGTGACTGAATTATTCCAATAGCCACAAAGCACTTTTCAAAACCGGTATCAGCATCTTAAAAGTCATTCATTTCAACAGTAGCAGATTGCTATATTTATAAGTAAATTAATGAAGTATAACAAATATGATTTGTTTGTTTATTAATTGACTTTCCAATAAAAGCTCTCACAAGTCTCTTCATTTTCAAGACACCAATCATCAGAGACTAGAGGTCTATTCTGAGAAATGGAAACAAGGATGAATCCACCTTTTTAAACACTGTGGTTAGGACTTGCCAAGCAGGAACGGAAAAGTGGAAAGCTGAGCTCAAAAGAATCTCAGTTCTTTCATTGTGAGGGCATCCCAACGAAAACACTCACAAATTATGGAAATGTACTGTGTTTTTTTTTTTACAAAGAACAAACATTTATATTATTACATATTGTATATTACAACATTTATCTTACCTTTTGAACAAAAAAAAACAGCTTAAACCAGTCTAAAAGATACTGAGGCTTAAAAGACAGTAACTGTGGTGCCAGTAGAAACGGTTTAATTTATCGGATACCCAGAAAGATAAAATCCCACTGGTGCAAAGGTCGACGCTTTGCAGCGCCCAATATTGATCGTACCTCCGCTAAACTGACGAGGATGATAAAGATCGGCGGCGGACAGCAGTTCGCTCGCTCCAAGTACGTCTCCCGCAACTCCTCGGGAAGCATCCATCTAGAAACATTCTTCTGAAACTTTTCAACCCTTCGACCTCTTCTCTTGGGATTTCCTCGATCATCGGCTTCTTCGTCGCTCTGCGCGCGGAAAGGGTCTTGCTCTTCGATGTCATTATCGCCCATTTCTTTTTAATACAAATCAAAAAGGTCTGCATTCACGGGCAAGAATCAACGGAGAAATCACAAGGTTCATCAATTTAAAGCTTCTTCTTTTTTTTTGGGCAATTAGCAAAATAAAATCAAACAAACAAAAAGCTATAATACAGTTCAAAGATTTCAGCTTCACTGGTTTAGTTTTTTTTTTTACTCTCTTCCGGAGCTGTTGGCTCTTCCTGCATAACTTAAATTCATCCTGTATGGAATTTTTTACGAGCTTACTAGAATCTATGTGATTTTTTAATTTAGAAAATGTAATGAAAAATAATCCTCATGGAATATATATATATATTTTTTTTGTAAGCCGATATAAACAAAGCTTTTTAAAATGTTGTAGTCCACCGAGCACGTGCTTTCTACAAATGTCTAAATTGGAGCGAAATGTAATGTCTTACGTCCGAAACTGTTTTGAATACGCGTTAGACACTTCAGGAACAACACTTCAGTCAACTTACCCCTTTCTTCTGATCCACCACCTCACAACCGAGTAACTTGCAGGAGATTTCTCTGAGAGCGCGCGCAAATCAGTGCTCATTAATGTTGTAGGTTTCAAAAATAACCACGACAAAACTATGTATTTTTAAAAATGTGTCGAAAAAAAGCAAAAGATCGTTGTGCGACCGCTTCGGACTTGAAGACGCTCTCCCGGGACGTTGATTACAGCCTTCATTCAGCTTTTCCGGCTCCAGTCTTCCTTCCTGTTGTTTCAAACAGGAGGGTCTGCAGAATCGTCGTATGTTTACTTGTGTTCAACGAGGAAAAAAAGCAACCTATGACCCGCCAAAGTTTGGTGGTGTCTTACCTGAACTTCCTCAAACCGCCACACCTGAAGTCACGTGACGCAATTAGCATTCACCCATTTTAAGCATTCTTTCAAACAAAATTTCACGATAATAGCGATATATTCCAACCACAACAAACCATAAATAAACAAAACTATACTAAGTACAGTATTTAAAAAGTCAAAGTGCAGTCATTTAATGAGGGTGTTGGAACTCTTTATAACCATTAGAGGTCGCGATTGCCACTAAAATTAATATTCGAGTTTATTAGATAATTCTGACAAAATGTTTTGTTTGTATTTCCAAACGTTTAAAATTATTAATTTATTCACTAATAATCTCTTATGCACGAGATAATTAATTTTCAGAGACACTTACATAGGTGTTTTTGTTTTGTTTTAACAACTTTTGTGCACCATTATTAAATGCACAGGAAACACCAAACAACATATTCTTTAAAATTTCCTTTGTGTTCAACAGGAAAAAAAATAAAAATAAAAAAAACTTCGGAACAACATATGACAAAATAATCCATTTTTGTTTTGAACCAAATTTAAATTGACATTCAAACATACACAAACCTATACAATTTATTACAGAAAATATTTGCAAGAAACAGAATCAATACAAATCCTGACTTATCACAGATCGTTTATTCGTCCAAAAATAAAATAAAATAAAAAAAATAAAGAGAAAAAAAAAATAAGTTTGAGAGTTAAAAAAAACAGACTGAAGGATAGAGGAAGAGTCTGGTATATCTGCTCCAGGTCAGTCACATTACATTATACAGAGATGATCGCATCAGCCAAGCTTTTTACAGCGGTAATTTGACATCTTTTCCCACAATTTCTTAAAGAGATTAAACTTCCTTAGAACGCATCTACATATGCACGTTTGGTGTTGGGCCATCAGTAACAGTTCGGCAAAAAAAAAAAAAAATAGTAAAATGTGGATAGACCATGGCACCCAAGCATTTTAAAGGGGGGAAAAAAAGAGAGAATCAAAAGTATGAGGAAATTTTAAGTGAAACGAAGGGGGCTGGTTCTACAGCAACCAGCTGCTGAAGTGTGGCTAGTACCATCTATAATGTTCTTCAAGACACATCTGAAAACAAAGAGAAGACGATCAGAATTTGGGCAAACATGTTACAACTGAAATCAGTGAAACAGAATTGCTATACTGAAACAAAAAACATGACAAAATGTTAATAGAGGAATTTTAAATATTTACAGCTTGCAGGCCTGGCGCCGTATCTTCGCATAATCTGATCCTGTGTGAATTTCACAAAGGACTCATATTGTTCTTGAGGTAAAAAAGAAAAAAACAGCACATTAGTCAAACACAATTCAGTCATAAAATGATATAAAACCAGAGACTGAATAAGCAGCAGAAATGCATGTGAACTCAGCTAATACAAAACTGTGTGAAATCTGCAAAGTTGTACCTGCAAGCTTTGTGTTCAGTATCTGTTCGTACTCTTCGCGCATCTTTTCCTCATGATCTTTGATAAGGCGCTCGCACAAATAGCCAACCTGCCTCAGCGTGAACAGTGGCTGATCCTTCTTCAATGATGAGGCACCTAAAAACATACATACAAATCTTAATATCCATCCTTGATCCAAATATCTACACTACTGTCCAACACATTTATGTCTTTGTTATATGTCTCTTATGCTCACCAAGGCAGTCTATATCAAAACAACTGTGAAAAACTGTAGTGATACACTGTTTTATGAAAAGTTAAAAAGAACAGCACTTGAAATCAAAATATTCTGTAAAATTACAACTGATCAAAAGTGACAAATGTAATGCATCCTTGCTTTATAAAAGCAACACGGTAGTGCAAGTACTCAAGCCAAGTTCTATGCACTTTTTACACTTTATTCTATTTCAATTTGAATAAAAATTAGTAGAGGATGTAAACTACAAAAAGGCTAGATATAAAGTGCTAAACCGCATGTTTTGAGAGGTCCCCTCTCATTTGTTTTTTTAAACCAAGCACTTTGTTTACTGTAATTCATCATGAATTGTTTCACACCCTTTTGACAAATCAATGATTGCAACTAATGAGAAACTAATTTTGTTTTTTTTAAAAAGGTGAAACAGTTTGAAGATCAATTCATGCTTCACAATTTATAACAACTGGAGTTTACCATAACTCATCCCCCTCTTGCATATTCAAACCCGTTAGCACCACAAACATGGGAGAATCAACAGCTTTTTGCCCCCTATTTGTCTTCAAACTGTACAACACAACTTCTTGCAGAGTGCAGCTACAACCCTAAACAAATGAATCTGAACCAGCCAATTAAAACATTCAGAAACATTAAATAACTTTCCGAATGCACAGATACCTTTTCTTCTTCAGAACAGATCCGCTCAACACATAGCGGCAGTAGGGCTGCACGATTTGGGAAAAATGTCACATTGCGATTATTAAGGTCAAAATTGCGATTTGCGATATATAAGTGGTTTGACTCAACTTGCTTGTTATGAAGGAAAATGCACACACAGATTACTAATTATGCTGAAATCTGTATTTCTCATCTGAGATACACTATACAGTGCAATCTAGCAACATCAAATTAAAATTAAATTGTACAAAATTAAATAACAGTAACATCTTTTCATTACTGAATTAAATTACATTAAATATATCTCTATTCGCGTGTGGTTGGATGCTTAAACATGTCGAGTTTACGCCGGTTTCACACTGCACGTGTCAGCAGGGCGCAAGCAGCGCGGCTTGTTTTTTTCAGCGCCCATGTTAACGGATGAGAGCACACAGGAGCGGCGCAGAAGCACGTAGCAGGTTCAGAGAAATGACATAAATCAAAACACATGGCACACAGTGTTCGGAGAAGAACGCTGGATAATACGACAGAAAGATGCTTGTCTATAGCCTACTGCAGTACAAGCTGTGCATGACAAACGCTGCCAGTATGAAAGGACAATTAGCGCGCACCGCTTCCGCGCTGCTTGTGCGTGCAGTAAAACCGGTGTGTTTAACGCGCTGCTTAATTCACGCTGCAGGATGTCTAATGCATCTTTGCATTGACTTAACATGTAAATCACTTGCGCTTAGCGCAGGAGTGAACGCAAGAATGAATGTCTTGTTACGTCCACGAATGCATTTGTTTATCTAATATAAATAATTTAATGTGATCAATATAATTTAATCGCACAGGCTGACATCTCGATTGCATTTGCGATTATGATTAATCATGCAGTCCTAAGCGGCACAAACCGCTTACGCACAAGTATTGAACCTGAACTTGAAATGAATGACTTAAACATTCAGTCTCATCTGACCCATACCTGATCCAGCAGAAAATGCCAGTATGGAAGCAGATACCGATACGGAGTATCAGTTCAGTGCATCCCTAATAACCATAAACCAGTGTAGAGCTGGAACGACAGATCTCCAGGAACAAATCGGGGCACCCCAGTAAAAAAAAAAAAAAAAAAAAAAAAAAAAAAGGTTGATAAATAGTTTAAGCAATGTCCCTGGAGCTTCTTTGTTTCATGGGTGTGTCAGACAAAGAAAATCCAAATATGCAGTGCTGGGGGTGGGAGGGCTTCAGGGACAAGGCTGGAACCACTGGACATTGCATTTTGAGTGGACTGACCTGTGGGAGAGCTGGGGGAGGTGAGGGCTGGACTGGAGCTCTGGATATCAGTGGAGCTGCAGGGCTCGGTCTGGTTGAAGGCCCCTTCCAACTGCCGTCGCCTCTGATAGCGGCTGTACTCCTGACGAATGTTCTGAAAGATTTGCTCTGTCGGGGATCAAAAACAGACAATTGAGAGTTAACAGCAATGCTAACTGGGCTTAAATTAAAGAGAAGAGAAAAATTGAGTGACAAGTATTTTTGGAATACCATCTTTTCCAAGAAATAAACTTCCTTGCGTTTAATCATCTTCAATAAAGTGGCGCAGAACAACAGTAATCACTGGCATTACTTCAAGCACATACAATGTAGAGAGGATATCCTGCTTTCGGAACAAGTCCCATGACAAAAATAAGCTATGAAGAAATAAGTTTCGCTTCAGTTTTATAATCAGCCACAACAGTAGACTGACAACATCACTAACAAACAATCAAATAATTAGGGGGTGAGGGGGTGGGATGAAGGTTAGTTTCGTTCAACTTTGTGGTGGGTCAGACTTATTTCCAGAAACCGAATCTGGGTGACAGGACTGCAATGCGGAGGGGAGCAATGCAACCAGGAAAATCCCAAGTCTTTTTTTAGAAGAAACTGGGTTGAGTTTAGTCTTCTGTCTTAACCTTCAACACCAGTGATTGACTCAGAACTGGGAATTAGAAACCAGCACGACTTCTTGAACATTTTCTTCTCTGGTCGTCTTAATTTATCACAAAGGAGAGTTATTTGGAGGGCGAGTTTCTTAACTTCCCAGAATGTAGGTCATTTACAGCCTTAAGGGTGGGCATCTATCGGAGGACACTTGCATCACTTATCTTGGGTGGGGAGCTCAGAGTTTCTCCTTGTATTTGCATCGGCCTTCAAGTAGAGGACGAAAAAAGGGGAAACTCAAGGGGTGCCAGCTTCTCTAGCTTGATGATAATGCATTCCAGCAAAGCAGGCAGTGTGGCTACAACCTAACAAAGCACCACACTGCAGAAGAAACTTCCTGAGTTTACAATGTAGCTCTCATCCGATAGGTTTTTATTTGTTCAAACACAGGAAGGCTTTGCGCTCCCAATACAGAGGTAGTGTGGAGGCCAAGCGCAACTTTTGGGGGTGAGTGGCATCAAGTGTTGTTTTGCATGTTGAAAAGTTTTTTCTGTGTTTTTGCAGAGTAAAACTACTAAACAATAAAAAAAAATAAAAAATAAAAAAAATAATAATAAAGAGTCAGATAAACAACAAATCTGATTATTGTTTTAATTGTGTCCATCACAGTTTTACGAGTATTTTTTGGCCACAAAGAAAACAAAAATAGGAACTTCATGTCTTTCACCATTATTGAAAGTACCATGAATCATGTGTGCGCATTCCTTGCAGATTTGTAAAATTACGGTTTAAAAAAAAAAAATGCAGTAAAGAATACCTTAATTTGTTCTTGGAGGTTCACACTTTAGTAAATGAGCACCAGGCGAGCATGTGTGTCAAACAGACAAAGTAGGAGATAAATGAATCAATTATCAAAAAAATCATTAGTTGCAACCCTTTTGCAGTCCAAAGTCTAACAGGTCTTGGGGGTGTCATTAAAAGGAGAAAGATACATTTCACTTTTATTAAATCATGTTGTTAAATTGTGCTAAAATGAAAAACACAGAAAGATGCAGAAACTTCTCACTGACTGTCAATGGGCAACACCAGCCCCCTTGAATGACAGGTGAGCCCCTCCGCCTATATCAAATGCTGCCAAATGCAGAGACCAGGTCGAACAGGTTACTTAGCAACTGTAACCTTATATGGTCAAACCAAGCAATCAATCACAGTGGCTTCCTGAGAGAGGATTGGGAGCGATTCAAGGCCCAAAAGCTCAGAACAGGGATAATGACCACAATGGAGGTGTGGGATGAACTGGAATGGGGGGAGGGGAGTGCAAGTGGGTGTAGAGTTGAGGTGTCTTATTCACTACATAGCCGAGGCTCTGAGGGGGGAATTTAAAAACTCCACACTGGCAGGCAGAGCCCTCGAGCTAAGGGGGCTCAAGCCCAGGGTGCGTTCCTGCAGGGAGCTTGATTCGCTTTGTTTGAGATTCAGCATGTTGTAGACGATCACGGTAGTTCTTTGTAAGCGCGAGGCTTTCGTGTTTGAATCTTGAACAGGATGAAGTAACCTCAGACATGGCTTAAAATATCAAGACGTTGGTTCATCAGAGAGAATCTGCGAGCTGCTGACCGAGGGCATAAATGGATGCTATTCAAATTTGCCCTTCTACAGACATAAATCTAAATGAGGATGTTAACGAGGGTTGTTTAATGAAAACAATAGGGGGCGTTTGATTTCACAAAGGCAAGACTATTAAACTCCAAATTGGGCTCTAAGGGCGTTTACGTTGCTTGCCATTTCAATCAGGCACTGCTGGGAGAGCTGGAGAATAAGCTCTCTAAAAAGTTTCACAATGTTTGTCTAGACAGTGTCATGCAAGGTACTATCCCTGCTGAGAAACCAAAGCAATTGGACTGGCTGAAGGAACATAAAATGGGTACTTTATGGCACCTGAATAGAAATCCTACAAAACTCACACTATTATGCATCACTTAACTTTGTGAAAAAACACAATTAACAATTTAACAACTGTGTGTCACAAATCACATTATGAAAACAAAACTGAATGAACAATAATTATTGGTGAGCCAACTGAAAAACGGGACAATGTGAATGATTATTCATGTCACAAATCAATTATTTTACCATCTCAGAATACCAATAACAGATTATCCAGCCAACTTAGCATACTAACATCCCATAAGCCTGCTTCAATGTATTCACACGGGTTACTACAATACCATTTTGATAATCTTAAAAAATACAGACAATAAAAATATCATGCTTGGGATACAAGATGAAATAAACAGTAAATTACTGCTGAATTTTCATTTTCACATTTGATCTGTCTGTTCACAACCAACAGGAATAGAATAGAAGCTTAATCTTACAGAAACGTAAATACAGTGGTCAACTTTGTTTCTAATTCACTTCACAAAATTAAAAAAAAATTTAAAAAAGGGCAAAAATTAGTTTTGAGTTTTCAGATACTATTATAGTTATCAATCGATATTCTGACATGTTACTTAGAGCCGTGTACATCCTTGGACTCAGAATGAAGTACGTCTATGGAAAACCTACCAATGCCACAATTAGGTCACAATTGAATCTGCAGTTGTCAGGCGGTATGGTGGTCAAGCGACACAAGCAGAAATAGTAATTGTCATAATTATGAGTTATACATGCATGTAAACAATTTTTTATTTTTATCAGAATCTCATCATTACGACTCGGCGTGAATACACCTATAGTTCATGCTCTGGTCATGCATCAAAAAAGGGAAGACGTTATTGGTTGGCCAGCTTTTGTTGAATTGTGATGGAAAAGAATTCCATAGTCCTTTGTTAATAAAATATAACAAATAAAATTACGACATTTACATGTTTGTTTTCAGCCAAAACATATTTGTGACCCTGGACCACAAAACTAGTCATAAGCATTAAAAAAATAAATAAATAAATAAAAATAAAAAACTCTAATACTGAGAAAATCAAGTTGTCCAAATGAACTTCTTAGAAATGCATATTACTAATCAAAAATTAAGTTACAATTTATTTACGGTTGAAAATTTACTAAATATATTCATGAAACTTGATCTTAATATACTTATCATTTTTGGCATAGACGATAAACCAAACATTTTGACCCATATAATATATTTTTGGCTATTGCTACAAACACACCACAGCTACTTAAGACTGGTTGGGTTGTCAAGGGGAACATTTAAACTGCACTAAATTTGCCTTAAATCTGAAACACTCACTGAATCACTGGTGATTCCTTCTATCATGTCCGGCTCAAAGTATTAGCAAATATTTCCTACAACATACTAATACAATTGCTAATGGAACAGGACTCTAAAAAAATCTAAAAACTAAATAATCTCCATTGATGGGAGAGCCGAATCTACATTTCAGAAATGATCGATTATGGTGGCGTGCAAGAGCAAAGCACAAGTGTTTGCCTCCAACTTTACCAGTGTTATTCATTTCACCCATACCTTACTAATCTATTCACTGTGGCGTCTTTTTAAACGTGATAAAAGCTGTGACGGTTTTACAAGCGCTAACAGCAGGATTTGGGCGGGTTCGCCAAGGGTCCATAAAGCAGTACAAGTATTGCAGTCTATGTTAAGAAAAAATACGACGTTAAAGAAATTATCAACATGAAATATTAGATTTTTAGTTTATTTAGTTTGGGTACGGTGAATTGGCTTCTTTACACGCCAAATTAGCACTTTCGTTTAATAAAAAAATACTATTCAATCAAAATAAAATCATGCTATTGCACCCTCGCGGACATAACGTTACCCACCTTTCCTCTTTGTTTGGACGTGCTGGTTCAATCCTGCTGATAAACTAACTGGCTGAAGGCTGAGCTATACGTTGACCATCCAGGCCAAAGCTAGTAGAAAGACTTTGTCATGTGTATTGTTTTCGGTAGTAATAGTCGATGACTGTTTGTGCGTGTGTTCACACTAAGCCATGGGAGTTAAATGCAGCTCTGTGTCAGCTAGTCTGTATTAGCGGCCGCTTTCAGCCTAACGTTAGCTAGCCGAGCCCAAAACAGCTATTCATCCAAACTGCATAATTAACAACAGCCCAAGCCCACTAACGTTACTATAACGTTACCATACACCGAGAAACACCCTTACACATTCAAATCTTTACGCGTAACAGTTGACGGGTGAATGGATTTAACAGACTGTCGAAATTCAAATACCTAACGTACTAGCTGGTTAGCTGAGATTAAACAACCCCCCCATTTCCCCTCCTCCATGTCAAACAAACCGACGTGAAATGGCGTGAATCAAGCGTTTTTCCCTCACCTGGAGTTAGCCTGTGTTCTCCACCCATAGACTGGGGCGACATCGAGTGTGCCGGACTCTCTGTTGACGGGCGAAGACTGCACCTCTGCGGGGAAGGAGTAGTCGGAGTCCCTGGTAGAGGATTGCACCTCCTCCGCTTGGGGGACTGTGGGCTGAGAAGGGCCTCAAACTCCATAGATCGCTTCAACGTCGCGCCACAAGCCATGATCGCTGATTTAATAAGGCAATAAACAAAGCCAACGGTAAAACAACACCTTTTCGATACTAAAACACGTCGAATTCTCCTTCTAAATCGACTTTTTCGGGGTTTTTAACGGGCTTCGCAAGATCGCGGTGGCTCCCCCTCTGATCGCACACCGGTTTAAAACACCAAGTGCCAGATTTGTAGCAAAATGCTAAAACGACACAGCCACGGACCATACCATTCGCATAGAGGGGGGGATCATATTATAAACAGCTACGTTTCGTCACCCAGCGATATTAAACCCTATTTAATTTGTTAGTAAGTAACTCAAACTCACACGACGTGTAAAGATTTTAAGACATATGTTCAAAAAATGTTTATTTGGATAGTAAATCTATTAAAGGAATAATCGTCCCAACCTGTGATTGCAAGTCTATACTGATGCCCTTTTTTAACATAGTTTCCAGAGTTGGTCCAAATCACAACGTTTATTAATAATGAAAGTGATAGTTTTACTTACTCAGGTTTATGCTTGCCATTGTTTCACTTTTCCTGTACAAACGGGCCTCTTGCACTGACGTGTATGTGCAGGCTATTTAAATATAAAACACTTTTGCTATAAATTAACATAGCCTACTGTATATTAACATTCAGTTGCGTACACGATCATTATTCCATTTTATGTTTGTATATTAAATAGCTAGACACAGCGTGTGAATGTATTATATATGTAATACATGTGAAGTTTTGTATTAATATAATAATAACATTATATATAATTAACCTTTTCCATTTTTCGAATTTAAACACAATCTTTACATGCACACTTAACTGTTTCAATTTACCTAAACTCCTCGTAGATCAGTATTTCAGAACTCTTAGAAACAAAACTTTTAATTTGAGAAGCTTTGGTCTCAGATGCCCACTCCTCCAACAGCTTAATCCTGATTGGTGTCTTCCAGTCATATGATTATGATCAACATTTATTGAGCGCAATAGTTTTTTTGGCCGATGGCCAGTTCCCTGAATGATTTGCATGTTGGTGTCTGTTTGTGTTAGCTTTCAAAGCAGTCTTTCAACTCACGAGGAATCACTTCTTTAATGTCTCTTCACGTTTAAACCACCTACATGTTCTTTAGAAATACACAGCGTGAGGCCATCACACTTCAATATCACACATGCTCATGTTTACCAAAGTTGGTCAATTCTGATCCAATCCCATTCAAAAAACATGCAATGCAAAATAAATTAATTAGCTGCTAATAATGTAGACCTAACTGTTAAAAAGATATACATTAATACAATTTTCATAAATGTACATAAAACAATATAGAGCTCCTCAAACAATTCCGTTTAAATAAACGTAAGGTACAGATCCAGAAATTGTGTTTTTATTAATGTCAATGAAATAAAGTGTAAGCATGTATTTCTTAAACAATGTAGCAGTACATTTTTATAGTTATGACATACGGTATAGTACTTGGTATAACATACAGTACATACAATAATGCAGTAGACTTAATGCAAGATAAGTTAATATAACAACAATTACATAGCATTCTTTCCAACATATAAGAATATTCTTAGTGTATCATAATAGTTATTCTTCATACTGCAACATACGGCATAATGTACAATCTATCCAAAAGGTGAAGCAACATTTTTTCTAGTAGTCATCAATAAAGCTTAGGGTGTTTTGTTTCACAGTGTAATCTATATATATATTTGGCGTCTTTTACGCTTGGGTCAAAATGTGTGTGAGTTAGCTGTTTTGAGTGTGTTTGTAGGTCTCGTTTCACTGCTGTAAAAAGATGCTTAGAGAAAGAGCATTATACATGAATAGCTGATCACAATAGCCACCTATTCACAACAGACCTATTGTATGTGCCTAAAAAAGCAAAACAATTTTAGACACTTTTAAAATACACTTACAAAATAGCTAATGTCTTTCTTATGAAATTAAGTCTTCTAATTCTATCCCTAAAAATATATATTTTTAAAATTCAATTATATGTAATATGTAAAATTCGAGCAGTAAAAATTCAACATGTGTGGAAAGTGGAAGCACATGGACCGGATGTAACAGTGTGTGTTAAAGTTTGTGTAAGTATGCACACCTTCTTCATGTGATAACCTATTTGCATATTTCCCGAATTGTTTAGTGCTATTTGTTTGAAATCCTGTATTATTATCACAAAACAACATTTTCTGCAATATGGAAACCTACAAAAAATATATACACCCATAGTAGCCTATTCATGCAATGAATGCTAACCTAAAATATAATCAAATTGTTAATATGACTTTAAATTACGTTTATACACTGTTTTTCTTGTCTACGCTTTCAGAAATAGTCTCTGGGTTACTATCACTAACAGCCTGATCTTTGCTTTTTTTGCTAATACCAGAACCACTTTCATTTCTTTGACCCTGAGCGCTTCCCAAAGTACGTTCCCTGCATGCTTTGCAACATACTAACAAGCCTAACAATGCGCACCCTTCTCCCCTCAGCTCTTTGCAACGCAGGGCATATAGAAGCGGGTTTACGCACGAGTTGACCAGGCAGAGCGTGCTAAAGAAAGCGAACATTCGCCGTTGTTTGTTCGTAAGGGTCACTGTGACATCCACCATCATAAAGGACAGGACAGGCAGCCAACAAACAGCAAGGATTAGGAGGATCAGACTGAAGGTACGTGCGAGCTGAATGTCTATTCGCATTCGAGCCTGTCCTTTCACGCTATGCCTACCTAACTTAGGGACACCCATAGCTGCTTCATGCCGATTTGCTTTCCACAGGATAAGAACATAAGCCACTATTATAAGAAAGAGCACCACAAGTTGTAGGTCCGTCCAGAAGGCCAGGTAGCGATGGTCCACATAAGGGAAGAGATAGGAGCATGGAGGATCAAATTTGGTTGTGCACCTCCAACCCATCAGAGGCAGAAATGAAATTATAATGGTTACACACCATAATAATACAATAGCCAGCTTGGCTCTAGTGCGTGTCAATAGCACCTTGTAATTGGAAGCCTGGTAGATGCAGAGATAACGGTCCAGCGCTGTCAGCAACAGGCTTCCCACAGAGCCCGTGAACGCCATTGTGACTCCACCGAGCTTGAACAGATAGATACTAGGGCCGTCGCTCTGACTGTAAAGATGGAAATCTAGAAAACTGATGGTGAAGAAACAGCTGGCAAAGGTGTCTGCCAGTGCCAAGCTGCTGATGAACAGGTACGATGGCCGTCTGCGCAGAGTGGCAGAGCTTGCAATGATCAACAGGACCAAAATGTTCTCCAGGAACGTCACAGGGCCGGCTAGCAAGCAGATTGTACCAATAGCTTTTTTCTCTGGTAAGGTCAGGACCATATAACACTGGAGGCTGTTGCACAAGTTTGCATCTGTAACAGTACAGGATCAAAATGATTCAAAATAATCACTGTAGTCACTTTTAAGGATGAACATTTAATCTAATTTGTAATGATTTTATCAAAATGTAAAATATTTGTGCTGTCAATATATTAGGCTAAAGTAGCCTAATATATGTTTACTTTATATGTATAAAGTAGCCAAATATTAGGCTACTTTATACATATAAAGTAGCCTAATATATGTATGTGTAATGTGTATATAAATAGACACATATTGTAAATTTATGCACATGTGTTTGCATGTATACACAATAAATAAACACAATGCTCACCCATCTATTTTTGCAAACACTATCTTTTATTTAGGATGCGATTAATCACGATTAATTGTTTGAAATCACCAATTGTCATGTTTTTGAGTCATATTTTAGTGAAATACTGTTCAAAAGTTTTGGAGTTAGAACTTTTTTAATGTTTTTGAAAGCTCATAAAAGCTGCATTTATTTTCTAAAAAAATTGCAGCAATATTGTAAAATATTATTACAATTTAGCATCATTTCTATTTTAATAGATTGAAATAGATTCTTATAATTATCAATTAAAACGATTGCAATATGATACATTTGTTTTGTAATTCTTTGATGAAACAATTTTTATTTGAAATAGATTTATTTATTATTTAACTTTTTTTTTTTTTTTTTGTAAAAACGTAAAATGTTGCTGAATAAAATAATGAATTTATTTTTAAATAAATCTCACTGACCCCAAACTTTTGAAAGTTAGTATTATTATTTTTTTATTATTATTTTTCTATTTTTCAATGTCTAAAGTGAAAACTAGTAAAATCATTACAACAAAACTTGAAAAGACATGTCACGCAGACAGGCCATAGTAAATCTTCACGAGAAATAATACCTGTGGTTGTAACGTTTGGTGTGCTTTCATTTAAATAAAGCGCAGTGATAGCTTCTTGATCTTGTGCCAATTCTGTCGCCATTTTCCCACAGAAATGGTCTGTTAAAAATAAATGACAATTGGTTAAAAAAACAAAAACAGCAGACACAATTATTAATGTGTCTCATGTGACTACTGCCATAGAAACATTTGAAGTTCTGAATATGACATAATTTAAGAGAGATAAACCACACTCCCAAAACTAATTTAAAGTCAAACGTGTCTCCAAGCAACCTTTTATTAGGCTAATGCATTCTATAAATAAAACTGAATTATTCAGACTGCATGGTTAGATTTGGAAGAGAGGTGATGTTATCCTCAATATGAAATAATCAGTTTGTCTCACTGGTCTATTCAAGTCATTTGTGGAATATAAACTACTGGTCACTGACCTAAAGCTGTTGAATAGATTAGATAAAGTTAGATAATGCCCTCTGCTGGGCAAAAGACGACACAACATTATTGCAAGAGAAGGATTGACAAATAGTTGTATTTTCACTAGCATCCTCTATACAAAAAAAAAAACAAAAAAAAAACGCACAAGAAATATTAAGCAATATTAAACATACTTTTTTTTTTAATTGCGATACAAGCAAGTCCAGGAAACGGACACACTCTTTTATAGTATTGAATAACAACTGTTTGGTAAATAGTTCAATTTAGAAGTTAGTTCAATTCAGAAGTTATTTGTTCCCTCCTTCCACAATCCTTGCCTTACAAGAAGCTCTAATATCATTCTTTTAATCCTCCTGCCTATCCAAGGCGTATTAGCTCCATGCTATCTCTATGTGTCTCACTGTTGTCATTTTCAATAAATACTGGAAATGTTTTTGTTAAAGCCACTTCTCTAATAGGGCTTTCCCCTCAGAGTCTTGGTTCCTCCAAATATTCCCTCCTCGTGTATTTTTCCTAGCCATTTTCTCCTTTGGTGGCTCACTGAGGGTCAAAGATGGTCATAAAACAATGTGTTTGTTAATACGTCCCAGATGATTTGAACTGAACATAATAAGACAAAGCACTGTACAAAATTTGGAAAACATACTGTATGCAATAAAGTGTAAGATTCGTTAAATCATCCTCAGGTTAAAACTCTTTTATACTCACAAGTAAAATATTCGAAGTTCATACCTAACAGTTAATAACGAACTATATGTCTTACAAATAAAGCAAGAAAAACCCAGTTCACACATGATTTTAGCCTAGTATACATATTAATCAAATGGTTCTTACCTTTGTTTTTTTGCTGTTGGTAAAACTGTCTGCTGGTTGGCAGATACTACTGTATCTTTCACAAATCTCAAGCTTCTGATTTCAACATGAGAGCACACACCACACCCCCCGTCAGAGAAAGAACAAACCAAATTTTCAATATTACTCTGTGATAGCACAAACGGTGCTGTATTCTTTTTCAATGAGCAGAGATGCAGGTGATTAAAGAGACTGAAGTAATGAGAACACATTACTGGGGAAAGATAAGCAACAAATGGAAAGTACCAAAGCTGTTTTTCTCTGAGATGAAAACTCAAACTCAAAGAGGAACCGCATCTCCATCAGATGCTGAAATATTTCTCTTTACCACAGTTTCCTCTTGATGTTCTTTCCTCTGCCACAATCACTTTATTAATCCTTTCCTTAAAAGATATTCATTCCAAAGTGTATTATCTTCTTTATGTCTCAGTGTACTTAAAAATTTGGTAAATGTCTCTTCACCACAAGACGGCAATGGTGTATAAATACAAAAATGCTAAAACAATTCCCTTTACCACGTCTTCCTCATCTTGTTGCTGACCTATTTCACAAATTTACTCTTGTTCTGGAGAGCAGATGGTGGAGGGAAATATCGGTTACCTCTCACTGCAGCTGTCCCCAATTTTTAATACATTTTATACAAATTATATTTTCTCATTTTCTCTATTTTTAGATAATTTTTCTATTTTTTGGGGGGGGATAAACATAACATTTCTCACAAACATTTTTTGAAGGGGACACAAATATTAGTCAAATTGTTCTTACAAAGATCAAACCTGTGGAAAACTTTGCTTCTATCATTATTGTATCATGGAGACTGCTTCGTTATGGATATTTTCAAAGTTTTTCCTCTGGTTTAATGAAAAGGCAGATGTTTTTCTTCAAAACTATTCATTGCAATGTTTGTTATGTTGTTTACTGTCGAGTCATTTAGCTTACCGACCGCACGCGCACTGCACACAACATAGATGCTGAGGAAACGACTTTTTCCCACTGAATGAAAGCTGTGCACCTTTTCTCTCAAATTATAGAGATTATAATTATATAAATGTAGAGCCTAAATTTCACTAAAGTCACTAAATTCCCACCGGTATGTGCATGACTGTGTGTGATTAGGCCAAGTCGCCACAAATAAAATGCAGGGGAAACTGCTTTGGCGTGTTAGTTGCAATGCACTATGCAACAAGGTAAACAAGCAAACGTTTAAAAGATAGGCTAAGTAACGTTTTAATCGCTAACATAGCAGATTCATGGAAAATAATCAGAATTTTTGAAACAACTGATTTATTAACGAATTAGCATCAACTACATTAAAGAGAATCGCTTTTTTTTAAGTTAATTTTTTTTAATCTATCAATACATTAACATATAGCAAAATATAGTTGTTTCACATATATAGGTTTGTCTTTTGGGTGTAACAAAATCATAAAAGCATGTTTTGCTTCTTGTGTACATTTAGAACATTGTCAAATTTGGTCATTTGACCTCCTCTCAAATCATGTATGACCGACAAGAGCCTCCCACCTAACCTAGTTTCCAAACATAGGTTACAAACTTAGGCCAAGTGCCCTGGAAAGCTCTAAAGGCTGCATGCAGAGGGTGTGCACTTCCTTCCCCAAATAGGGATTTTGATTAAACAAACACTACATTATGCAACAGGTTTGCTTAAGGGGATAAGCAGGAGTTGGCCTATTCAATCTACAGATGAGGGGATTTTAAAATGAGAAAGCAATCATGAATAGTAATTCAAACATGTCAAATTTAAAACAGTAACATTTTTAGAAGTGAGAAAAGTTCAAGCTCATCTAAACACTGTCACAATTCAGTATGTGAATTGTCTTAACTGTTTTATGGGACATCACAAGTCTGGATAATGTAGTAACTCACCCAAAACATTGAATTTATGCTTCAAAGCCTAGTTTTGTGAAACAATAATACACAAATAATGTGTTATGTCAAACTATTGTTAAACGGCAAATGTCTAACATGAATTAAATATATACTTTTCTGGTGTAAGTTGTTTAAATTAAGTAAGTTTAATTAATTTAGAGTGGTTCGGATAAAACAAGGTTGGAAACAGGTTAACAGGAAGAGAGGGTTTAAATTTGGTCAAAATGCTAATCTGCCTTTTAACAGCTGTTCAACTTATAAAACATTCTCAGGGTTAGAGTGCCACAAACGATCTAAGCACACATTTTACTTCAAGAACACCAAATGGCCCATATGCCTCCTCCAAGCCCATTCATTGATTTATGAAGATACTACACCCCCCAAAAGTAACACCTTTATCTGTAGCTTTTCAAACACTTTTGTCATAGGCAGTAGATACCATTTCACAGGTTTTTATCTACATGTTGTAACATGCCAGCAGGTGGTGTGTGATACTACTTAAAGGATGTGTGACGTTTCTTTTTGGTTTTCAAGACAAACTAGGCCTATTTCCTGTATCCCACTTACACCTTTCCTCTGATTGTGATCATGTCTGCGAAGTGTCTACTGTTTTATTAGGTTATTACTAGGCTATACATCATCTTGACATACTCCTAATTTTGTTATTTGTGTCTCTTTGGATTTCGATCTGTTTTTTTTTATTATTTCCACAACATATGGAGTGTCTGAACGTTGATTCAAGTAGATCAAATGAGTCCTCGTCGACATATAGAGCCTTTAAAACTGTTTCATTGTTAACATAATTTTACATAAGACATGTCGACTTGTACCAGTACTGTGCCCTTCGATGCTATGCCGTACACATTTATTAGTAGGGTTAATATTTAATAAGTGTTTGTGTTTGAGCTTAACCCAACCGGAAGAAACCATGTGATCTTTTTTTTATGCCTTCGGGTTGTTACAGTAACGCGGAAAAACCAAAATTCCCCTCAAACACGTAACGTTCAGTGACGCAGAAAGGATGGCAACAGGCGTAATCATGGCTCCTATTGGTCACACGTCGACAGTGCTACTCCCTGATTGGTCAGCGCACCACAAGCTCGAACTACTTAGGCTTTGTTGAGGGTCCATTTTGTTGTTCGACGGAGACAAACGGGAGAAGGAGGATACCATTCCGCTGGAGACTCGGATTTAAACAAAGATTCGCACATCGGGAAATATTTTCTCCATAAACAGCTACAGCCAAGACCCAGACCAAGGGAAGACGAAGGGCTTATTCCATCGAAGCCTGAGGAAGTCGGTAAGTTGTTTTCTACTGCTTTAACGTTAAAGACATAGGGAGTCGTCGACGTTATTGACGCCATGTTGAGTAAGAGAGTCTTTGTTTTGGTATGGGGCCAGAAAACATGACCTAATAGCCTCGGTTTTATGATTTAAAACCCACTTATATTAGTAAAACATAATAGAAATGACATGCAATTCCGAACTAACGTTAACCGAAAATGTACCTTTTGGATGCGTAACAACCGTGAAGAAGTTGAGCACAATGGAGGAAGATTACGTTAGGTGTTGTTTATGTAATACCGTGTTCACAAAATATTTCGTAGTAAAAATATACCATTGCTTAATATATCATGCAACTTCATTTTATGGTTTGACCCTAACATATTTTTCACTTTTGCCGTTTTCACTCATTGTTTTACACTATAACGTTAGTTTAGTTAGTAATGCAATATTCGTGAAGAAAATAAGTGTTGTTACATATTTTATAAAAGGAAAGTTAAGTTAAACAATGATATCGTTTTCTTTTGTTAGATTCACGGCTTCTAGAGCACCGTGCGCCGAGGTGAATTCATGTTCAGCTCGGTTACACGACAAAACAACGCTCATTGGCACATGAAAACTTCAGATCTTGCTGGACATAGATGTGCAGCGAGAAGTAGATCAACTACTTCGAGGACCTGGAGCCCGATCGGCGAAGAGAAATTAAAAAGTGAAGAGAACCACGCACTCAACTTTTCTACAACAGAGAGGTAAGCAGAGGAAGCGAGTGGGGGATGGGCGGGGCGGGCTGGCTGTCTCGGGCTGCACGTAGCCCTTTGTTATTGTTAGCCTGCAACACGGGAAGCTTAATTATTATTTTAAGCCTGTTTTAAACCAGTTCGCTCCATTTAACCGTTGTAATTCAAATATGTATTTATTTCTCTTTCATTAAACAATTTTTTTTTTGTCTTCTGATAGGTGACATCCAATCAAAGCAGTATGGGAGGTGGTGAGAGATACAACATTCCAGATCGCCCAGCACCCAAGAAGAGCCACCCGATTAGCAGGGGCAAGCAGAGAAGTCGAGACCAGAATGGAGTGGTGCATTCCGCCGCCTCAGGAGCCTTAGGGGTGCCCCATCACTACAGCCATCGCAGGGGTGAGAAGGGCACCAGCTATTCGTGGTCTCCTGAGGCGTGGCAGGCCGTGTCTGTAGACAAGAAAAATGCCTCAGTACGTTTTGCCACACCTTATGATCAGAACTGGGAGGGTACAGTGTCCCATCTGAACAAACTTTTGTCAGCTCAGTGTGGTCAGAACTATGCTGGAGCCAAGTTTAGTGAGCCCCCATCCCCAAGTGTGCTACCCAAGCCCCCGAGCCACTGGGTGTCTCTTCCCATGGGCGTATGCGATCATCGTGAGATGATGACCTTTCAGTTAAAGAGCCTTCTGAAGGTTCAGGCCTAGAGGGTCACTCACTGCTGCTCTCTTAAGCCAATATATGAACGAAGGCTCCGCTTCTGCATCTCGCCCTCCTCTTGAACGCTCCAGCTGCGTAATATATATTTTACAGCTATTTTTAGATTTGCATCTTAATAAGGTGACGATCATTTGGCAGGCAGATGTTTCTTCTAATGTTCACCACCGAACTTTTTTTTAAAAAAGCAAACCGCTCCAATGGTTATTACGTTGCTGAAGCCTTAAGGGGGGGCGGTCGAGAAGTTTTAGTGGAGCCTTATGCCATGACAAATAATGAACTGGATGTCCTCCTTAATAACTCATTGCTCTGTTATGCACATGTTTTGTTTTGTTCTGTTTTTGATGGCTGTTTGTGACAGTCAGTGTGTTTTTTCTTCTCAACTAGGCCTAGGAGTAGACAAAATCCACACCATTTCCTTTGCATTGTTTTTCGCTTGGTGATGTTTGACGCCGTACTCTGCTTGAGTTTTAATCATGCAGGGAGCGTCGGATACCTCTTGGTGCTAAGCACAGCAGCATGTGTAGCGTTATAGTGCATACTGCATTTCCAGGTATCTATTTTTATTTAGCTTTTGGGAAGACAAAGCCACTCGACTTCGTTCTGCAGGGAGATCTAAGCGAACAGAATACGAAGGGGAAGAAGCTTAAGTGAACATGGGTCATTTGACTAACCTCAAACCTAATGAGGTGGCACAACGGACCTTGTGCTTTCAACACCTGTACTTTTGTTTTTTTTAATAGCGCTGTGCGCATTGCACTATAGGTGTTGAAATTCGCTAAGGTTCACAAGCTCTATTGCAGCGTTAAACTTTCTTTTTTGCATCCCTTGTGTTATAACTTAGAAAACGTGTAAAAATGTGATTTTTAATGTTTACCAAAGCTAAGAAATCGGCAATTTTCTGTTGGAACCTCCCCTTGTTTGACCAGATCTGGTTACAAGTGCCATAAATCATCGGGTAAGGCATTATAAGCGTATATATCAAGGTTTTGGTTGACAAATCATTTTTGGAATTCATTTCTTTTTATATATATATATATATATAATTTTTTTCCCCTTTTTACTATGCTGTGCTTTTGAAATGATCACAGAGCAAACATGCAGAGGAGGGTTATGATGCGAGAACATAGGAGGAATGTTTTCTGTGGTCTTGTCTCATAGCCTTGTTTGCTCTGTGGTTGTTTCAATACAAGCATTATGTTATCAAATGTGTGTATTATGGCACGGGGGAACTGAGATATAAGGCGCAAGTCCAGCGAGGACATGTTTACATTGTTCGTTTTATAAGAAGGCAGGCGGCCGACATTATACACACATACTGCCCTTTCTCACTTGTTGTTGTTCTTGCACTGCTGTTCATTTTTGTTCAAACGTTTCAGACAATGTTGCTCTTTCAACCGAGGATATGTGATGAAGCACCCCTTCCCACTTAGTAATGAGTGTGGTGGAAACTACCTCTCTTGCAGAACGTGATGTTAATAGCTATCTTAAAGATGACAAAACAAAGCTGATGAGTTTTGATATGTGTAATAGAGCCATGTAAATAATGAAATGTATAAAATGTTGTAGCATATTGTACATTTGTGCAGGATTGTTTGAAACCTGCAGATAAAGTATTTTTAGTAATAACACTGAATGTAAAAGTCACGCTAAGGACGTGGCTTGTTTTAAAAATGCTGAAGAATATTTTGTTTAAAAAAAAAAAAGAGAAAAATTTTGCATATAGTGCTTCAAAACCCCTGCACTGTGTGACTTGTTGCCAGTGATCTTGCACATAATATTTTTATTTTGTATAATGCACCATGTAGGGGCAGAGCGAGCTTTAAGTGCAAGTAAAAAAAAGAAAGAAGAAAAAAAAAACATTTTGAAATTGAAAGGGACTTTTATACATTTTGATTCTTGAGTTGCCTATGCAAATAGATTTTTATTTTTTTGCATTGATAAAACCCTCATTATTTTTCCCCTTTTCCAGAGACCATAAAGCAGTGTTGCATTTGCCCCGAGTCATTGGTCTTTCCTCTGCAGACCAATGTTTGAAGCCAGCAATGCTGTGTTTTACCTCCCAGAATGCCAGATGAAATTTTAACTTTTTTTTTATTTTATTTTATTTTTTTATAAAGTAAAATGTGAATTATTTTAATGGAATGTGTAAAAGTCCTTTTCCTAAATTTGGTTATTTTAAACAATTGGCTATGAATTTATCCCAACCTTTAAAATGTCACTTAAAATGGAAACTGAAAGCCCTTTTGGAAAGATTTGAACTAAAATTGTACTCGAAGACTGTTTAATTTGGTTGTCTAAAAAAAAAAAAGAATAAAATTCCTTCCCTTCCCCCTATTACTGTCTTTGTGTGTGCTGATTTTAATCTGTACGAGTTAAACATTTGGAAATGGATGGATGTTAGTCTTTATTGCCATTTTAAAGGGTTACAAATACATGAGCAATAGCTGATGAGTAATGAAGTACAAATATTTGTTTTTGCCAATAATCTTAAATGCTGCTACTACTGTCAGTTCGAGCAGCAGGGCACGTAGAACAACTTGACACTGTGTATTGGACTTCGGCCCAGAGTTTTGAAACCATTTACTGTGTGGCCCATGAAACTGATTATCTATTTAGACCAAACACACCCATTGGCTATGTTTTATAACAGTGGTTTATCGTGACATGCCATTAATGAACCAACTTTTTAAAAAGAATAGTAGAACATGTTTGTTATTTGGAAAGATTTTAATATGCTTAGGGACTTTTTAAACATTTATATTTCATTATTACAAAATAACAATAATAAAGGCTGACTTGTGAAAAAAGTTAAACCAAAATAAAGAGATGGAAAAAAAATTGCACCATATAAAAGGCAGGAAATGAATGGTTGGTGTTTGGCCGGAAACATGAATAAGAGATCTCTGCTTAAGATGGCATGATTGAAAAACCTTGCTCGTTTAAAGCCAAGTTTATTACAAACAAAATCCAGGCCACAGGGAAACTCGTTTGTACGTCTTACACTAGTTCGCAATGTCAATACATATACCAGTGATAATATTTTCAGTTGTTACCAGTCTGCCTGCTTGCAGTATTTGATTTACTCTGACAGCAGCAGAACAAAAGGTCTAAATAAAAATATAACTGCTGTAAAGAATACATAATTATAATAAATCCGGAGGCAATACGCTAGAGGAAGTTCAGCTCATCCTTAGCTCGTAGCCTGTGGCTATTCAAGCAAATGCCGGGCAAATAACGTATTTTATTAATTCGCTTAACGTCGCTTTGGAAATGAAAGTGCGCAACGTCGAATGCAGTGGTTTCTGTTTTGTCCAGCAGCACCCTCAGCTGGCAGTATTGATAGGTTACTGGTTTCGGTGACGCAGACACAATAAGAAACCTTTTTAATATGTTACATTGAATTCAAACCACATAATACAGTCTGAATAGTGTTTTTTTAGTTAATAGTAACGTTAGAAGTAGGTATTACAAACTCTTTAGTTTGTAGTCCACAATTGATTAAAACACTGTGTATTTTAAAATGGCTGTATGGATTTGTATAGTTAATATTGTGGAACAAAAAGCAATACATTTTCAGTGAGGTTAACTACAGGTCTTATTTCACTCAAATTGAAAATCGACCGTAAAAAATGATTTCCGGGGTTTGCGCACAATGCCACTCCAGCGCAAGACGGGAGCTTTTATTATGAAAGAGTGACGTTTTTTTTTTTGTTTAACCAGGAACTCCTGGCGCATGCGTAGAACGAAGCGTTTAACCTGTCATAGACTTTAATCAGAAATGGTTTCATCCGCAGAATGTCAACGCTACCTGGACTGATGTCAACATTTACGCTGCTGTATAACAAATGGCTTTACTAAAAGTAGACATGTGATCTCGCCAGAGGCATCCGGGAAAGCGTTTCTTGCTGTCAGTATACACACTACCGACGTCGCATCTGAGCGTAACGTTACATCGTTCACAACCTATCCATTCAACCATACACCCATCTATCCATCCAATTGCCCACACGATTATCAAAAACAGCCATCCCCTCACAGCTGAGACCTGCTAAAAAAATCGCCGTCCGACTGAACGGTAAGCAGCAGCAACCCTACTGAAGTGGATCCGCTAACGTTACTCTATAGCGAGCCTACAGTAGCTTAGCGGTTAGCGCGTGTTCATGACACTTGATCGTGTTTGGTGGGTTATTATGTCCGTGTGTGGGTGATATCGTACCGAGTGGAAAGCTTTGAAGATATGTTTACCATGAATCACTCATTCGTTATTATCACACTAGGAAATTGTTTAGTAGGACCTCACAGGGGCCTTCTCATCACAATGGTCCCTTGTTCCTTATCAGCTGATCATATGAATTGACAAGCAGCCTGCCAAATGCATCGAGTCCATGTACAATTTGTTGAATTTCTGAATTTAGTTTAATTCAGCTGAGCAACTCGGTAGTACCTTATCCAAGATGAATTTCCTTTCGGGGACAAATAAAGTTTATCATATCCTATCCTAAAAAATGTGAAGGATTTCAAAAGATTTCGGATTGATCTGTTTACGATCCTGTTTTGGTTTTGACTATATACGTGTGGGCTGTTATGGATCTTAAAGGGACAGTTCACCTCAAATACTAATTCTGTCACCCTCGTGTATTGCAAACCTAACACAAAAGGAGAATGGTGAGCAGAACGACAGCATCGGTCACCATTGATGTTTATTATGTATAAAATGACAGTGAATGATGACTGAGATTGCTATTCCTATTGTTTGGAACAATACAGGATGAGGAAGTGATGGTTTTTAAGATCGTTTTTCTGCATTGTTTTCATTTATATTGTAGTTTTTTGAAAAGAATAACGAGAAATAACAACTGCAGATTACAGTGCAGTAAAATAGGAATGCACTGATTTTAATTTTTTTTTCTAGCCAGTGCTATATTGTTATTGTTTGCCCTTTTTTATAGCTTTAAGCGGCTCACCTGCCACTGAGTCACACCTGTTAATAATTCAACAACCTCTCACAGCGTCTCCACCACTGACAGTGAGCTCTACTAAAGGGCCGCTGCATTTGGTTGAGTGTAAAAATATTCCACACAGTGAAGCTTAAAAGGATAGCTCACCTAAAAAGGGAAATTCTGACTCAAGTTGTTCCAAACCTGTATGAATTTCTTCTGTTGCGCAAAAAGGAAAGATAAAGGAAGATGGTAACCACTGACTTCCGTAGTATTGACAAAATCCTACCGAAGTCATTGATAATCATTTTTCAAAATAGCTGCTTTTGAGACTTACAGGTTAGAAACAACACAAGTACGTGATGACAATGTCTTTCAATCTTGAGTATGCTGGAATCTTGGCGCTCACACCTTGTTTTGTATCATCAAGCATGTGATCTATGTTGAGTGTTACTCGAGTACACTCCTTTTGATTGATTTTTTTTCTCTCTGTTCCTTTACACTGAAGGTGTGATGTTTGTACATGACCTCGGAATTGGCTTTTAGTCCCACTGTGTAGGACGATGAACGCAGAGGAGTTGGAACTCCTCGGTGACTCGAAATACAGAAACTATGTGGCAGCGGTAGATAAGGCCCTTAAAAACTTTGAGTACTCCAGCGAATGGGCCGATCTGATCTCAGCGCTGGGGAAGCTCAACAAGGTCTTTTTCTACACCTGTTTGATCACATTTATAACCTTCCCCAAAAATTGGGCACTTGTTTTACTGATCTTGATTTTCTGTATTTTGTGGACAGGTCTTGCAAAACAATGGTAAGTATCAAGTTGTGCCTAAGAAACTGACTATTGGAAAGCGTCTGGCTCAATGCCTCCACCCGGCGCTGCCCAGCGGGGTTCACCGCAAGGCACTGGAGACCTACGAAATCATCTTTAAGATCATTGGACCAAAGCGCCTGGCAAAGGATCTTTTCCTTTATAGGTAGTGATATTCCAAGATCGATTTTTCTGCTAGAGTGACTTTTAGTGCCTAATATATTCCTTTTCACCCTCCTCCTCAGTTCTGGCCTCTTCCCTTTACTATCCAATGCTGCTATGTCTGTGAAGCCAGTATTACTTGGGTTGTATGAGACCTACTACCTGCCCTTGGGAAAGACTCTTAAACCAGGCCTGCAGGGACTTCTGACCGGTGTACTGCCTGGTCTGGAGGAGGGCTCAGAGTATTATGACAGGTAAAAGAAAAGATTTTTAAGCTAGAATGTACTACTTTCAATTTTATTGTCCTGTATTAGTCTTCTGTTCTGTTCAAGGCTATATATATTTGAGCAAAACTAAAGTAATAACAGTTGTTTAAAATAGATGTTTTCTGTTTTAATATATTTTGTAATGTAATTTATTCTAGCTTTTTTTTTATTATGGATGTTAAAGATAGTAGTGCTGTGTAATATTTTTGTGGAAACCATGACAAACCTATTTTTCAGGATTCCTTTCATGGGTAGAAGTTCAAAATAACTTTTCACACTGTTTATTGTCACATGGGGTATATTTAATGCATAACTGCTGATTAAAACAATTTCACTCAAAAAAGGAATTCATGCTGACCCCAAATCTTTGAATAATATTGTAAATTCTAATCATTTCTAATATTAATAATATATTTATAAATGAATAAATAAATGTTAAATTTCTGAACTTTTAAGGTATTAATAGGTATTGATTCCAGCCAAAATGCATCCAGCATTAACTAATATAGATAAACATGTCTCTTGATAAATCGTGCATCTCTAATCTTAATCATATTTCATCTGTTGTCCAAAGGACCAATACCCTGCTAGAAAAGGTGGCAGCAGCAGTGGAGCAGCCGGCCTTCTACAGTGCCCTGTGGGGCAGCATCCTCACAAGCCCTGCTGTGCGCTTACCCGGAGTGTCCTTTGTCTTACTTCATCTTAACAGAAAACTATCCATGGAGGACCAGCTGTACATCATTGGCAGTGACATCGAGCTGATGGTACACTGATTAATAGACATAATGCAAACAAAACAGGCATAAATAATGAATGATTCAAACTTTAGAAATTGTTTATTTGTTTTTTCATGTTTATATCATTGTTTTTATCAGGTGGAAGCAGTCAGCACATCTGTACAGGATTCTAGTGTGCTAGTGCAGAGGAGTACACTGGATCTCATCCTGTTCTGCTTTCCCTTCCACATGAGTCAGGTAACGATACTGATTTATTTAATCTTTCACCTTTAGTTGTCCCGATGCTAGAAACAGTTCTCTCTGTGTTCCATCTTTGTTGCTTTCAGGTGGCATTTTACGACCTGAAAAATTGATATTTGTAGATTTGAATTAGGAGTTATTCACTAATCACAAAATAGAAATGTTAGCATTTGACACAGAAATGAAACACTAACATTATACTGTAACTGTGTGATTCATTTCAGGCAACACGTCCAGACATGATCAGAATTCTGTCTGCAGCTCTTCATGTTGTTCTAAGAAGAGACATGTCTCTGAACCGTAGACTGTATGCCTGGCTGCTGGGTGAGATATTGACACTTCACACAAACTGTATGCCATCCCTCCTTTTCATTTTCCCCCTGTTTTAAATGATATGGCATTCTTTAGTCATCTTTTCCTTGTGTTTGCATATGAAGCAGTTACACAACCAAAAGTTATAAAAGTTACTATTGTTTTATATAATATTTTAATATATTTTAAAATAGTATTTATTCCTGTGTTGAGAATAATTTTCAAGCAGTCATTATTCCATTCTTCAATGCCATCTGATCCTTTAGAAATCATTCTAATATGCTGATTTGGTGCTCAAGTCACATTTCTTCTTATTATTGATGTTAAAACAGTTTGGCTGCTAAGTATTTTTTATTTTATTTTTTTGGTTGACCTTATTTTGTCTTTTACTTGCTGTCATATGCTGTGGATGAACATTGCGGTAAGTTTATATGTCTGCAAATATCCTGTTATCATATTTTCATTAACTCGTTCTCATTTATTTCCTTGTATCTCTGTAAGCAAGCAATAATGATTCCAAAAATGTAACCTCTTTGTACTCCTGTCAGTGTGCAAACTGTGTGCTTGGTGGTCTTTTCAGGCTTCGATAACAATGGTGTGAAAGCAGGCCCTCGCAGCACCCGCCTCAGTAATCCAGAAGAGCATGTCACGCACTACTTCAACACTTACTCCAAGGATATGCTTGTACAGGTAAGGTTAAAAAAAAGTTCAAAGCACAATATAAAGTCCAAAACAGTGAGAGTGTTACTTGTTATTTAATGTAGCATTTTGGGTGCGATCCAGATTGTCTTAAATTAAGAAGGATTCATGTGGTTCATTTTGTTGTTTTGGGCTCTGAGCATCAACGGGACATCAGAAGTCCCTGGTGCTCACAGTACTCTAAACATATATTTCCAAACACAGAGAAATCAAAAACTTCAAAAGTTCTCTTTCTTGTTTGTTTCCTTTTGTTGCAAGATCAAACCGTTTTTGTTATGTCTGCAGTGGCACACAGGTGCATGCACACATTTTGTCAATAAGCCACTCTGTGAGCCTTCACTTCTCTCCATGTGGTCTGCATGCATGGTTTAGCTTGCAGCGAGACACTGGTCTCAGTGCAGGCACAGACAGAGCTGTTCAGTGCCATGCTTTTAAACCGTCCTACTACCCCTGGGGTTGAGTTTGGGGCTTCCGCAGGGGGAGTTTTGTTTTTGGCATTTTCCTCTCTTGTTTTATTGGAGGGGGAATTGTTTGATTGCTCGCCATCTGGTTTGGACCACTTTTGGATCTCGCTTGTTTGGGAAGTAGGTTATTGCAGGGACCGTCTGTTCCTCTGTCTGTGCAGGCATGCGTTAG
Source organism: Enteromius treurensis (assembly GCA_032275025.1). Classification (NCBI taxonomy): domain Eukaryota; kingdom Metazoa; phylum Chordata; class Actinopteri; order Cypriniformes; family Cyprinidae; genus Enteromius; species Enteromius treurensis. The sequence goes on along the minus strand of JAUCMU010000030.1, from coordinate 19,061,040 downwards.
ACCAAGTGTGAAATCCCTAAAGAGCTACAACGCACACACTTGCACAGGCATTCACAGTATAATGGGGATAACTTTTTTCTCAAGGGTACTGCAGAGGAATCTATCTTTGGTACTTTTGTTTCATTTAGATTTTTATTTTAAATTTTTTAAATGCATGTTATAGATCTTGTTTTACAGTGTTTGCACAAAATATTAGAACACTGGTATTTGGTATAAAATATATAATTTCTCACCCTCATGACGTTCCAAACCACTAAGACCCTTTATCTTTGTTGCAAAGACTTAGGTATTTTTGATCAAATCTGAGAGCTCTCCGTAGACAGCAATGCAACAGTAATGTTCCCAGGTCCAGAAACATGGCAGGGGCATCTGTAAAATAGTTCAGCTGTATTTTTACGAAGCTTTGTGAATAGGTTTTGTGCACAAAGAAAACAATGATAACATCTTCTCCCCCTGTTACTGTCTTGTCTTCTGCCATTTTGAAGAGTACCCCAGAACATAATCTACGTAATCAGTGTTGTTTATGTTCAGCATGCACTTGTCTTTCATTTCAGCTTTTAAGAACTCTAATCATTTACTTATTAACACTGATTAAATGAATCTTTAGCAAAGATCTGTTTTCACAAATCGTACACTATTGTTTATTATTACTGGCCAAGATTTTATTGCCTGTGCATTCCTAAAGTTGTCTGTCTGTGTGTTTGTAGGCCATGGTGGGGATCTTGCAGGGGAAGGCTAGAGGAGGGGAGGAGGAGAGCGTCCTGATGCATGACTTAAAACCGTTTCGCATTCTTATCAGCCTTCTTGACAAACCTGAGCTGGGTACAGCCATTACTACATGATGTCTATTGTACACAAATGCTTAGACTCCCAGAAAGTGCTTGCAATCACCTTGATGCCTTTTTGTCTGCTTTATTTAGGCCCAGCAATCTTAGAAGATGTTCTGATTGAAGTGTTTCGCACCCTTCACACTCAATGCCGGGCCGAGTTGGACCTTCAGAACCAAAACCCTTTCAGCAAAGACCAAACTCAGCTTAGCAGGTCCGCACTAATACTTTTTACAGTTATGTATTGTATTACAATATTTTCAGTGTAAATTGATCTTCTGTGGTGGTGTTTTTCAGCAAACTCAGAGAGAACAAGAAAACGGCAGAGCTCATTAAAACTGCCAACCTTTTGTTTAACTCCTTTGAGCCTTACTACATGTGGGACTATATTGCACACTGGTTTGAGGAGTGCTGCAGGTGTGTGTGTGATATTGGGAGAAAAATATAGTGTAATTTTATTCCATCCTTAATTAACCTCTTTCTCTTTTTTTTGTAGGTGGACTCAGAGCAGTCATAACCCTGGAAAAACGTTGAGCTCTGAGACCTCAGCACGCTCATTGGTTGAGTTCTGTGAGCTGGTGGACTTCTTGTTGGACATTGTATCTTTGGTTGGTAAACTTTAGACTAGAAATAATAATTTAGTAATTGAAATGTTTAGATTACTGCTTTATTATTCCCATTATGCATTTTCTACTTTTTTTAAAAGAAAAAAAGTGACTTTTTGATAGCTAGAAACAGTTATTAGATTTACATGGTCTAATCTCCATTCATGTTTCTTTATGTTAGTTATAGGCAACTAAACTACATTTTAGTCATACTTGGATTGTCTTAGAATCACAGCTTAGATATTTTCTACATGTGTACAAATTTTCATGTGTGTTGATGTCCTTGTGAAAGTTTCAAGATCATCTTGGTCTTAGTTTCTCTAACACTGGTTGCGAATGAGCCAATCAGGGTTTCTGAAGTGTGTTTTCTGGCCTCTGCTCTGCTCGCTTCTGTCTGTCTGAAAATCTCTGCTCTCTTTTTCTTCCCTCGAAGCCTACTAGAAGCATGAGGGTTATCTGCCAGGTACGGTACTGCTCTTACTTGCCTCTTCACCTCACCTCACCTTCACTTCACTCTAATTATTTGTCTACCTTCCCAGAAACATCCATATTAAAGTGCCTTTAATCACTTCAGGTTTTTTATTTCCTTCTCCATGCTTACTTAAAAAAATAAATAAATCCTGCATCTCACTCTTGACAATACACACCACTTAAGCTTCACATCGCTCACATACTCTGACCTGATATGCCATAAAAACAGATAAGCGGAGTGTTGTATTAAATTATATTTAAAATGATATATGATAACCTTAAAATAATTGCTTATGTTTATCTATGGATGTTGTGGAAGGTAGAACCATAAACTCGCATGTGCTCACCAATTAAAAAGCTTGTTACTCCTTTTTACTTTACACATTAAGCCTAAATTGTTCTTTTTTGCCGTTGCAGTTTTGTTGACTGTCACTCGTAATGTATAGTACTGACTGTAATGCAGGGATGGGCATCCAGCTAGCTTAATATTAACTAAGAACTGAAACTCACTCCTGTCTTTTTTGGTTTGTCTAGGAGACATACATTGAGATCCAGACAGAGCACCTACCTCAGTTGCTGCTTCGGATGGTTTCTGCTCTTACCACACACCTGCAGGCCCTGGGTCTGAGAGAGCTCACCCACTGTCTCCGCCTCTGCTCGAAGATCCTCAGCAAAGTCCAGCCCCCTCTGGTGTCACCACTTGCACTGCCCTCTGGTCCATCAACTACCCCTTCAGCTAGAGACAAAGATGACAAAAGGGTGAGAGCATGTTCAGTAAATACATACACCTAGCCAATTCACATTTATGACTAGCTTTCTGTATAAATTACATATTTATCAGTACGTTATTAAAGCATACTTGTGCTAAGTTTACACAGTCATGGGAAAAACTGGGGACAAACCTTGAAATGGCTTAAAACTTTAAATAGAATTGAATTATTTTCTAGTTCCTGGCAGCTCTAAAATATTTCACCATCATCTAGAATTTTTTAAAATGTGCTATATTGAAAATGATTTTCATAAATCTGTATCCATTAATTATAAGGGTTCCTACAGTCATGGAAAACCTAGAAATATATATGGGAATTTTATGGAAATATGGGAAAATTGTGATTTCCATGCATGAAAAATAAGCGCTAAACTAAACAAAAATAATGAAAAACAATTTATTAATGAAAAACAAGTAGTTTTAAAATTTACTATCCAGTAATCAAGCCTGCAGGTAAGGGGAAGATCACCTTCTTTTTACTGTCATTTATTTAACATTTTATTGTGAGAATTAAGAGGTTTCAGTGAACCTCTTAAGTAATTACTTATTAGTATTTTTAAATGTAAGTATCTGCTTTTTACACTTCCCTTCATAACTAAAGAAATGAATCAAAAGAAAATAAAACAATACTATTTGAATTTTATTTGCTTGGGAAGCTTTTATTCAAACCCAACTAAGGAAATACATTGGCGCGAGTGCACAGAGTGTGATGCTCGTCTGAAACATAAATCTTTGACTCTCATCTCTCATGCCCTGTGGTTCATGTTCAATTTGTTCAGGCTTTCCTCACAGGGAATATGTAGTGTAGATGAAACAGTGCTTAATTGTTCAGAGTTCAGTGCTGAAATGTCCTGTTTTCTACTCTGACTTTGTACATCACTCAGTACTTTATCTAACTGCCAATATCAACAGTACTTTATCTACTTAGAATATCTCTAATTGTTTTGAAAATAGTCTCTACAGCATTAGTCTGTTAAAGACAAGCCAATATGGCCTGTTTGCTATACAAGCACTGGCCTGGAAACAACCATCCTTTTGCCTGATGGTGTGTGTCTTCGACTGACTCCCTGCTATGGGGCCAATAGACAGGATGGTCCTCCCTCATGACATAAGTTTGTTAAGGTGTGTGTGCGCCATGACCTGTTTGCTACCTTACTAGGACTATGTGTCTCTATCTTAAGTGGAGCTTTATCGAAATTAATGCCAGACTCCCTGGATGGTGCCAGCATGCAGGGAGAGAAAGCGAGGTTATAGCGATGAGACGTTCATGCACAGCTGAGTTCCCCTCTCTAGTGGGAGCCAAGTCTAGCCTCTGAGGCCCAAGAGTCTGTCATTTCCACTCAGGTGAAAATGGCCTCCAACCTCTCAAGCTCTCGCCTTTTCCTCCTTTGGGGCTTATGCAGCACACTGTTTGCCACCTGAGTCTAGCTCTCTGCTGCTACACGGTTCTGGGATTGGAACCACTTAGTTGTGGATGTCTGACTGTTTTATAGCTAGATACAGGTGTGTTGGAAAAGTGTAGAGAAGTGCGAGAGATGTGTTCTGGGCAAGAAATGGCCTCTGATTTGAAAAGCATAGAAATCCTTTCAGCAGTAAATTATGTCTCTGTGAGTATATAATAATATATTTTCAATAAGATTCAATGAGGAAAAAGAAACATAATAAAAAAATGGATATGTGATAGATAAGAATTTGTCTAAGATATAATACTTTATTTTAAAGGGTTCAATTTAAAATTGTAAGTTTTCTTGCAAACAGTTAAGGATAGATTTGTCTGGAAGCTAACTAACCTCTGGCTTCACAGAGATGGCTTAAGGCTAGTCCCAGACTAAAATGCATGTTTCACTTAATTTAACTACTTTGACTAAAATTGTTTATATTTTGCACTGTGGTGTCTGGCTAGAAACCAATGGATATAAACTTTATCATTCCCTGTCTATATCAGACCCTACCAGTCACCCTTGAAGTCTCTGGAAGCACTGATGTATTTGATGATGGTGAGAATGCTTCTAGCAGCCGGTTGTCAGAAAGTGGATTCACTGACTTCATACAGTACCAAGCAGAACGTGGGGAGCAACCTGATAACATGCAGCATCCCGAAGATGGTGCATCCAGCCCTGAAGATGTACCTATTCAACCCGACAAATCCGGGCTAAGTAGTTCAGCCCACATCAAGCCCCAGGAAAAGCCAGTGATGCAGTGCTGCCTTGAGCATTTCCAACAGTTTCTTTCGTGCCTGGTGAGGCTTTACATTACCCTAGGTGGTCAGACAGAGGCAGGGAAGAGCTTCTGTGCAGAAATGGACACTCTAACTGTGGTGGCTGAGAAAAGACGCACAAGTGGGTTTGAGGAGCAGATGACTTCTGAGCAGATGGAGTGTCTGGATGCATTCACTGCTGCCTGCCAGCTCTTCCTGGAGTGTTCTAGTTTTCCAGTCTACATTGCTGAGGGCAACCTAAAGTCATCTCCTACTAGAGAGGAGCGGGCAGGTAAAAATCACTTTCTCTTGCCATTTCTTTACTTTTACATTTTGCTAAGGTGTGACTACGACATTCCTTTTGCTTGACTGCCACCCTGAAACATAAAAAATGTGTCGGTTATCACTTACTCCTTGCATAATTGCACTGTGCTTTTTCACATGGATTTATGCAAAGGGATTCTGGAGCAATAAATGAGTACAATTTATATAAAAACAGGCTTTGTTTTACACTCAAAATCCTTATTTTTAGCACATTTGTATTGTTCCAATGCTTGCCCGACAGGTGACAGTGTTCAGCCAGCGTTGTGGCTTCAAACCCTGATGGATGCTTGCTGTTCAGCTGATGATTTCAGCATTCAAGCGGTGGCTATCTCACTTGTAATGGACCTTGTCGGACTCACACAGTCTGTAGCTATGGTGACAGCTGAGCGTGTGGCAAGTCCAGACTCGGGTCAGCCAATGAGTCCGAGCCAGGGGCGTGTTGCAGTGGTGATTCGACCGCCACTCACACCGGGTATCTTAAAGTACATTGCAGAGAAAACCAGTTTCTTTAAGGTGTGCATTATTTCCTTACTCATTTGCATTCTTTTGTAGTCTCTCCTTCTATATTGATCTCCTTCTCAATTCTTTCCTGTAGAGTGTAGCCCTTATCTTATGGGATCAGCTGGGAGAGGTGACCCCCCAGCACCACAAGCGCAGCGTGGAGCTCTTTTACCAGCTGCACAATTTGGCTCCCTCACCCAGCATTTGTGAAGATGTCATTAGCCAGCAGCTCATGCACCGTGACAGGGTCAGTCATACATGCACCCCACAGACACCCATCAAATAATTGGCATAAAGTTGCATGCACAGATTTGTTTTCTCATCTATTACCAAATTTTATTGTAGAGAATACGTCTGGAGGCTCATGTAAAATTTTCAGTTCTTTGGCACCTAACCAGAGACTTGAATATCACCAAGTCCTCCCCTTTCAATCGGACCTTTGACAGGTAACAGCACCTCTATGGTAGATGAAGTATAAATGTACAAAAACAATTCAGCAGTCACTTCGTTCTCTTCCTCTTGTAGGTCTCTGTTTATCATGCTAGACAGCCTCAGTTATTGGGATGGATCTGCAAGTGCCGTTGGCAGGGCCTGGCTGAACCAGGTCTTGCAGAGACATGACATAGCCCGCGTGCTTGAACCGCTACTGCTTTTGCTGCTGCACCCTAAAACCCACCGTGTATCCATACAACGGGTTCAAGCACAGCGTCAGTGGACCCAGGTCTTTCCCAGCCCAACGGAACAAGAGTCCTCTGAACCTATCTATATGAGGGATATGGGCTGTACCGAAAGTAAGAGGGTTCTTCTAACAATTTAAATAGATTTAGCATGTGTTAATGCTAACAAACATGCATTTGTCTCCTCCACAGATTATAACCATATATCAGGGGATGGCAACAGGGGTGTCCAGGCGTGTAGCAGATGCCTCCCATTGGATGATATGGAACCCTTTAGTCTCACAGTTAACCCTTTGAGTGACAGTATTTCTCTCTTGAGCCTCAGCAGTGAGAACCTGCAGCTCTGTGGTGAATATCAACCTCCTGATCAGCAGGGGGACCCCCAGAGCTCAGATTCGAGTGGCTCTCAGTCATCCACCATAGACAATGGCAGCTTTGATGAAGTGGAAAGAGGTGGTAGCACTGTTAATATATCTGATCCTGTACTTTGTCAATCTGTTTCATTAGAGGAAGAATCCTTGCACAAAGCAGTGTCTGCTGTGCTTTTTGAGATGGTGGACAGGGTGGTGCAAATGGTGGAGAAGGAGACCTCTGAGACACCATCTCCTGATGGCTGGCCTCAGACAGACTCTGACAGTTCCAACTCGTCCACCGATATGTCCAATAGCCCATGCATCACCCTTGCCCCCTTCTCCAACACTCAACCTAGAACGCTTCCAGAACTTGTTGCAGGGGGAACCTTGGAGTTCCTGGCTGTGGCTTCAATTGATGCTTCCGGGGAAGAAGAGCATCGGGAAGGCATTGCTCGCCATAGCTCTTCTCCTTCGATCATTATGCTGCCTGATGGTGGCGTCGGTGCTGCCGCTGAGCAGAGTCTCCAGGTTGATGACCCCCACCGTAAGCGCAGCCACAGCAGCACCCAGCTCAGCCTAAAAGGCAAGATTATGGAGCGTCTCGTTGACAAATCCCCAGGAGCAAAGCCCAAAATCAAAAAGGTCAAGAGGAAAGATGATGAGAGATGCAAGGCCAACCAGGCCGAGAAGAGCCGGCCACCTAGCATCTTCTTCGGTGACAGTCTAGACCTGGAAAACTGGTACAGCTGTGGGGAAGGGGAGGTGTCAGAGATTGAGAGTGACATAGGCTCACCCAGTGGTGGGGCTGCTGGTGGGATGGCAGGATCTCGCACTTCTGGGTCTCCTCCTCGTTTTAACATCCATCCCCTATACCAGCATGTGCTGCTGTACCTTCAGCTTTATGACTCTTCTCGGACTCTGCATGCGCTCTCTGCCATTGCAGCCATGCTTCGTGCTTCTCCAGCAGGATTTGTAAGTGCCATCTCCACCACCAGCATAAACAACACATACACGCCGCAGCTCTCTCTTCTGCAGAACTTGCTAGCACGCCATCGCGTCTCTGTCATGGGCAAAGACTTCTACTGCCCCATCCCGCAGGACTCGCACTCCCACACCTTCCGAAGTGCCATGTTCCTGGAGATCATCATCTCCCTTTGCCTCTATTTTCTGCGCAGCTATTACTCGGCCCATGTAGCCGCCACATCACAGGACCTGGCAGGCAACCATGCCATGCAACTGACCAGTGTGGAGGTGCTGACTTTGCTCTTCAGTGAGCTCGTCAAAGTCACTGGGGGCTCAGCCAAGGGCTTTGCAAGCTTTATTTGTGACGTTCTGTCCAAATGCAAAGTGCAGAAAGTAGTGCTACACTGTTTGCTTTCCACCATCTTTAGTGTGCAGAAATGGCATGAACACAGTGTCCGCGGCACTAATGTGGCTGCGGTTGAGGAGGGCCTTTCAGAAGACAGCGTTATCAATCTGTCAGAAGACCAGCTGGACAACTGCAGTGCCATACAGTCACAACTCCTGCGTCTGCTGCAGAGTCTGGTGGTGTTGGAGCACCGTGTGATGATCCCAGTGGAAGAGGGTGGCGAGGGAGGTCCGGGCTCCACTGGGTCTAGTGGAGGAACAAATGGCCCCGGGGCTGGATTTGAGCTGATTGGAGGCGAGGTAGAGCATGTCAACCCGCAACAACCTATGACTTCCTTGCAATACCTGCATGGGCAACCCATCACAGCTCAGGGCATGTTTCTGTGTGCTGTGATCCGAGCCCTTCATCAGCATCATGCTTGCAAGATGCATCCACAATGGATTGGCCTTATAACAGCCACTCTGCCATACATGGGAAAAGTCCTTCGCCGAGTAGTTGCATCTGTTACGCTTCAGCTGTGCAAAAACCTTGACAACCTTATCCAGCAATACCGCTATGAGACTGGCCTCGCGGACACCAGGTACTCATCCACTTAAGTTAGCGGGGAAACAGATTCATATAGCAAAGCATGTTATTATTTTAATCTTTAAACTGTAAAAAAAAAAAAAAAAAGAAGAGTATAATCACAAACTAATTGGTTATTTTGGCTTAAAGTCATGTGATAGTTTATTTACATCATTATTTACACCAGAGGGCACTGTTTACCATCAGTTCCTCAGTAAGTGCCCTAAAAATGTAGGGAGTGTAAAATAAATACTATGCACTTTGGAAGTAACACTTTGTTAATGAAGAGAAATTCAATGTGTGTTTGTGTGTACGCTGTGTGTGTTTTTAGGCCCCAGTGGATGGCTCTGTGTATCCCTCCTGACCTGATTCTAACTGTACTAGAAGGAATGACAGCAATAATCCATTATTGTCTGCTGGACCCAACATCACAATATCACCAGGTGAGGGAGCTAGCTAGCCATGTTTGTGTTTCATGGCTCCTAAATGTTTAAAGGGTGAATGTAGGGGATAAAAGTAATTAAAAGAATGATAAAGATAATATGATGTGAATATATAATAATGAGTGCATAGTTGTTTCTGTAGTAATTATTGCATGGGTGTTGGCTTTGAGTTTTTTATCTTTATGTGCATGTATTTTTCAGCTACAGGCAAATGTAGATCAAAAGCACCTTGCTGAGGCCCGTGCAGGGATTCTCTCCATCTTGCACACCATTATGTCCTCCGTAACCCTGCTGTGGGGTGTTCTCTATCTGGCTGACAGTTCTGACAGGCCAGCTGCAGCTTCTGCCTGCTCCACTTCCAATATCAACCTAGGATCCACAAAGGTACCCAGCGGAGACGGGACTTGTGTCCTGAGACATGTTGTTATTGTGTTTTAATGCTTCTTGTAGTCCATGTGTTTTGCTAACTGAAAGTGTTTTCCTGGGTTGTTCTCAGAATCTCAGGCAGCAGATTCTGGAGCTGCTGGGTCCAATCTCAATGAATCACGGGGCTCACTTCATGGCTGCTATTGCCTATGTGTGGAATGAAAGGAAGCAGGCTAAAACTTCATCCAGGAACAAGGTATGAGCTACACCAGAAGTCATTGTACCCTGACATGACAAAACAAACATGTTTCATCTGCGTACCTGTTTTAGGTAATTCCCATAGCTAGTGAGGAACAGCTTCTTCTTGTGGAACTTGTTCGTTCGGTAAGTGCCATGCGAACTGAGACGGTAATACAGACAGTGAAGGAAGTCCTAAAGCAGCCCCCAGCCATCGCCAAAGAGAAGGTATAATAAATATATCCTGGGTACTGTCATAAATCCTCCCTAGTGACTTTGTCCAAACACTCACCTTTGTCAGTTTTTATTTTTTTTTTTTATTTTTTTTTTTTACAGAAGCATCTTTCCCTGGAAGTCTGCATGCTCCAGTTTTTCTATGCCTATGTGCAGAGGCAAGTAAATTATGTTAAGATAAGAATATGGCAAATGTATTCTTTAAATTACTCTGTCTTACTGTCCTTGTCTCGTCTTCTTTAGGATTCCAGTGTCTAGTCTGGTTGATAGCTGGCCATCACTCTTGGCATTGCTTAAGGACTCTGTCCAGCTTAGTCTGCCTGCTCCAGGACAGTTTCTTATATTAGGGTAAATGTTTTCTCACTAGCACAGCCATACTTTAGTTTTGAAAGTATATTCATGTACTATTTTTACGTGCAGTGGCAGATAAAAAAAATGAGTGTGTCTAATAATAAATGATCCAAAACCCTTTTATAAATACAGTTTACTTACTGGTTTCATTTTAAAAACAGTCCTGATCAAACTATGTATGACGAATATACATTTGGTCACTCAGGCTTAGATGTGTATTTATTAAAGGACGAAGAGTTTGTTAATAATGAATGATGTGTCAGTATGTGATTTTTTTGTGTGTTTTTTTTTTGGAAGACTTTTTATTGAAAATTAATTGTCATGTTTTCTTTAGTGTATTGAATGAGTTTATTCTAAAGAATCCCACTCTGGAGAGCAAGAAGGACCAGCGTGAGCTACAGGTGAACCTTTACTCACTCTTTACTCTTACTTGCATTAAAAGTACAATGCTTTTTGATTTTTACACGGTGCATGCTGTGTCTTATCACAATTGCTCAAATTAAAGATTAAAATGATTCCCCAGGATGTGACCCATAAGATCGTAGAGGCCATTGGCACGATTGCCGGCTCATCCTTGGAACAGACCACATGGTTGAGGCGAAACCTAGAGGTCAAACCCTCCCCTCAGATCATGGTGGAAGGGTCCAGTCTAGAGACTGATGTGGAAGGTCAGTGACTTTGTATTAGTGTTTATGTAAGGCATATCCCATGTACTTTGATTTATGTTAGCATTCACAATTAGGGCTGGGCGATATATATCAAACGATATATGGCGAGTCTCTCACTAACACTATGTGGATTTCAGATCTAATGCTCACAGTGATGGAGGCCTCCAGCTTCACTCCATCAGTGTACAGCGTTCACGCCCTCACATTGTTGGCTGAGGTAAACACAGAATGTTAAATCATGCACATTGAAAAAGCCAAATCTTCCAGATAACATTTATAGAGAAACTGGAATGTTGCATTAGTATCAAGCACACCAGGAACATTTACAGGTCACCAGAGGATGTGCTTTTTCCCATTCCCTGTCCTGCCCTACTTGTCTTGTATTCTCGCTTTGTTGTGTTAATTTGGTTTTCTGTGGATTGCATTAATGTGCTCATGTATGCATGGGTTGTCATTGCAGGTCTTGGCTCATCTATTAGATATGGTCTTCTACAGTGATGAGAAGGAGCGAGTGATTCCTCTGCTGGTCAACCTCATGCATTATGTTGTGCCCTATCTGCGTAACCATAGGTAGTTAGTCTTCAAAATCCAAAACTTGATGGGGAAATGGGCAAAAAAAAATTGGGCATAAAGTTGCTGAAGCTACTTTATTATCTTGGATTTTGTAATTCAAATATATCATAGGGATCACGATCTTGGTGTTTTGTCCTCTTTTCCGCCAGTGCTCACAATGCCCCCAGTTATCGTGCATGTATCCAGCTGTTGAGCAGCCTCAGTGGTTATCAGTACACCCGGAGAGCCTGGAAGAAAGAAGCCTTCGACCTGTTTATGGATCATACGTTTTTCCAGATGGACTCATCTTGTGTCAGCCAGTGAGTACTGTACAACACAACATGTCCTTTCTTGTCGCTGTGGTTTTACTGCCGCTCACAGGGCATTGTGACCTCTAGTTGACCACATCTCTCTCTTTCAGCTGGAGAGCAATCATAGACCACCTGATGACTCATGACAAAACCACTTTCAGAGACCTGATGAGTGAGTCTTCCCTTCCCTTTCTACTAAATGGGCTATCCAGCTGCGTCCATCTTGTTGCTTTATCGCCATCATCGAATTGATGTTTTTTGGAGTGTTGTAGAACTTGCTAACATTCTGTATATGTGCAGCCCGAGTGGCCGTGGCTCAGAGCAGCTCTCTGAGTCTTTTCACCAATCGAGACGCAGAGCTTGAGCAGAGAGCCATGCTTCTCAAGCGACTAGCCTTCACCATCTACAGCAGCGAGGTGGACCAGTACCAAAAGTACTTGCCAGACATCCAAGGTACACACATTCATAGATTTCAATGAGGATGGTGAGAGATAGGAAAAATAAATTTGCTGCTTTTTCACTTGACTTCAACGCTTGGCTCTTTCCACACTATCAAAATCAAGGGCCGATGTCATACAGACTTGCTTGTAAAACTCTAGGGCTGTGTCCCTAGACATTTTGAGCACTTTATTCTCTAGAATTGCTGCGGCATCCTCTGATGAGATACGGGAATTCATTTAGCATGACGCTCATAGTGTATAGGGATTCTCAAGTGGAGGTTGAGTGCATATTGGTTATACACTTATTATTGCAATGCATTATGGGATTGAAAAGTGCATTTATTAATGTCCACTATGGTTTTGGACACTACCACAGTTGGCTGCTCCTATAATTAATGCACCATTGATGTATAGGCAGCAGTTTTGGACAATCGTGAAGACCTTGGTTTAGGTGTTTGGATTGGACCTAAAAGCAGGGTAGTGGACCTCCAGGAGCAGGATTGGACACCCCTGTTCAAAATGGATCTTTTTAATTTCTATCTGTCCCCAAGTTTTGATGTCCAAAGACCCTACAGTTGCATTAGCAAACAAGTAACAAAGCAAAAAAGTAAGCTGTAAATAAAATGTTGATGTGATTTCAGAGCGTCTTGTGGAGAGCTTACGACTCCCTCAAGTGCCCATCCTCCATGCTCAGGTCTTCCTCTTCTTCAGAGTGCTGCTACTGCGCATGTCCCCCCAGCACCTGACCTCACTCTGGCCCACTATGATCACTGAGCTGGTGAGGATGTGACACACCTTGCACATTTACATATTACATATAATCATAAGCAAGCTGTAAGCTCTGATGCTGAAAATAACAGAAGCTCCCAGGGGCCTATCTAAAGAGAGTAATAAGTGGACATTTTTGTCTCATTCCTTTTGCGTAGTACAATGATTTGTTTCTTCCTATAGGTTCAGGTTTTCTTACTTATGGAACAAGAACTCACTGCAGATGAGGACATCACCAGGTACTCATTACTTAAATCTATAGCAATCCCCAATATCTTAGCGTTATATCTTTTCATTTTTTGAGAATTAGAATCTTGTTAAGTTTAAGGCCCCGTTTACACTAGTGCACTTTCATTTTAAAATGGAAAAAATAACCTCTGCTACGGATACACCTTTTACGCTACTCCGGCACTCCGTGGTCAAAAAACTGAGACTTTTGAAAACACTGCAGACCCCTAAAACTCCAAGGTTGAATTTCAGTGTCAACAGAGACTTTTGATAACAATGGCATGGCTGCCCACATTCGCTTTGCATATCATTGACGATCATATAAACAATAACATCATGCTGGTTGTTGTCATAGACATAGATGTCCCATGGGACTGCTTCAGGCATGTAGATGCGGCTGCCATTTTGGAACGTTAAACTTGTGGTCATTCACCATACTGCAGAGCCATTGAGCCGGATTGCGGTATCATAAAGTCAAGCCTGCTACAATATGGCGGACTGCTTATGTATAGCGGCCCATAGAAACAGTCGCTAATGAGGCATCTATGCATCTATGGTTGTTGAACACGTAGATATGTGTTGGTAGGTTCCCCATTTGACTGCTTCAAGCCCGTAGACACATCCACCATCCGTAACGCAGCAGAAACCGCAGTGTGAATAAGGATTGTTTTCTTTCTAAAATGCTGTTAAAAACGAATGTGGCCTAAAACATTATGAGTGATATTGTTTGTTGAATTCTAATGTGGTTTTGGCTTCTTTCCAGGACCTCAGGTCCCTCGGTTGCAGGGCTTGAGACTACATACTCAGGGGGCAATGGCTTTTCTACCTCCTACAACAGCCAGCGCTGGCTTAACCTCTACCTTTCTGCCTGCAAGCTGCTGGACCTGGCCCTCGCTCTGCCCTCTGAGAGTCTGCCTCAGTTCCAGATGTGGGTGCCCTTACACATTTCTACACATTGAATGTTTAAAATGTGTTTTAGTACAAGGCTGCAATGTTTCTTGTTAAAAGGTAATGGAATAGCTGCTTCTTTTGTTTACAATAAGCTCACGACTGATGTTCAGTCAGTTCAAGCAGATAGTCAAGTTTTTTTTAAAAAGCCACAGTTTAGACTGTTCCAGCATTCTGTTTTTCTTCATGAATCAACTCTTACAAATATCGAGCATAATTAATGTGAAAGACAACAATTTTCTCTACCACAGGTATCGCTGGGCTTTCGTCCCTGAAGCCTCAGATGACTCTGGTCTGGAGGTCCGCAGGCAGGGGACCCATCAGAGAGAGTTCAAGCCCTATGTTGTCAGACTTGCCAAGCTGCTAAGAAAAAGGGCCAAGGTAATTCTACCTTATAAAATTTGCCACAATATACACTTAAATGATCTTTGAAATTCTGGCCTATTGGAGCCTTATTATTTTAATAAAGATTAATTCCACATCATTAGCATAGGGCCTATAAATTCTTCTTCTTCTTCTTATTATTATTATTCAGTATATTTGCTAATGCTTTTAAGCCATTAACTCTCATGGTAATGCCACCATTAACTCTAGAAAAATCCAGAGGAAGACTGCTCCACACGCACTCTGTCCTGGGAGCCCGGACAGCTTCTGCTCACCCTTTACGTGATCCGCAGCATGGAGCAGCTTCTCCCTTTCTTCAACCTTCTCAGTCAGGTCTTCAGCAGTAAAGGTAACTGCCGTTCAGGACCATATCACAGCCCCACTCCCAGAGACGGCCCATTCCCTGGCAAGGATGGCAAGCTGGAGAGCCAGAAAGTCTTCTGGAGCAGGGCCAGACAGAACATTGAGGAAATGGTTGAGAAGGACTTTCTTGAGGGACTCATCAAAACGTGACCTGACATGAACAAAAAAGTGGCTATGGCAAAAACACTAACACCTCACATTTTAAAAATGGAAGAGAACAAACCAACAACAAAAAAAGAAGTTTGTACATTTTTTTTGCTTTTTCTAATTAATGTATCCCCCCCCCCCCCAAATTATATTATTTAATTTAAAGTCTTTTACTTGTAAATATGGCCCATTGTGATTTATTTATTTTCATTTGTTTGAGCCCATAGGATAGTGTGATGATACTGTGCCATTCCATATTGTGGTGACTTACCTAATAAAGATGACATATCATGTGAATTTTAACCTTTTTTTTTTTAAACAACTCCCTCATCCACAGAAAGGCTTGTAGCAGATCTCATGTCCATAACGAATCAAACTTGCACTAATGTTTATTTCCTTTTGGATTAGTTTTCAATGGTGTGAGCAAAAACCTTTTGTCTAAAAAAATATACATATACGTGGGCAGTTAAAAGTCATGTTGCTTTGAAATGATCAAAGCCATAGTGAAAATATATATGATTGCATATCAGAGTAAGTAGGAGAGGAAATAAAAGAGAAATGTTTCACTTGTGCCACAGCTGTTTTTTTCTTTAAACTGTGATCTAATTGAACAAACATAATAAAATAAGCCATTCGTTTACAAAATACTTACATAAGCTAAGCGCTAATTGTAATGTGCCAGGTCAGTTTGTGAACTACTCACCTAGAATACATTAATTGATTTTAAGGATTTGAATTAGTTCGGTGATTCAGTGATTAGACTCGAATTAATTCAGCCAATCGAATCATGTCTGAATGGACATTTTGTTTGTGAATGATCGAAGTGAACTGTTTGTGTGTGAACTGAACAAATCATAAGTGACCATTTGCTCTGATAGATTATGAATGTGTAGAGTGTGCACCATTAAAATAGCGTACGTTATGGACAATTTATTTATAAAAAAAAAAAAAAAAAAATAAAAAAATTCAGTCAGTCATTCTTGAGATTTAAGACAAAACGGTGAAAATAAATAAATAAATAAATAAATAAAACCTTGTATTCACAAGGAAATATCAAAATATTAATCTGACGAAGTTGGCACATCTGACGCTGGTAATGAAAACCAAAAAATAAAATACATTTAATTACTGTATTAAAACAAACACAACAAACAGTCAGTGTGTTATTGTTTATAAAGCTTTTATTTAAGAGTCACATTTAAGTATTTTTATATATCATTGGAACACAAAATCTTATGGTTTATTTATTTCACAAAACAAACAGATCATGTAGTTTTTCATTTAGTTTTTTTTTGTGTTGTTCCTAGATGCTAATGGAACCTGCTGCAGCAGAATAAAATAATCTTATTATTTGAAATAATCAAAAAGTGGGGACAACTTATCAAACCTTATGAAACATGCATGTGTCACTGTTGTTTTCATAAAACAAGTTGTTTTTTTTCATCATTAAAAACATTTTTATTAATTTTAAAGCATATTATGAATGATTGAACCCTTCTCTGTGGACACTGTTTTAGATGTTTCGAGAAAACAATAAGTTATATATTTGGTATAATAGTGAGAAAATTTAATTGTAAGGGATAACTGTGCTAAATATATTCTATTATTAATCCCTCACATTTCTAACATCTAATAGCAGTTGTACTTGCTGGACCTGTTTTGTCCCATGTCTCAAGATTGACAGCAATTTATTTCACTTATTCGTGACATTTTGTAGTCGTTTTATATAGCCTAATAAAAGTCACACAAAGCAGATGACAAACTTGATAAGGGAATTCATAATCTCTTACAGTAACTTCAGAATGGGTCTTTCGGTGGACTGACTAAAAAAAGATCAAAAGATTCAAGGCTCAAAATTCATTCTCACTATATAGCAATAAAACAACGGGCGCAGATAGTATTTTTTTTTATTTATTTATTTTTGCAAAAAGAAAAACATACAGGAACAGGGAAGAAGGATATTGATATAGTTTGAGAATGTACAATCATACATATGCATAAACAAGTAAATATCTTTGGTTTGCATTTAACGGATTAACATCCATAAAGATAAGTGCAGAGAGGAAAAAAAATAAAAATAAATGTATTACATAGTTACATCCTTTCAGAAAACTTGTCAAAATGCACTAAAAATTGTACTTGGGTGCAGATAGTAAAACGCAATCTGGGTTTTCAATGACGTGTGACCTGACTCATCCGTGGGGGCGGGGTGATAGCGCAAATAAATAAATATTAAGTCCAACAGGGACCGCGGCTTCCCGTTATCGCTGTGTTTCATCCTCCTTGCTCAACATTTGTCCAAAACTGGACATAGCCACGGAGTGAAGGAAAAGGAAGGCGAGTGTTTTTTTTTAGAGATGAGGAGAACAACGCAAGCCGTTTGAAGGTTTGGGTGACTGCACATCCAGCGGGGTTTGTCAGGAAGATTAATCCTTGATCTGGAGGAGGAGAGAAGGACGACTGGTCGAGCCGAGCATCATCGTAACATTCTCTTCCAATACAACGCGCAAATAACAAGGATTATCTTTTGGGACTTTATGAAAAATTGTCTTTTATAACATTAACTCTCACCGTTTACTCTTTATAAATTACTGTTCGCGGTTGAAATACTCGTTACGCATCTCTTGTATGCTCCCGCATCCCCACGAGGCGAATACACGGCGCAGGCGTTGACCTGAAATTTATAGGATATTATAGTAAACTCTGTATGTGTTAGCATTGCCTTAAATATG
Source organism: Enteromius treurensis (assembly GCA_032275025.1). Classification (NCBI taxonomy): domain Eukaryota; kingdom Metazoa; phylum Chordata; class Actinopteri; order Cypriniformes; family Cyprinidae; genus Enteromius; species Enteromius treurensis. The sequence continues at coordinate 19,043,211 of JAUCMU010000030.1, read as the reverse complement.
TCCGTTGCTCATTATCCATGATAAAGTCTTCATATCAGCTTGGTCTTGATAACAATTACATCCTATTAATATCGCAAATTGTGCTCGAGAATCCATTTTAAAGGGCCTCATCCTTGTGGACGCTTTGGAACAACTCGACGCGTCTCTTTACTCGGGAATAAGGGCGTTTGAATCTAGAGAAGGAAGATGTCGGGTCAGACTTTGACGGACCGCATCGCCGCGGCGCAGTACAGCCTCACGGGATCGGAAGTGGCTCGTGCGGTGTGTAAAGCGACCACGCATGAGGTGATGGGACCTAAAAAGAAACATCTCGAATGTAAGTGGATTCGGGTTCAGATTACACCTTTCTTTGCCTTGTTGATGCCTATCAAATACACCTACACTGTGCATCTGGTCACCTATACACAAATTATTGGTTCATCTGCCCATCATGTTCATGCAACGCCTCTTCAAAGGTCATCCGATACCACTGAATTGGTTTGAAAGGCCATTGGTGCTGTTTTGGTGTCAGTATTGTGGAACGGGGGTAAGGAATTTCTCTCTGACTAATGGGCCCTCATTTCACAATGTGTCTGTCACTAAGCAGAGAGACACCAGAATGAACAGAGAACATGGCTTCCGTCCATTGCATGGCCTGGAAAGAAAACAGACTATTTGTCTCACTCGTCCAAGTCATTTGTTTGGCAAGTCATTTATTTACTGTGAGTGCATTTTCATATGCATTCATTACATTGCAAATTACATCTATCGATCTGACTTTCTATCTATCCCATGAGTGATATATACATATTACATCTATCCATATATCGATCTATCATGTAAAATATAGCAAGCAATGTGTACTTTAAATGCCAAGATATTCTAACAAAATCCTCTAGGAACATAGGAAGTGCAGTCAAAGGCCAAAGTAATCAACCTCCAGCAGCAGGCGGCCTGGAATGGTTTCGGCAGCCCCAGTGCGCTTTCTTTGCCTCTCATATTCACCCCCGCTGAATTAAACATTTCCCATTCAGGTCAAAGGTGAAAATGTCACCAAGAACAGTAAGTGGAGCATTTGATACTGTCGCTCGACCCCTTTGAAATTTGACTAAAGTGTAAAATTCAGTCTTTCAAAGAGAGTTGTGTATTAAAGTGCACGTGATATTTAAAGTAAACGTAATACGAAGGTTTTAAAATGGGCTCATGCTGAAATTTGAGCACTTTCTCTTTGAAATATGACGCATTGTGTTAAATCAATGGCTTTCAAACAGTCCTGATCAGCATCACAAAGGATATCCGTTTGTGGCAGGTGTCCCAAGCTCGTAAGCACTGTGACACACCCACATCTGTCTCAGAGGAGGGTGGGTAATCAGAACACATCAATTAAACCAGGGATAAGCAATTCAACTGCATGGATCAGGGCAAATTCACATGGTTGAAAGCTTTTTTGTCTTTGGTTTCCATCCATGTGATCGGAATAATTATTCCGTTTATTTAGAGTGTAAAACCTTTCAGCATTATTTTGCATACGCCATTCAGCATTCAGTCAGTGCACCAGCAATCTCTTTAATGTGCTGACTCATTAGTTCACCTCCTATTTTGTAATGTACACTCATTCCAGTACAAGTACCATTGATTTTTTTGGATTTTGTGTGTACTCTATGTAACTCTTTAGTATTAGTTGTGTATATTTATATATATATATATATATATAATGAAGAAATCAACATTGCCTTTTGTAAAATCAGACCTGGCGGGTGGATTGTGCTGCTGAATTGATGCACATAGAGACTTTTGATTCACCTTGTTTTTAAGGTTTCCAAACTGTCCCTGAGCTGTTTAAGCAGACAGTCTTATGTCGAATGACAGAGGAAACTCTACACATGTTCCTTTCAACATATCTTGGGATACTAAACACTTAATTTGATCATGTATGTGTTTAGAACTGTCTGGCTCATTAAGGGACAGCAGAAGCAGCAATAGCATGAAACAGTATGTGACTGACACTTAAAAAGTTTTCGTATCATTGCATTAGATAATTAAATATCAAACCTACCAGCATAAAGTTTCTCAAAACTAACTTGCAATTTTGTCTTATCGACTGCTGCTGTGATTTTAGTAGATATATGAAGTAGTTCCCTCAAGACCTCAAGTTCTGTCCAAGCAGTAACCCACAGGTGTAGTTTATTACATTAACAATGGACATGTTTTACTTAGTACTGCTGTTTGGAGAATCCATGCAAACGAGAATTTCATGCAAGGAGGAAAAGTTTAACTTGTCATTCAAATTGGCATCAAACATCTGATCTTTTTGGCTGCAAAAAGTGAGACAACTTTAGTAAAAAAACAGCAAATGTCCTAATAATTGTGAATATGAACAACTGTTTCGGAGAATTACTCTATAAACAAGCATAATTTTGTATAAAGTTAATTAAATAAACAAGTAGTTGGTATTAAGTTACTGCCAGTACTGGTTACAACAATGGTTTCAAAGGAAGACCAGCAAACCTGTTGTACATTGTATAACACAGTAGAGGTGTTCCTGAATCAGTGTTTGTGAACATTTCAATTGAGTGAATCATTCAAAGACTCAAAAACACAACTACTTGTTTCCTTCCTAATAATTAAGCACTTTGAATGAATCAGTTAAATGAATGATTCACTCATAAAGACCATCACTTGCCACCACCTACCGGTTTATCGATGTATCCTGCCAAACATTTCACTAAAAAACACAGGAATGTGCAAATGCACTACAATCTGTGAAACGTTCCAGTGCTTTTGGATTATTATTATATAAGCAGTTTATAGCCGAAATGTCTGCATATTTTAGCAGTGTTAGGATGCTTAATTATCTGAATTATATGAAAACATGATGTTTGCATTGGCTGCTGCTGACTGTTATTTAGCTTGTTGTGCTTTGTTTAGTGTAAGGTCATTCTAATTGTATGCTTGTTTGCGGTATTGTGTATATTTATTGAAAAGTCAGCCAATCAAGTTATAAAAAGTATTCATAGGCATCTGGTTCATTCATGCTGATACCATTTGTGGAAACTGAAGGTAGAATGGCCATATGGGGCCAGACATACTGGGCAGGGTGTAAAGCTCAAATTCACACTTGAGTTTCAAACATCAGCAGTATAAAATGATAGAGATTCATTTTGTCTAAGCATCTTAAAGTGCCCCTATTATGCCATTTTAAAGGTGGCTAATATTGTTTTATGAGTCTCTTAAAACAGGTTTATGTGTATGCAAGGTCAAAAAACACTTTAGTTAATTTTATTTTACCCCATTTCTAAATGATTCGTAAACGACTGCAGTTCGAAGACTCAGTTTCTCTAAACCCCTCCCTCCTGTGATCCCTCCCTGTGATTGGTCAGATGGCACAGAACGGCACACACAACTAATATATATGTTGAATATAGAGTAATTTTAGCCCGGAAATGAAGAATTAATTAAATTCAATTAATATAAATTTTGAAAACTGTGAATCAGTGAATGGCTGTTTTGAATCCCCTACTTTACAAACTGATTATAGTATAGAATTAGACTTTATTCTGTTGTTGTTAAAGTTTTAGTGCGTTTTTGTCATTTTATACATTTTTGTTCCTTTTAAAATGTTTACTACAGTGCATCAAGTTAAACCAAACAAAAATTATATAATAGTAAAATATAATTACATTTACACTAATCCCAAAGCAGATATGAGTTGCAGATTTCTTAGAAATAAACAGGAAACCGAAGTCTGGAATTTCTTTCATCAATGGCTGTTGATGAATCAATCTGTTTTCCTGGTTTTCTGTTGTGTCCAGATGAAAATTGTCTTATGCGCCAAAGCAGTTGAAAGTGTGTGTGTTTGTGTGTCGATCAGATATGATAGGCCAAAGGACGCGAGCACCAAAGTCCAGCGAGGGCAAAATGGTGAGCGGGAAAGAGACGCTGCGGCTGCGCTCCAAAGGATCGGCTACTCTGGAGGAAATCGTGAGTCAGGGTTCAAATCCCAGGCCTTTTGGACATTAAGCTTGCTCTCCATCTCATCTCCAACCCTCTGTCTTCCAACAGCCCAGTGAGTTCGAGGACAAGGTCATCAAGAAGGTCGACGACCTGCTGGAGAGTTACATGGGGATCCGAGACCTCGAGCTCGGTGAGAATCTGACCGTAAAAGGCCTGCCAGACTCTCAAGAACTCAGGGAACGCGATTTGTGGCCCATGGGATTAGCTCCTTCCAAAAAATCTAATTAATGGAACAGTTCACTCAAAAATGACAATGTGCTAAAAATGAGCTCACCCTAGGCCAATCCGAGAAGTACTGTTTCTTCATCAAGTGTGGAGAGATTCCATTAGTGTTTCAGCAATAGTTGCTCTGCAGTGAGAGTTGATAAAAACAACACAACGATCCAGTTATTCTTCAGAGATGACAAAAACTGAAACAAATGCATCATTAAGACCTTTTGTAATTAATATCCGATTCCATCATCCATAATAACTCTTCCTACAGGGAAAAAGTGGTGTGGTCTGAATCAGGAGAGAAATCTGCACAGATCAGGCAATTGTATTTTAGTTAAAACATTCGTTTTTGTTGTGTCTTCTTCAGATGTTAACTGATGGACTGGAGTGGTGTGGATTACTGTGATGTTTTATAAGACTCTCGTTCTGGCAGCACCCATTCACTGCAGAGCATACATTGCCAATTTGATTTCGCGTCTTATTTGTGTCCTACAGCGACTACCATCGTGGAAGCCGGGAAGAACAAGAAGAACCCGGATGATTTCGCCGAGGCGCTTGACTCCGTTCTGGGCGACTTCGGCTTTCCTGACGTCTTTCTGTTTGACGTTTGGGGCGCTATGGGAGACGTTAAGAACGGACGCATTTAGAGGTAATGCATAACTAAAAATATATTCACACAAAATATATTACAAATTATTAAATGTTAGCAATATTAATAAATATTTTAATACTAATCCATATTATTTATTCATATTTGTTTCCCTAATATTTAATTTCATTTTTTTTCTCTGCTTATTTAAAGTATATATTTTCAAATATTAAAAAACTGCATATAGATTCAGAAAACATTGTAATTTTATTCTCTTTTTTTTTTGGTAGATTTTTTCTTTAATTATTCCTTTGCATTTGCTCAAAATATGTAGCCGTTTTCATAAATCACAAACAAGTATATTTAGGTAAATATAGCTGTTTATTTATTTTGTCTTGCAATTGAATTAGTCCTGATACACAATTACCTTTGAATGACTGATATTTGTTGATCTAGATGATATTTGTGAAAAGAACACACGTAAAGCAGGTCATATCAGGAGGAGTTTATTTACGGGCAGCTCTCAAATAAACACACCCACACACACACACACACTTACAGAAAACCATTAGCAGGTGTTTCTTCCTGGCGCCGGACAAACACCATTAGAAGCTTACCGTCAGACGCTACACGCTAACGCTATCTCACCCCAGCACATGCTTTTCCTCGTCTGTGTTTTTCAGAGTACTTCAGACATCTGAGAGACATTCAGCTTGATTTGTGACGTCTGTCATCTGTTTTCATATACACAATCCTCCCAATTCCCACCTTTATCCTAAGGAATGGAGAACGTCAAGGTATTAGCGGCTAATCGGCATGCTAACGCAAACGTCAAGTGTGTAAAGCAGTATGAAGTAGGTCAAACTGTATTTCCCACCAATGTGTATAGCTTATAAGGATATAAACCAATCTTTTAAGTGTTTTACATCATACCTTTTGACTTTTCTAAGTATTATGAACTAGTATAGCTTAGCTTAGCTTAGCTTAGACTAGCCTTTGTTTGTTTTGAAGTCTGTTGTGTTATGTTTAAACACATCGTGTTACCGGTGAAATGAATGATCTTTTTATGATTAATGACAGATCTTGTGACACGATTAGCTTGTGTATATATATGAATAATGAATATTTAATCAATTCTATGCATTCAATGTGTATGTAACAAGCGTCTTGTATGTCCTGTTTTACAATTCTTTTAGATGACCTGATGTGACATATTTGAATATGTGTAAAGATTAAAAGCATACCACAAATTGACTTTTTGCACATTCACACTTAATACCAAAATGGCTCACAAGTGTCCTTTAGTCAACATTACATCAAAATTGACACAGTTTACTTTGTGAAAACTCATTTTTGGTCTAACAGAGTAACAGTAAATTTGAACTTTTAATTTGCCAGGAAAGACAAAAATGGGTGAGGCATATTAAACATGCTATTGTTCAAAGGCTCCGCCCCATATTTAAGCCCTCCCCCAACAAGCTGTCTCTGTTCATCATCCAATAACTGGCCAACTGATGAAATCAAGCCCTGCCCACTTTTCCACTCTCAAAAACATTTTAATCATTTAAAATATTTGCAGCTAATAGTGCTAATGCTTGTTTAGTGTTAGCAGTCGTAGCCATGAAATTGTTGCAAAACAAGGAAGCAGATATAAATCTATCTGATGTTACAGATCCTTAATAGTTTTCCTGTTAGCCAAGCGCACAATAAAAGACAGAAGCTTATCTTCATGTTTACAGTCTGTGGGAAAAAACCCTCGCTTGCAACCAGATTGTGATTTTTTCGAAAAGTCAAAACATGGAACTATTATCCAAATTATGCAAAAATTACCGTAAATCCATGTTGTTTACACACAGGAAGCTGTCTTAAGTCTACACTAGCTGATGAGATTCGGTTCGCAGTGTGTGCATGATCTTAGCGACGCTGCTTGCCAAAAATGATCTCAACCAAAGATGCAAATACTTGACAGAACAACTGACCGAAGCAATCCAAACACGAGAGATTTTATGCAGCAAGGCTTGGGTTTACATGCAATGTAAATAAGAGATAAAAACAGATTTTTCACTCTTGACAGCATTTGATGATAACCTTGTGACTCGACACATAAAAATAACCAAATTTGTTTTGGTGAGAATACTTGTTTGATTCCTCAAAATGCAAGAACGTTCCTAGACAAGGCCAGCAATAAACCTGAATAGCTTTTGGGGTGAAAGTTGTTGCTATTTTAGCCAAGTGTGTGGTCCTCAAAGTCTTAAAACGGAAAGGGAGGGTGTTTGTCTGGGAAATGAGCTAAACCTGTCCCGTCCTGTTCTACATGTATGTTTTCATCTCAGCCATTGAATATACAGTCTTGTCTTTTCATCAGACTTTTAAATACATTTTTGTTAATTTTGTGATTTGCCTCTTGGTTGGTTTGGTTTGTTGCTTTTAACTAGAAAAATCCCTCTGGGGAAAAAACACTCCTGGAACCACTGAAAGTGGGCGGGATATATAGGGTTAGTAAAAAATGACAGATTTTTCATTTTGGGGTGAACTAACCTCAACTAACCTAACTTTGTGAATGCAAAAATCGGAGAAAGTGGGCGGCACTATTCTCCAAGGGATCCTCTCCCAGTATCACCAACCACACTTGTTTACAAACCCCTCCCCCTCCAACCAACCGTCACTTCTTCTCATCCAATTACCAGCCGACTGGTAAAACAAACCTTTGCCAACTTTCATACTCAAGTTTTTACAGTACGTTTTCCTCAACAGTTTGGCTTTCCAAGTTCATGCAAGTTCTTGAGTGCTCAAATATACACTTCTTGAAGACTTTCTCTCTGCAAAGCGATGCACCAACAAAAAGTTTCAAAAGTTAGATTGCTACACTGGGCACGACATTGGACTTTGAATCTTTAATGTAGTAGAAAATAAATGTTAGTCTTGGCTGCTAAATGGACCTAGATGTGGTAGTGGCATCCAGCACAGGTAGAGGTGAGTCCTCTCGCCTGTCTTTGTGTGGATTCGGCCGAACATGATCCAAGCTGTCAATGGTTCCTCCGAGAGAGGCGCGAGTGAACTTGCGGAAGGACGTGGAGATGGTCGGGTAGAGGCTGATGATGGAGCCACGGGACCAGTCCATTCTGGGAGCAATGCGCTTCAGTATGGCACGTCGGAATAGGATGTAGACCCAGGGGTCCAGGATCTGGTTTCCCGTCGCAAACCGAAGCCAGAGAAGCAGGCGGTGAACGTTGAGCTCACTCCCTGACAGCACTGTCTGCGCAATAAACACCTGTGTAGAGGGAAATAATGAGAGCGTGATGAGAGGAGTGCAAGAATAAACCATGAGCCCAAGCCAACGCTTGAACTCCACTCGAGTGGGTCAATAAAATAAACATAATCACTACGGCACAAACACAACTTCGTCATTCCAAAATGTTTACGAAAACCAATGGATTTTTGCAATGAGAATAACCAGGATGTAGCATGTGGGGATGGTAGAGGCAATTTTCAGGAACGTATTAACAGTTCTTGCATGAAGTCATTGCTATATATATATATATATATATATATATATATATATATAT
>JAUCMU010000030.1:18999725-19011620 GCA_032275025.1 Enteromius treurensis | reverse complement strand
TGTGATAGTAAGTAAAGATCATGCTCCATGAAGATATTTAGTCAATTTCTTGCTGTAAACATATTAAAACTTAATTTTCGATTAGTATGCATTGATAAGATCTTCATGTGAGAACTTTAAGGGTGATTTTCTCAGCATTTAGATTTTTCTGTACCGTCAGATTCCAGATTTTCATATAGTTGTATCTCGGTCAAATATTGCCCTATCAATGGAAAACGTATTTATTCAGCTTTGAGATCATGTATAAATCTCGATTTTGGAAAATTAACACTTACTACTGGTTTTGTTGTCCAGGGTCACATAAGTCTATTGCTTGTGTTTAGTCACTGTGTTACTTAAAAAGTGTTATAGTGATTTTCTAGTACATTTTGTCCTCTACTTCTCTTCATGTAGTGTTAGACTTTGTCTTTTTTTGTTTTGCAGTCTGAAACATTCTGTCCTTAGTGGTAGGTCACTTTTAACAATGCATTGTTTTGTGGCGTTGCAGGCCCCTGAGAGTCTTCTGGAATCTCTGGAGACACATCTAAACACGCTTGAGGGGAAGAAAGTGTAAGTGCTCTAATTCCATTGAATAACATGAAGTACTAAAATAAATGAGTCTCTGCTTTATCTCAACAAACAGCCTTTATTACTTTTATTACAAAAAGTAATACTATTCCTCCTTTCCTTGTGTTAACAGTGATGAGTAAGTATTTCTACAGAATTAACTTGTATGTAGACAGGATTATATTTCCATACTGTAATGTTGATGCTGTGATCGTTGTGGTGTTCAAAGTTCTATAGACTGATGGTTGAACTTTAATTTGACGTTTTAGCATTTTAAAATGCTGAAGTTTCTTCTCTCTATAGAATTAATAATATTTTGGTCTAGCTTTATGATTAAGTTCGCTGTGTACAAGCTGAACCAGACTGAACTTAACATACTAACAGTGCTAGATCAGAATTGATCAATTTCTCGGGTATGAATTGATCGATTTCTCAATATTAATTTCCGTGTCATGTGCATACTTCTATTGGATCTGAGTACTCCATGTTCCCCAATGCATGTCTGGAGGAGGGGGATATTTTGGAACTGTTTATATTTTCTGCAAAATAAAATAAAAAGTAACAAAGTAATAATATATTTTATTTTTATTAGTAATGCCTTCTTGACCTGCCTGCTGTTTGAAAATTATTTCACCATCATTTAACCTTTTAAGTATGATTTTTTGGTCTTCATTTTTTATTTTTCTATCACTAGGTCACCAACTAAGGTGAGTACTGAATAAAACTAATTTTTTAAAAATCTAATTATGCAGTATAACACTATAGATCAGAAATTTGGGGTTGGTAAGATTTTTTTTAAAGACGTCTTTAAAGTACAAATAAGATATTTTAATATACTTTAAAATGTATTTATTCTTGTTTGACAAAGGTGAATATCTAGCAGCCATTCTATATTAAATTCACTACAGATATCAAATTAACATGCTCATTTATTGCTGATTAATATTTTTTGTGAAACCATGATGTTCTTTTAGGATTCACATTTATTTGAAAAATAATTATCTTATAATATAACGTCTTTACTGTCACTTTTGGAAGCTTTAATGCATCCCTGCTAAGGAAAAATATTAATTTCACATAATAATCTTACTGACCTCCAACCTTTAAATAGTAGCTTATATTATTCTGCATAATATTCTACAGCAATATAAAATATTATATGTGTTATTGTGTATTAAATTTAATACATGGCAAACCCAATATGACACATATAGAAGGGTTCTCCAACAAATAATGGAACACCTGTTGGGACCCCTGCAAAAAGCGCAGAGCCCACCGCTACAGCAGGAGCCTTTACTGAGACCGCCGTAGCAGAGCCTGCAAAAGCAGCACCAGTTACAACCACCATCAAGTAAGAATAAAGAAAATTATAGAAATATCTCACCGTGCATACAACAAATCCTTGACATATTTGATGCATCACCTTTTTCTCTTTACAGCAGCGGCTTTAATGATCTAGTGGATTTTGATCTGTTGGCTCCAACTGCAGGTGCTTCAGCAGCTCCCACAGCATCATGGGGAGGTGAGCTGCTGTCATTTAGTACAGTATATTTCTGTGTTGTTGGGTTATTGAGGTTGTTGTTGGGTTGATTTATTACATTCTTTAATATAGTTTAATCTGATCTGGTCAAGTGTTCGCATTTAAGGTTAAAAGTGTTTTAAAAATCCTAGCATTTATTGCTATAGCTACTAAAAAGAGGTTGGTTTAGATTGTTATCCATGTGTTTATGATTCATATCACCATTATATAGTAGTTTATCCTTTGAGCGAAAATGCAGAAAGCATTTTCTACCCAAATTAGGCCAATTAGGGGAATATTTATTGAGTGGGCACTCTAATGAGTTATAATGACCGACTAATGGGAAATGTTCCTCCTCTCTGCTTTTCTGCCCAAGCTTGTCAAGTCCCAGTTGCAGCTTCTTTAGGAAATAAATTCCAAGGGCTGTAGAAATCAGCTGATCCAGGAACAGATCAAATATCTAACATGCTCTTCTTTTCTTTCTCACTCCTTCTTTTTGGCTTTGGTTCAGATCTGCTTGGTGAGGGTGAGTAAAAAATGATTATCAGGTTGCAAATCCATCAAGGTTCTACCCAAAACATTTTATTTTATTTTGCTAAAATCTCTCCACGAGAAAAAAACCTCTGAGCTTTCTTACATTCTGTCTACACCTCTTCCTTGTCTCTCTATCTCTCTCTGTCCTCCTTCTCTGTCTTTGTGAATGCTGTGGTTTGGTTGTGGCTTGGCTGTGGTGGGGTTGCAGACTCTCTGGCTGCTCCTGCCGCTAGCGCTGAAGCGCCCCTCTCTGAGGCTGACTCTGTTGCCGCAGCCTCTGCTACCGAACCAGCAGCTGACGCCGCCGCTGCCCCGACCGCTGCCTCGCTGCCAGTGCCTGCCCCCGCTGCCACCATCTCAGACATGGATCTGTTCGGAGGTCAGTCAGGTCACCTCCAGGCTTAACTATCAGTGAAGAATGGGAGGTCATGGGTTGTTTAGCAGTTAGTTTGGTTGGTTTGTGTAAAAAAGCATTACGCTTTCTTTCATGACTTCTCCAATTTGTGGCCTGAAGTCATTATCATGTACTGGAGGTAAAACGAATTAATCCAGGAGACCATTATTTATTCATTTGCCAGAAGTGTTTGACAACAGTATAAGCAGACAGTTTTAAGTCAAAAGAGAAAAGAACAGACGTATTATTTATCCTTCCATACAGCTGAGCTGATTCATTTCTTTGTGAAGCAAACTAGTAATAAAGCTAAGGATTGGCTTACTTGAAATTAGCTTGCTAGCACGGATGTTTTTCAGTAATTACGTCGCCTACAGCAGGCATTTTAGCTTTGATTATACAAGGTCAACGGCAGGCTAGGGTTTCAAATGCCTTGTTGTAAATGTGTAAACCCAGGCCAGTTCAAGTTTCAGTCTGGCAGGATAAATATGTAACTATAACATTTATGTTTTGTTTGTAGAAAACCAATTAAGTACACTCTGAGCATAGAATTACATTTTTAATAGATTTTTAAACTTTAATTTAAAATAGGTTACTATTATAATTAATTTAATATGATTTCTTTTTATTGTTTTTATTTATTTTATACGGTTTTTAGTTATTTTAGTACATGATGTTAAACTACATGAAAATGAGAAATGCTGAAAATAAACATTTTATTTATTTATTTTTTATTTGATACGTTTTAATTTATTTTATTTCAATGTATATTCCTTTTTGCTTTTTAATTTTAGTTCGCTCTAATAACTGCTAATGTCTCTACAATAATCATTTCACACAACTTTATGGACACAGATCATTGAATAAATCATCCATAATTTGTTTTCCATTCAAATCTATAATTTTTAACCTTCACACTTGAATGTCAAACTGCTGGGGAATAAGACGCTAAATGACATGCAGAAGTATTATGCAGAATGGATGCATTTCTTATGAATGCAAAATAATTCTGTGTCATACAGGATGTTGGCTCATTTCATACAAAGCTATACCGTCTGTTGATTTAATATTCCTCTAATTAAATCAACCAGCAGTTAAACAACCCCAAGCAGTTTTTTTTCCCCTCTCAACTAAGAAATAAATTTATTCATACCTGGGTATGCAGGTCTCCAAGGGGTTTGTAATATTATATGCCACTATGTTCATCACTGGGCCTCGGCATTAGCTAACAGAAACCATGCTGTCAAAGCCAAACAATTTTCTTTCACTCACTTGTTGGTCCTGACAGGATGTTTCACGCAGCCTGACTCATTTCCCTCAGTGTGTGTGTGGACACACTGAATTCAACTGTATACAGCCCACACTGGTATATTTAACCACTGTTTGGGTCGTATAGAGTGTTTCTGTTCACTTGAAATCTTTCTCTCTCTATCGGCTCTTCATCCCCGTTTCTTTTTCTCTGTTGGGATTTGTTGGTCTGGTTCTGGCCAGATGCATTTGCGCCCTCCCCAGGCGATGGTCCGAGCGAGGGTGTGACCCCAGCAGCTGCTGCCGATGCATGTGCCGGATCTGGTGGGTGCTCATCCATACACAAGATCCACCTGCTTTTTATTTGCGTGTGCCTGTGTATCTATGGATGGATTTGAAAGGTTTGTGCGTGTGTGGGTGCGTGCTTGAATAGAAACAAGAAATCCAACAACCGCTATGGTCAGCAATCTGCGTGTGTGTGTGTGTGTGTGCGCATGCAATTTTGTTCGCATTGCTTGAGTTATCAAACCCTGTTTTTGCCCCCACGTTTCAGCAAAATCATTTTGTCCATGAGCTCCCTAGGCACGAAAACTGATAATTTCTCTCCTTACAATGCAAATATCATTTTTTTTGTCTTGTTCTACATGTATTCAAAAGATGCATACATCCTTAAAACATTAAAAGCAACATTGTCAATAGGACTTTCAGAGAATCTATCTTGTTTTTGCTTTTGCTTTTAAGCTTAAAACTCAAATTTGATTGGATTTGAAAAATTCAAGAAATATTTTCTGAAGATGTATTCCTAGTTGCTTATCAGTTAATTTAGTTTTAAGGATGTTTAGGTGCTTTGCCTTAAAACAGGACAAACTATTTTCAAGAAAATGATTTTTGCCTTTACTTTCTGCTATGTTAACTTTACTAATAATTCAGCTGCACACATGTGTTAATTTCCCTTCCAGTGTTTATTTTCAGTAACAGTGATTCATTCTAACAACCCTAACTTTTATTTTCATGAAGTCTGAAGAGCAGAAGCTTAGTGCTTATATTTACATAATACAGCTACTGTGTAATAGAACAATGTAAAGATTTACTTTTACCTTTATATGTGCTTTTATTGTAACATTAACATAGCTCTGCTTCCACATTAGAAATCTGCAACCCAACACATCCAGACTGCATTTACTCGTTTTATTATTAATGGTTTCTATATAGACAGAAAGCATGGAGGTGTGTATAATTATGCAAAACAGAATGAAAACTACATTGGGTTTGTTTTTTAGGATGTTTATTTATAGTGTTTTCAATGGTGGTTTCAGTACTAAGTGTAATGGTGTCTTAAAGTGTGCTTTTCAAGGTAAAATCCATCCTCTCTTTCTGTGACTTCAGTGTTCCTGAAGTTATGAGCTTTTCTTTTTTGTTTGCAGTTTTTGTTATTTAACAAACCTTCCCCATTCCATTTTCACCTTCCAACCCTTCCAAATAAAGACCCCTGGGCTCCATCTGAGGGGAGTGCAAGCATTGCCCCAGAGCTGGACCTCTTTGCCATGAAGCCGGTAGAGAGTGTCGCTACGGCAGCGTCTCCTACCAGTGCAGAGCCGATCATCTCACCAACAGCGGCCTCAGCTACCCCTTCTCCTCCCACCGCTACTGCCACCACCGCAGCCACCACCACCACTACCACAACCACATCCGCTACAACCGAATCCACGGCCCCGCCAACTCTAGACCTCTTTAGTGGTAATGTCTCTGCTGCAGTTCTGCCTCTGTCTTGCTTTACTCTGCATTATGACAATATTAACTTGCTAATCTAGTTCCCCAACATTATTAAGATTCTCTTTTGTTTGATTCCACTCATTTAGATTTATATTTTATGTTTTGGTCATTCTGGATTGTGAATCATGGCCTTAACCACCTTTTCAGTGCTGAAGAATATTCTTGATGTTGTCATTATAGATATATATATATATATATAGAACTGTAGATATAAATATAATTATATATATATATATATATATATATATAGAACTGTAGATATACATATAATTATATATATATATATATATATAGAACTGTAGATATAAATATAATTGTACACCACCGTTAAAATTTTTTTTTTTAAATTAATATTCAGCAAGAAAGCATTGAATTGACAGTACAGTTGCAAAATGCTATTAATTAAATTATTTTAAATAAATTGCTTTCTACTAAATCAGTTTCTTTCAAAAAGTGGTTCCCAAACACGTTCCTGGAGGCCCACAAACACTGCATGTTTCTATTCCGTTCACACCAAGCACGATAACTATGAAGAAAACGATAATGATAACTGTATTTGCGTCCACACCAGCGAATGATATCGTCTGTTTATTATAAGCTCAAGCGCGTCTGTCGCTATAAATTTTCAAGCACGTGATTGGCTGTCAATGTTCTATTGTTCATTAGCTGGACAAAATCGTTCTGAAAACGATTTTCAACAATATAGCTTCTCTGTCCTTTATCGTTTTAGTTGTGGTGTGGACGCTGCTGTTCTTTAAAATAAAAAAATCTTTTAAATTGTAATTGAAATTTTATATTGCAGTATTTTACAAATGTACTTTGTACTGTGTTTATATATATATATATATATATATATATATATGTGTGAAGAGTCCTTATAACAAGTCAAAATGAGGCTCCGTAGTGTGTATGGCCTCCCTACAACGCCTGGGCATGCTCCTCATGAGGTGGCGGATGGTCTCCTGAGGTATCTCCTCCCAGACTTGTTCTAAAGCATCCACCAACTCCTGGACAGTCTGTAGTGCAACATGGCATTGGTGGATGGAGCGAGACATGATGTCCCAGATGTGCTCAATTGGATTCAGCCAGAAAGCATAGGAACTGAGAAGTGGTCCGTGGTCACCAACTTCAGAACCACTCCTTTATTGGGGGTGTCTTGCTAATTAATAAAATTAATATATATATTAATTTTGAACGGTATTGTACATGTTTGTAAAAAGTAGCTATAATCGTAAATTTAACACTGTAATGTAATAATGTAAAATAACACTATATTTGCCTATAAAGAAGGATGGTCAATGCCACTGATTCACATTAAGCCTCTAAAATTGCACTGCAATCTGTCAAAATCCAGGATTTGCAGAGACCACAATTGTCCTGCAATGATTTTCTGGTGTTTTTGACCAAATCTGAATGCTCTGGTTTGCACTGACCTGTCTGAATAGTCTGTTGCGCAGCTTGTTAGTTATGATTATGAAAAAGCAAGCGAAACAAAAGGTTTTCAAATCTAAATATTGTTTCCTCTCACTTGCACTGTGTTGATGTGCATTGACTGAAAGCGTAACGCGTATCTGTGTCCTTGTTTATAGATATGTTTGATTCTATGCCTGAGCAAAGCTCCTCCACAGAGCCCAAAGCAACCACTCCTAGTGTAGACCTTTTTGGTGCAGGTACAGGAGTTGATTCCCGTAGTTCTGTTGAACGTCTTGTCTTTTCTAGTCTCATCTTTCTTCTTTCTCATCTGTTTTTTGGCCCACTCCGTCTTGGTTTGTCCTCATAGTGGAACGTGGATTGTGCATGTTTGCGCCCTTAAAAGCACGATTCTATGTCCTTTCTATGCTTGTGCTCCTTATTGATTTCTCTTCTCTTACGTTTCCTCCTCCACCTCCTCTTACTGCTCTGCTTTAATGTAAAAGATCTTCCTGCTGTCTCACGCGGGCCCTCACCTTTACCTGAGGCCAGTGTGACTGGTGACCTTTTGTCTGGTGAGTTCGCTTGTCTCTAAATTGAGCAATTTTTTTGTCTTCTACCATGAAGTATTAAATTATTATTAATAATTAATAAATAAATAATGTTAACAATTAATGTAATTATTATTATTAATACTAAATATATCATTTTATCTGTCACGAGTCATGGTTGCAGAAATGATAGTCTTCACCAAGGAATAAACAAAGGCTTCTTTTTAATACGTCAATGCACAAATTACATGAATTCCACATAGACGTAACCTTAAGGACCTACAAACTGAATGGGGAAGACCAGACTATAAATACACACACAATTAGGGAGAACTGAAGACAGGTGAGCAGACACAGGTAGAGACGATTTAACTAACTGGACAAGGAACATGACCAAATAAGGAAAACAAGGAAGACACAAAACTAAACAGACAGAATATGTGACATTATCCAATAATAATAGTAATTTTCTCTTAATATTTATTTTTAATTTCTGTTCTGTTTTCTTCAAATTTTAATCCAGATTATTGTGGTAATAAACAATTTTTTAATGAATATTTGTTAAATTAAAGTCTTAAATAATATCATTGATAATTCATATATTGTTTCAGTTTGTAACTCTGAATCATTATTATTATTATTATGATGATGAAAAGGAATAGTTGTTTATTTTCTTCACTAGAACACAAAAGAAAGAAGTGTGTAGACTGTTTTCCATGTTTTTTACAGCATTTTTAAGCATGCTTTTTCTGAAACTTTTTTCGCTTATTAAATGAGTCATTTTAGTCTGTGATTTGATCACAGCGGGTAAACGGAAGATTAAAAAAAAAAAAAATTCACACAAAGCTATTAAGTATAGAAGACCATTAGTATTGTATTTTCTTTACATTTGTCCAATGCGCTTTTACTTTTACTATGCATTACAGTTACGTCTCATACTGCTAGTACTGTATTAGCTGCATTTTATTTAGAGCTGTCATATTCTCTCTTGTCCATTTAGACTCATTTGTTGCTCCAGCTGTTACTCCGGTGGCTCCTACACCTGCTGCTCCTGTCTCTCCTCCTAAAGCTGAACCTACACCTGTGCTAGATCTCCTTGGTATGTCTAAACCCGCTCATACAACACACCAATCCTGAAGACCGATATAGAGATATTATATGTCATATATCATGGTTTCCACTGTGGTGTAACTTTGGTTTTTGCATCTGACTGCACAATATTTGAGCTTGAAGAGCTTGTTCATTTGTGCTGAGCTTGCTCAAGTTCATTTTCTTAGTGTAGACATTTAAATTTATGAACTGGTAGGTATTCACCAGCTGCTACAAAACCCAGTTTTTAAGTTATAGTGACTAGTTAATGCAGTTTTGTTTGTTTGTTTGGTATGTGTTTGAGTTTAGTGTATATGGATGCTGTGCTGTCATGTGTACATTGTAAGTGTGTGAGGACACAGATCGCATATTCATGTGTCAGTGTTTGTTGCGTTGTGGGAGTGCGTTGCCTGTTGTATGATCTCGGCTCACTTTCTCCATCTGCCCCTCTCTCAGTGTGTATGGAGCTTTAAGGCTTACTAATGCTTCTCCTCCTTCATGCTGCACTGTGGGACGTCTGTCTCTGGAACAGACACATTTGGTGACACTACTGGGGAGACCCAGTCCGCTGCTCCCGGAGCACCATCGGGTGACCTGCTTGGAGGTATGGGTCACATATCAGTTTTTTGTTAGCAATGAGATGACATTAGATGTGAAACTAATGAAGAGCTGTTTGATATATTTATGTATATGAAACAGTTAATGCCTAATAAACAAACAAACAATAAAAGGAAACATATTTAAATGAATGCTTGTTTTTTAGTTAATGTTTTAACCCAAATTGTTGTGCTGCTTTCTAATGGAATTTATTGTTGCATTAAATAAAGTTGTTGTTATTATGAAAAATAATTTTCTGTGATTGAATAAGCTAAGATAAAATATGAAATAAAATATTAGAAAATAAAAACATATTAGATGAAAAACTTAATAAATATGTTTGAAGTTGAAGTACTACTTAAAATAAATAAAAGCTATATAAAATGACAAACTTAAAAAAATGACTAAAGCATAAATAAAATAAAAAAACTAAAAGCTCAAAATAAATATCAATATCAATTAAATTATTATAATTATAATTATAATTAAAATATCAATAAAAACTATTGATAGTATATAAATAATAATAAATAATACCAAAGTTATTTGTACTATACTGCTCTTTAAAAAAAAGATTAATTTTAATCTATTGATAGGATAAGCTAGAATATGTTAAAAAACATTTTAAGTAATTTAGTTCAGAAACACCATATTTTGAAATTGCTCCTATGCTGGACCATAATACACTATTTAGATATTTAAAAACTGTTAAGAATCTGAAAGTATGCTATAGATTTGGGATCTGTTGATGTGTGCAGGGTTGATTTCACCAGTCGCCCCCACGGTTACTCCAACCCCAGCAATAGTGCCATCCTCAGCCCCAGCTGACCTGCTGGAGTCAGCTTTTGATGCCTTTGGCTCTTTGCCGGTCTCTGCCACACCAGCAGCGGCAGACAGCACCCCTGCCACTGCAGCGCCCTCTGGTGGCTTTGATGCATCAGGTGAGAAATCAAACTAGGTGTTTTAAACAGAAAATGATACTCTTAATAAACATGAATACTCATTTATTTGACCAAACTGTTTTTAGTTTCTCTTAAACACAGCGAGGAATCTTTCAGGCTTGCTTGCTTCTCAGCACACTTTTGCCTTGCATGAGCACTTCAGTATCTGCTGACCTTCTTGAATTATACAGAGGGTGTTGCAGCGCTTATAAAATGCGTTCTCCCTGTGCTTTTTCTCCTTTTTAATTTCCTTTTGTGTTCTGTCCGTTCTTGCTCTCTTACTGTACTACTGCTTTCCTCGACTTTATCATCTGTCCCGTTCTTCTGTCATCTCTCTATGCACTTTGTTTCTGATAAATCTCTCCCTGCGCACTGATCTGGCTCATTGCTTGCTCCCGCTGTGCCATTGGTGAGTTGGCAAGAGAACTCAGGGCTTTGCAGCATGAATCGTTTTACCCAGTCACGCCTAAGTGTTTGGGTGGTGTGGATGTTATTTCGGTGCACATCTTTTGCCTTTAACCTGTGTGTGCGGTTTCCCCTGCCTGCCCATGTTACAGATATTTTGCGTTACGGCATTAGAATCCATTGCCTGATTTAGAGTTGTTCGTAACAGAATAATTTTTCATAAAAGGTGCACAATTACGAGAATGTTAAACTTTTCCAATATTTTGATACTTTATAAAAATTAGTTTTTCTAGGGTGTGCATTTTTAAACATTTGTTTAAAAAAGTTATTTTTCTTAATTTCTTTAAATGTAAATTATTAAGCTAAAGAAAAAAAAATACTTGGTGCACTTTTAACATTTTTGAGGACCCTAACCTTTGCTTTTAGGGTTAAAGTTTTGGGTCATTGACTGGGAGCTGTTGTGACCTCAGCTTACCTCCTTATCCAGTGCAAATGGTTCTTCAGTCAGGATATGTTTTGGTGCCTGACAGAATCTTTCCAGCCATGTTGTAATGCAATGAGAATCCTGTGTATAAAGATGTGTTGATGTGTGACGTTCCAATGCATGTAGTAAACACTCCTGGATGCAGTTTTGAAAACCTCATGAATGTTTTGATGAATGTGTGGGTCTGAATTTTTTATATTATTTTATATTTATATATATATTAGTGGTGGGCCGTTATCGGCGTTAACACTGCACTCTTATCGCACGATAAAAAAAAATATCGCCGTTAATCTATTTCCAAAGTTAGCTTGGAGTCTATACTACAAGCTATGGTGACTTTCGCCTTTAGCGCGGATGTATAGCCGAATTACACTGTAGCCTTGTTCGGACGGGACTCGTTTTCTCAA
>JAUCMU010000030.1:18982270-18999625 GCA_032275025.1 Enteromius treurensis | reverse complement strand
CAGTACTGACACACAGATATCTCAAATATAATAGGTAGCACACAAATTCTGAATGCCTTCGGCAGATCTCAAATGAGTCATTTTAATATAGATTAATCTAGATTAAAAAAATTAATCTATGCCCACCCCTAATATATATTTATTTTGTTTTATATTATTACAGTACCTTTCAAAAGTTTAGGGTCAGTAAGTTTTAAAAAAATATATAAATTTATGTAGAAAGTGTGCATTAAAGATTTTCTTGTAATATAAATTGTATTTAAAAACTTTTTCAAATAATCCAGATTTTTTTTTTTACTTGTTTTCACAAAAATACTATACAGCTGTTTTCAACATTGATAATAAGAAATGTTTCTTGAGCATCAAATATTATCAACATATTAGAATGATTTGTGAAGGGTCATGTGACACTGAAGACTTGAGTAATGATGCTGAAAATTCAACCTAGATTAAAACTAGTATTTTTGCTCAAATAAATGCAACTTTGTTGAGCATAAAATATTCCTTTTAAAAACATTTAAAAATCTTACCAACCTTAAACATTTGAAAGAAAGTGTGTAGATGTTTTATTTTGTTGTTTCTGTCTTATGTATTACTCATGCTATATCTATGTGTATTATAGGATTGCTGACAGTTTGTACAGTAAATCCAAATCCAAGCCTTGGCTAAAATGGTCTCAATCCATCCTGGCTATATTAACCCGCTTTTGCTTGTGCCAACCCCAGTGTTTGATGGATTAGGAGACCTTCTGATGCCAGCCATAACACCTCAGAGCACAGGAGGGACCCCCATGGCTGCAGCGAGCTCGCCGTTAGCACCTGGGATTGTTCCCACCGCTGGACCGGCAATGGCTCCGGCCATGTTACCAGCAATGGCCCCAACAATGATTCCCACAGCAGCTGCCCAACCAATCAAACCTATCGGAGGAGACTTGGACACTTCACTCGCCAATTTAGTCGGAAGTAAGTACAAAATAATGATGCACTGAGTCATTTTACACACCTTCAACAACTACTCTGACTTATCTTTCTTCCTCTCTTGCAGACTTGGGGGTGGGAAGCCAAAAGAAGTAAGTTCAGTGTCTGTTGCAGTGCATCTTCATGTCCCTGTTTTTTCCAGACACCTATTAATGTTGTCACTTATTCATAACATCTATTCACAGACCTGAATTACTCAACCTGACCCGTATTGACAATTCATTTGGCCTGTTATGGCAGCACGATTGATTCGCTCTCCCTTGGAGCACAATTTAATCATATTCACTTTGTGTGGCCCTAGAGCTGTATTTATCAACCGGGAAGAATGATGTACACATATTATGTTGGCTGACAGCTATTTGTTTTGCACAGGGACAACCAGTGGAATGAGAAGAAGCTGACAGGAGGAGCTAATTGGACCCCTCAGGTCGCCCCTACTAGCTGGGGCACACCTGGTGCTCAGATGGTAGCGCTTGCTTTTTTCTTATAACATTTAAAATTGTTTTATTATTTTTATTATGATAGGATAGTTAGGTATTGAGAGGAAGTGAAGTTGGAGAGAGAGAGGGGACCAGATCTTGACCGGATCTGGAAAAGTCCGCAACATAGGACAAAAACAACAACAAAAGAGTCATTTAAAAACTTGTTAAATTTTCAATACAATATCACATCACACATTTTTTTAAATTAAAAAGTCAAAAATGTTTAGTGTTACTACAGTAGAACCACTGTAAATTTTGATCTATGAATTGAAAAGTATTCTGATTGTTGTCGCACAGTCTTTCTCCTGTTTTCCGCATCAGTGTTGTTGCGAATGGCAGTGTTGTTTCAAACACAGCTGAATTCTCTTCTGTAACTTTGGCAAAATGTGTTGAATTTTTTTTTTGTGTGTACTCGCCGTTCTATTAGTATTTCTGAAATTGACTAGCAACTTCAGAGTGAAAATTGTTTCTACACCAAATATTTTTGTATATATAGTAGTCCTGTTCTTGTGTTTAGTCTGGCTCCACCCCTGGAGCCCCCGCTGCTGCCCCCCCACCTGGAGCAATGGCACCACCCATGGGAGCACAGCCTGGCTTTGGCATGGTGAAAAATCACTTTTAAAATGTTAAAAGAGCTTTTTGTATTTTGCACTGACAGTATTCGCTTACTTTATTTCTTATTTTACTCAGGCTTCAGCAGCAGGAGCTCCCATGATGCCCCAGCCTGTGATGATGGGTCAGCCCATGGGTCAGCCTATGATGAGACCACCATTTACAGGGCCTGCAGCAACAGGAACACCCGGAGCACCAGTAATTACCATTAATATAAAAAGAACCAAACAAACAGTAGAGTATATATATATATTTTAAATCAATTTGGATCATTACATAATTTCCTGATGTACTCTATACTTCCTCAGTTGTCTCCAGGGCCAGCTGCTCAGAGCCCCAAAAAACCCTCCACCAAGGACCCTCTTGCAGATCTAAATATCAAGGACTTCTTATAATTTCCCAGGTATCGTTATCTTTCAAGTGGCTACTCAAATGAGGCACTAAATCACAAAGCGCTTTGACATTTTCTCCGTTCTCTCTTTGCAGTATTTGTTTTCTCAAAGACTGAGCTCCAGTGAGAGAAGTCTGCTGTCTGTTTACACCACCAGACGCCCAAGGAGCCTGCAGCTAGATATTCACTGACCCCGCCCCCTACCCAAACCCCCGCCCACTATGCCCCGTCCTTCCTGTGTCATGTTGTAGCACAAACTGTGAAGTGAATCATAGTGAAAACAAGCCGAAAAGTGAAGATGTGCTTATTTCGATGTTATCCTTTGTTTTAAACGAAACAGAATAAAATTATTAAGAAAAACACACAAATGAAAATGAACGAATTCAAAAAGATGTGTATGTATGTCTTTTCCAGTGTTTCAGTCTGAAATGAATGATGTGTGTATGTGGATCCCCTCAACTTCTCATTCCTCTAGGACTTCCCTTTTGGGGTAAGACGCCCTAAACAGGTTGTTGAAGCACTTTCTGTTGTATGTTACTTTTGGAGCAGTGCAATGTATCATGATTCGCAGAAGGTACTGTGTGTATATTATCCTCATTGACTTAAAAAGGTCTCTCCTCTGCTCAAATTTTTATCTGTGTACAACTTATTGATGTGAACCTGGTATTCGGATTATAAGACATGCTGTTGTCATCTCCCGTCATTGATTGATATTTGTTCGTTTACAAATAATAAATATATGAATTCTAAATATGTATATATATATATATATATATATATATATGAATTACGTATAAATTAATAACATATCCAGGCACCTCTATCCTAGATAACCCTCTTGGTGTTTACATGTCATTTTTGTATTTTAACTGGTATTTATTTTTCTGATATATACATATATTTTTAGATTTTTTTAGTTGAAACGTTGATTTAATTTAATAGTCAGTTCACAGTTTACATACTTTCCCCAAGAAGTAAATTTGCCATTAATTCACTAAATCTTTGTGCTACAAATCTCAGATGATCCATAAGAAAGGCCTTTTGCAGTATCTTGACATAACAAATGTACAGTGACTTGTTAAACTGATTATGTTCCCTCCACCAAATTTCATGGTTGTAGTCAGTGGAATGCTGTGTTTGAGTCTCATAGTTACTTGTGCTTGTATGAAATCCAAATTGAAGCTGGTACATGTAGTGTTATTTTGTATAATTGTAGAAAACTCCATCCACATGTTTGGTTCTCAGTCTTTCCCGCTCATTACATTATAAACCCCTGATCCTTGTTTGTAACACGTAACGGTTGATTCATGCTCCCTTTGTTGGTGAGTGGTGGTATTGTAGTTTGCACAGCAAAATAAGATTGTGGAGGAGATTTATTAGATGCAAATACCTGAGTTCATAGAAAACAGAGCGTAGGTTCATTAGCAGAGATACACTCTTAGATCCGTACAAGGTTTCAGGAGGTCACTGTTAAACAGTGTTACAAAAAGGTTTGATTGATAGCCCTGTATAGCCAAGCCTCTGTAACTCACTTTCCCTGTTCGATCTCTCGTGGAAATGACAAAGGCAGATCTTCGGATTTCTCTTTTGCATTTCTCTTGAAAGAAAAGCTATTTTGATTTATTGATTCATATTTGACACCCCTACATAGTGCATGTAAGCCCTCTGAGATGCAATAAACACTGATGGGAAGAATTGCCCACCTGCGTCCCCCTGTGTCTGTTTTCAAATAATGGTGAAATAAAGAACCAAGAGAGGAAATTAAACATTAAGCAAACTAAAACAATAAGACACTTAGAAGTTTATTGAAAAAGCGAACACACTATTTAGTCCTCATTGACCAATACGTTTAAATCTCAGTTTATTTCTTCCTTGATAACAAATATTTGTTGTATAAGTTGTACAAATTGTAAATGTATGCAATCTGTTTTTTTTTCCAAAAAATCAATTTTATATTAAAATTTCGTATCACACTATAATTTCTTATCATAATTACAGTGATACGTATCATTAACCATATCTAAATTTAAATAACCCTGTGTATTTTTTAAAGAACAAAATGATCATATGAAACTTACATTAAATACATACTTACAGTTCTACAGTAGACTGTTACTCCGACAAGTCCTCTGATGTTTTATTTTTTAAATTAAAATAGCACCAAAAGTCAACAAGGGCATCTGAATCTAAAGGGTAAACCTCCAAATAACTGCCTGCACTGTGATACAAAAAGCAGAACTATTGTAAATGGAAGCCCATGAAGACAGGTTACAGTTTATGTGATCAAAGGCACACAATCATAACATTTAATAATGATAAAAAGAACAAAGAGTTTCAAAGAACACCAGCACACTGATACTCAAACGTGTTCTTCAAGAAGAAAAGGGGAAGTAAAATCCACAAATAAACTTCAAAGCATTTTCTCTCAGAAAAAAAAAGTGTTTTTTTTCTTGTGTCAACTAGTCATCTAGCTTTCTACTTCAAGGTATCCAGACAGATTACCAGACAAAACAAATGCCTCCCATATCAAACAACACTGACTGAAGTACATTTTCTAATTCAAAACGACAATTTAGGACAGAATTGGTTATCGTTAGGACAGCTGAATCTAGAAATACATTCGCTCTAACTGATTCGAAACAAAAGTTGTCTAATAAAATAAATTAAGGTATCAAAATAGCTTGGAAACGTTCAATGGTAGGTGTGTTATAGTCTTAAGTGTTGATGAATGCAGCAGTTTGTGTGAAGCACAAATGGGAGGCACAAGGGTTGCTGAGAGCCAGGACAGAGGCAGTCAGATTGGCCGCTGATGGAGTCTCTCAGGTGCCCCGACACTGGCTGGAGTCCCCATGGACCCAGAGGCAGATTTGTGCATACTTGGGGGGCGTGATTCGCACGGCCACGTTGTAATCCTGCTGCATCCCATTAACATCCACCCACTGGTGACCCGAGAACACTCCAATGATCTTCCGCTTCCACTTCTTCTTGCCAGGCTCTTTGAGCCGAATGTAGACACCTGAGCCGCTGGAGCCAGGCTTGGCGTCACAATACTGGTACAGCAGGTCGTTGGACTCCTCGGACACAGAGCAGAAGCGGTACACGAGGTTGTCTGGTCGGTCATCGTCGAATCCTGAGAAATGAATACGTCCTGCAGGCAGCTTCTTGATGGAGGGGATAACACCTAGATCCATATACTTGGTCTTCTGTGCCCGTTTAAGCTCTAGTATGGCGTAGTCATAATCGGCTACAATGTTCTCGGAGATCCCTTTAAACCAGCCTTTTGGCACCTGCATCTGTTTCACCCGGGTCCATCGGAACGAAGGCTGCTCGGAGGTGGTGCTGCGGCGGCTACGGTTTCTCCTGCCTTTGCCTTTTCCCTTACGCTCCTGCCTCTCTCCAAGCTCTATATTTTCATTGTTTTCCTCATCCTCCTCTTCGTTACGCTTCCTCTGGCCTTTCCCTTTCCGTCCTTTCCCTTTCCGTCTCTTCCCATTCCGACGGGAACGTTCTTTCAGCACACCAACGCTGAGTTTCTGTACTCCATCCAGGTAGTCCGTACCATTGTGGATGCAATGAGCCGCAGTCAGAACGTGTTTGGGGGACACCAGCACTCCAGAACACCCCGTGGAGATCTTCACAGACGTGGAGAATGGATATTTCAAAGAGTACTGCTTGTCAGCGATGGTAAACCGTGTGTCTGTGCCGTAGACTTCTCGTCTGCGCCTAGTACGTAACCCAGAACCTCTTGTCCAGTCGTTGCTCACATTTAGCTCCTGTATTGTGACGGTGGTGAGCGTACGGGTTCCATTTTCGTACATGGTTTCGTAGGACAGCAGCTGCTCCAGATCGTCCAGGCTGGGCTCCGGTAGACCCCTCTGGCACTCAATGCCACATATTCCATGGAGCTCAGTCTTCGGCTTGGCCATAAACTCAGAGCTTCCCAGGTGCACCGTTTGCTTTTCTTGTACCAGTGGTACTTTCCTCTGTGGCCAAGTGTAGTCATCGTCACCTATGGGATCGTCCACTGCTGCAGACACCAGCACAGCCAGTGCTGCGACGCAAAGCAGGAGCGTTAAGGGTACCGGGCCCATTGCAGAGAGACCTCTAGACAAGACAAAAAGAAAAAAAAAGAATCAATATTCTTTTGTATGTCATGTGTGGGGCTCCGTAGTAAAATAACTGCATGCGGTATACAATGCATGCAAACAGTAATATTATATTTCTTACAGGCATTCATATTAATTAGTGAATCTCATTCCTGGTCCCAGCTCTGTGTGTTTTGGATGTCTTCATCATTTAGCAAATCTAATTTATTTCATTAACCCTTAAGGAGTAGCGGGCTGGAAGTATTAAAGTTAAATACAGAGGCTTACATTAATATGGTCATGACCACTAGGGGGAGACAAATAACAAGACTTTGTAGCACATTTCAAGTCCCTTGAGAATCTCTGAGTGTATATACTGTACAGTTTACCCTATTCCCCATCATCACATTCCAAAGATTTAAATCAAATCCTAATGTACCTGTTAAGTCAACAACAGTATCCACAGAGATTCTGAAACAAAACTTTGAACCTGCTTTTAAGACACAATAAAATATTATTACTAAAGAAATAGTTCAAATTAAAGAAAGCCAGATTTGCTGCATTAGATTTAGAGACTAAACAAACGATTCAAATATTGCAAACAGAAAATGCTTGGATTTTAGAACTAGTCCCTAAACAACACCGGCTGAGAGAAAATATCTGCCATTAGAGGAAAATGATGCTGCCTGTGGAGACTGGAGGTTTGTGGCGGGGACTGTATGAATGTTGACCCTGTCGGCACTGACTTGAGTATTTTGAGTCAGTGGTTTGGAAACGTTCCTACTGTCTTGCTAAATGTTAGTATTAAGTATACACTGGAGTTCTGCGGATGGTAATGCAATTGGTACTGTTACCAGTAAATCAGAGTAGAAAATGATATGATAATCTGAACACACATGCACACACACAAACAGTCAATGCACAAAGCGGTTAGCAGCCTACTTCTGCATTTTATTTGTGTGTCTGTTACAGCTCTAACTGGGAAAAAAGGTTTTTGATATGGGTGCATTTTTCACCAAACCATCAGTTTGCAGTGTGATGAAAAGATGTTTGACTCTTCCGTGCAGGTCACGCATGGAATCACGCACCATATAAAATCATGCACATAAACAATGGGAACAAAGCAGGGATTTTTAAATGGATGCCAAGGTTCCCAAAGCATTTTCATGACTTTTGCAGGCACTGGTGATTGCAGGACAAGGATTTTCAAATGCATACAGTATAATAGTGACTGCACTGACGTGAGCATAAATATGAATAATACATTTTCAATGAATTTATAAATATTTGATACATTTCCATTATGTTTCCAGATCAGGAAATCACAATTGTATACTTGTTATTTTCAGGTTTTCCATATCAGTGAGAAACCCTTTAAGTGTTCCTTCAGGACTCTGATTAGGGGGACTGGTTTATTTGGCAATAATGACCAGCTTACTTCAGATTAATACATAGCTACTAACTAGTGAAGGGGAAATACTGAATTCCATTATGTTACACGAAACATGGCCTTGCAAAAAGGTGAAAACTGCAACAATATTATATAAAGTAAAAATGTCCCCTGGAGTTGCATCACAATCAATAACTAAGAGACAAGATAGTGGTATTTGGGTTTATTTGAAGGGATCACTACAAAACCTGATATGATACATTAAAATAGTGCTAGTTTCAGTTACCTGGATGTGTTAACTGATACAGGATTGCAAGGATAATGTACTGTATTTCATAAAGCCATGTAATAAGTGTAAATAATAGACACTTATTCAAAGCAAGTGAAGACAAAAATGCAAACATGCAACCAATTAAATCTTGAAGGAAGCACTGCTACAATTAGTTTTCCAGCATGTGGGGGAAAAAAGTAATTGCCACTTCTTATCTCACAATTCAGATTTTTTTCCTTGCAGTTGCTGAATTTCATTATTCTGTGCTTATATCTTGCGATTCTATTTTTCATTTCGCTGCAGCACAGAAAATAGAATGTAATTGCTACTTTTTAATATCCCACTAATCCAAATTCTTTTCAGAACTGCAGAATTAAACAACTTTAAAAACTGCAAGAAAAACATATGAATTGTAATACACAAAGTCACAACTGCCTTTATTATCCCATGGCAAAAAAAGCATCCATTAGCAAAACAGTTATAAGCCTGAGTTCAATAATATTTCTAAAGGCTAGTCTTTGTATAAGTGCAACAAAGCAGAATGATTATCCAGTCAAACAAAGAACCAAAAAAATAAATAAAAAAGGGCAAACCACAACGCCAAGTGTTTCACACCCACTACTCTCTCTCATTCATCATATGTTAGATTGCTGAGCCCCCAAGAAAAACATTTGACTGCAGAAATATTTTCTAATCAGTAGTCAGTTGAGGGGTGGAGAGAGTGGGTTGGAATATAGATTGCTACTGCATGCTTGCTTCACTACTTTCCCCGAGGAGCTGAAATCCCTCTCCTCTCACCTCACACTTCTCTGTGACATGCCGTCTATGTGGATTATCTACATCAGCCGCTCTGTCTGTGAGAATCAATCTGTAAAGACGGCGCTGTGCGGCCTCAGTGGAAGTGTGAGGGGAAAATGCGTGCAAGAATGTGTGCGGAGAAGTTATGGATCCAGGCAATGACAAATCAGATGTATCCCTACCGGAGAGGGCCATGAGAAGCGAAACACTTACAACAGTCCAAAGAAATTCCAGTAAGACAATGATGTAAAGTGTGCAGACAGCTTGAGCTTTAAAACGTCTGCAAAACAGACACACAAGGTCTGATCTCTCTATCAACAGCTCTCTTGCTAAAACGAACATCTGCAATCTGACATTCCTCCATCATATCGCTATGACATTTCCAATGACATTTCCAAAGGCTTTTCTGTAATAGATACATCTGCCTTGCTCTAAAAGATCTTGAGATGCTTAGATCAGTGGTGAAAAACAGGCTGTAGCGCTAAATGTAGGAAATTCCCCTCCATGTCAGCATCACCCCAATTTTCCATTACAAGGCACAGAAGTTTCAGTCTTGCACATTTGCAAACTTTTCAACCAGCTCCATCTACCAAACGGTGGCGCTAATGGTCCCATTTACAATTAAGTTCGAAACTTAATTCATTCAAAGTTGCCAGATCTTTCAGTGCATGTCTTTCTCTGACTTTCAATCGTTTATGCATACATGAATATTTGTGTTGACAGATAAAAGTAATATGAATGGTAATCACCCCCTTTGCACAAAATTACTATGAAAACCAGACTTTCCACAAAAAAATGAAATAATACTAAAAAAACTAAAATAAATAAATAAATAAACTCGGCTGTATTTTTTTTTTCTTTTGCAAGGCAACGTATGGCATTAAAATAAATTTTGTTAGTGAGAGGACATTTTAGCTGTCATTTATTATCATAACTGACGTTATATTGAAAGTATTCAGTGCATTTTCAACTTGACGAACTCCCTAAAACTTTTATGAAAAAACTTTAAGCATTTACATTTACATACACATCTTTAACAGAAGCTCCAAATTGATAATGACAGATTATGACACTTTATTTTCCCAAAGGGTACAATTATGCAAAAAAAAGTGTTTAAACGTCATGTATTTATATAAATATTTATATAAATAAATAGCAGCAGTGATAACTCTCTCTGAAGGTGAAATGCGCCATACCTGCTATCATTCGATTGATGGAGATGTTCAATCCGCAAACTGATGCTTGTTATTTAAGCAAGTACCGTCTAAAAGTTACTTCATCTCAGAGGGCTTTCTGCAGGATGGGCTGATAGTCCGTTTCTTCTCATGTCTGCTCCACCTTCAAGACAGGGAGAGCTCGGAGACGAAGCCCTTGGTATGAATTACACTTGACGTTTAAGGGAAAGGGAGGAAAAAAGTCTCAACAAGATTTTCACAGAGTTTGTTATAGGGGAGGGACTATCATGCTCTGCAAAGATAGAGCGGAGAAAGTGAAGTTGAGAGAGCGTTCTCCACTTAATCTTAATGAATCGTGGAATTTGAATAAATCTTTATTTGACATTTCAAAGAGTCGCTTATATCCAGAATTCAAAGAGGCTCTCCGCCGATTCGTTCCACTGAGAGCACAATAGCGCAGCGGCGGCTTTATTGTGGTTCGGTTCCGTTCCCACATCACTTGACACTTGTGTCGGTGTACATGATGTTTCTAACACGCGAGCAGGGGGTCTGTCAGTTTAAAAGGACGCCTTTAAAATTGCACATGTATGCAGATTCTTGTTTGGGTCGATGACGTCACGCTCCTTTTTTGTCTGTATCTATTCAAACAATCACAAATGAGATAAAATAGGCCTAGGTGTCATTCAAAAACCGACTTTCTGTGACGAATGTGTTTTCAATTATTTTGCGACTATTAATCCCCCCCCAACCAAATTCTTAATTCTGTTCTTAACGTTTTATTAACGTTTACCCTAAAGCTACACCTTACAATAATGTTAATATATGAATTATTGTTGTACAGTGTGACAAAAAGTATGCTATATTGATGTGCGCATGCTCAGTAGCCACAGCTGTCTCCTTTCTAGTGTTAACCTTGACCTTGTCAATAATTTTCTATAGTTAAATAATATATTTTTGATCTCTTTAGTTTTGTTCAGTTTAAATTAGTTACCCTATGACAATTTTCTGATATTCAAGATTTTTTAACTTACACATGTTGTAAAGTTGCTTTATCTTTTAATTTCTTTTCTTTGTCCTTATTTGTCATGATCCCTTGCATATGTGAAGGTTTTGTGTTCATTCACCCTTCACTTCATACAGTATGTGCGTCTCTTTAGAATAGTCAGTCTGTTCATTGCCATTTATTCATTGCTTTAGTCTGTGATCAAAAGTGTTCATTTTTCCACTTAATAAGCTGAGGGAGCTCTGAGAATCTGAAAGACAGTTTTTTTTCTTCCAAGAAATTAAGGCCACCAGTAGACACTTCAGACTGAAATGCACAATTTTCTTTCCTATAGGTGACTGTTGGAATATTAAAAAGGCATGATGAGATGCAAGAATTGACTTTATATGTGATACATCATATATGTTCAGGTAATTTTGCCTTTTTTTCTGTTTTCTAATTTCTGTTCAATACCACATCATGTCTTTAAATCACCTTTCAGTCTTGCTCATTTTTTCCCAGAGACTCAAGCAACGGGTCAGTCTTTTAAGTTCTACAATGTAGGCTCACATCAGCATCCTGTGAGGTTCTCTGTCAAGTCTGAACAGAGAAAGGTGATCTCATTGCTTTAGACTGCGGTCTCCACCCTCCAGCTTAAATGTGCTCTACAATGATCATCATGAACTCCCTCTCAATAGAAGGTATGTTATTTTTTATTTTTTTATTTTATCAGAACATGTGACACAAAATGTCTGAACTCTTGTCTCCTAAAAAAAGAGCCACTTCTCTTTGTCGGTTGCATGTGCGCTAGCTGATCTGATATTGCTGTGGCTAAAATGCATTGCACAATTCATAGCTAGCAGAACCCATAAATTATTACATGATTGTTTGTCAGAGTCACTTGCATGATATTTCTGCTCATGGCCGTGTGATACACTGGTTCCATAGAGAGTTCTTTGTCAGGAGAATCAGCTCTTCCTGCAAAAAGCATATGCTGTTTGAAGATTGTGTCACTGAATATTGCAACTATAGTGTTCACTTGGAGTATTTGTTTCTCAAAAATAGTTTGAGATTTCAAACCAGCATTGCATCTTTGCATATAGTCTTCAACATATGGACAAAACAACAAATTATTCTTCTCTCAAGGAGGTTTGCATTGAGCATGACTGGATTCCAGTTTGGTTAACAGCATGTGGTCAGATTTCACTCACGCTGCTAACAGCTTGTCCATGATCCCATTTATATGCTAAAGAAGACAATTTGCTTGAGTTTAAGGCAACGTGAGTGTTGTGTTGAGTGGCTGCTCAGACACATTAGAGAGTCGATGAAGGCACTGATTAAAGAGTCAGGTGTTTATTTATGCAGGTCATGGTCATAAACCATCTCAGCAGGCCTTCAGCTTTCCATGGCTTATTACAGCTTCCTGCCAGACAGAGAGAGTCATTTATAGGGAACCGCTTTCCTAACCAGCCCCCTTCGGCCTGTAAACTAGCTGGAAGATAACGTCTCCAGGTTATGAATATAACCATGGTTCCTTGAGGGAACGAGACACTGTGTCATGAAGCTTTGGGAACGCCCCTGCGTGACCACGCTCTGAGTCTGCTAATATCATAGGTGGGTGATGTCAGGGACCAGGAAGCACAAAGGCACATGCGGTAAAGTCGGCGTCAGCTTCATAGTCATGAAGATCTGTGCTGGCAGCGATGCCGGAAGTATGGCAATGAGACGCTGCATCTCGTTCCCTCAAGGAACCATTGTTATACTTATAACCTGAAGACGTTCCTTTTCGTAAACTTCGTCATGCGTCATGACGCTTTGGGAATGAGATACCCACGCCACCAGAGTTCCAAGTCCCTGCCCTGTGTCTTTGTCTCCACATACACCACTAGAACGAGAGGACTGATGACTCTGGAGTCGTACCAAAATCTAGGTCGTAGAACCGGATGAAGGTAGAGGTGATGGACCAACCCGCAGCGTTGCAATTGTCCGAAACTGGGAAACCTGCAGAATAGGCCTTTGAGGCTGCCATACCCCTTGTGGAGTGAGCTCGGTTTCCCATCGGCAAGGGGAGATCAAAGAACTCATAGTAAGTCGTGATTGTCTTGACAAGCTAACTGATGGTCTGCTTAGGAGCAGGCTGACCTCTTCTAGGCAGACCAAAGCTCACGAGCAATTGGTCCGAATTTCTCTACAAGGCTGCCTTGTGAACGTACATGTCCAGTGCTCGCAAAGGATACATACAATTACGCTTTTTCTGGTCAGGATCCCGAAAGGAAGGAGGATGAAACGCCTGTAGCTCGATCAGCTTTGGTGCAGTGGTAGTATGGACCTTTGCTGTGTAACCTGCTCGAGGGTACAGAAAGCTTTCGCCAGTCCGGGCACAAAGTCTTAATAGGATGGGGCCACTGAAAGGGCCTGAAGGACTCTTACTCTCTTAAGAGAATTGATTGCTAACAAGAACGTAGTCTTAAGAGTGAAATGGCGATCAGAAATCTCCTCTATGGGCTCAAAGGGTGGTCTCCACAGAGCTTCTAGCACCACAGCCAGGTCCCATGCGGGGACACGAGAACATACGGGCGGTCTTAATGCTAACTGACGACTCGGAGCTCCCAGCACCGGGCCCTGATTGAAGAACCATGGTTTCTTCCACATATCTAGGGCTCGCACACATCGCCAGGAGACCCTGATCATGTGAAGTGGATTTCCCCTCGGGGAATATCCCTTGGTCCTGAGCTACCACTGTAGGGGTCTTATGTACAGCAGGACCAAAAGGTATCAGGTTGGACGCAGCTGGCATCAGACCCAGCAGTCTCTGAAACTGCTTGACAGTGCGTGATTGGCCTTCTTTCACTGTCTTGACTGACTTCAGAATCGAATCTACTCGAATCTACTCTAGAGTGCATTTATTTGATCGAAAATACAGTAACATACTGTGAAATATTATTATATGGAATTTTAGTTAACTGTTTTCTATTTTATATTTTTTTAAATATAAATATTTTAAATATTTTTTATATATTTTGTATTGTTTGTAGTTTATTCCTGTGATTGAAAAGCTACATATTGAGAAGGCATTATTTAAATTCAAAGTCATGCATTCCTTTATAAGTCATGGTAATATGATTTGGTGCTTTAGAAGTATTTCTTAATTTAATGTTTTGTAATTTTTTTTATATATATTGTAATACATATAAAAATGTATTTCAAATTATTTTAAGGGAAATTTGAACTCTACAAGATTTGTATCAAAGATCTGGTTAAAATCTTTTTTTTTTTTTTTTTGCCCATGTCCAGCACTTTGGTTCAAACCACATTTTTCCCTCTAGAGGAATTTTTTTTTTTTTTTTTAAGATGCAGGAAATTATAAGGATGTCCAATGTCTTCATAAAAGTAGCCCACCAAGACTTCTGCTAATAAGAGACACTTGGACAGACTTTTTTAAGAGACATGACCTCCTGTGCTTAAGGCGAAGCTGCCAATATACACAAGAGAGGAGCAGAGCACTTCAAGCATGCAAACAGCTAATACAAACTAAACAGAAATGGTTCCTAAGCAAACACACATATTTGGCACAGGGAGTCATTCTGCTCTGATATTGGCCCAGAGTTGGTCTACAATTCAGCATGTAAGTGTTCTCAAGTCAGTAGCTTGAAACAAGTTCAACATTTTACAATGAAAGGATAAATAGATGTTGACTTCCATTTTTGGTTGAGAGTTTTGGTTAGACTGTTGCCTTCAGCATTTTTTTATCTAGTGTTAGACTGTCAGGGTCCTGTTCAGTGAGCTCACAGGCTATTCAGTTGTTCTGCTAAACCTTAATGTAATATATACAAGAGTTTTGTTAAAGGACTTACAGTTAGACTCTGGAGACTTGCACTGAGGTGTCTTCAGAGAACTTCTCGGTTAGAGGTACCATAAATAGTCACATAACTAAAACACACACACACACATCCTTTGCTTAGGTTAAAAAAAGTTATTCAAACTCCAATGCTAATACAGAATTCATTATACCAGGACCAGAAATCAGAAGTTAAAGTGATTGAATTACATAATGACGTCCGCATTCCTGCCATGAGCTTCTTGTCTGGCAGAATTTCAAGTATTTACATATAGCGGTAAATAGCTAAATGGCATTGGCCTCACTATTTGTGTTAGATCACTTCAAAGAACCAAGTTCAAAAGCAGCTCTTATTTCCCCCGTGTGACCTTTGACCTGCCTTGCATTTTTCAGGCGAGTCTCATTACGCTGTATGGCTGGTTTCATTGTGCTTCTCCTTATCTCTCTGTCCGTCTCATTTTGTGTTTTGTATTTTTATTTTTTTTGGAGTCACCTGTTCATGTAATAGCATGCTTGATTACCATGTCAGCCTCTGCCAAACATGTGCAAGCACTTTGCATGATCACTTGAGATGATTAATCATAGCAGCATCATAGTTAATGATGTAAATTCAAAGAACAAGTAAGTGGGTTTGCCAGAATTTGTTACATTAGTGGCATTGAAATTTATAACAGATATTCAGAGCTACTGAGGTACTCAACAGCAATATTTACAAGCAATATTTACCGCTATGTTTTCTGACTGTGAAGTTATGCTATATCTTAATCTTAAATGTTAGATTTAATGACATGTTGTTGTTTTATTTGTAAATTTAAAATAAGGTGATGACAACATTATTTTATTTTATCTTACCTTATAATAAAATGCATGTGAAATCAAATCAAGCTGTGCTTGGTCACTTTTCATCACTATCTTTCTGCAATTCTTATTCTGTGTCTTTTTTGGTCAAGCATCATGACTCATCACTTGAGTTTTTCAATTCATACTCAGACGTCTTTCTTTTGCACTCGTCACACACATATATAGCCCCAACTGTACTCACCTACTCTTTAAGCTCCCTTTTATCAGTTAAGAGTCTGCGTTTCAGAAGAAATTAGTATAAAATTTATGTTAATTCCTGTCTGGAACTCTCTATCTTTCCATGTCTGTCACTAACACCAGGTGAACTCAGAAGGTCTTTCGGTTCTCTGGAAACTCACCAGGATCTGAGGTGTGTATTTCCCTCGGCTCCCCTCCTGCTGAGGTTTTTATTGGAATATAATGATTGTGCTTGTTAAAATCAGCAGAAAACCCTCACGGGGAACTATTGTGTTTGAATGTTTCTCTCTTGAGATGCAGCTCAGTGGGATTTTCTATTAGAATCACCACAGGGCAGGACCCTACAATGCTTTTTATTAAGATTATGTTTTAAAGAGGAACTAAACATTTGCGCATTGTTTTGTTCCTAAGTGAACAGCATGGAGAAAATGCAAGACACATTTACTGACATTTTAAAGCCTTGTTCTTTCCATGTCCCACCTCTTCTAATTCAATTACTCACTTGCTGCTTCCTGAACCACCAACTGCTAAATGTTTTCACTTTTTTCCCCTAAATACAGTATTATTTCTAGCACATATGCCGTGTCAAATTCACAGTTCTAGCCTATTCAAATTATCCATGCAATTTCAGTTATAAGTGCAGAGGGATCCCTTTACTTCCACAGCAGGTTCTCATTGAGATAACGCTCCACTGATAGAGTTTGTATTGGCAAGTATAAATCATGGCACAGGGAGTTTTTCTTAATTCCTGGAAGTGTAGGTGTTTTGGTGCACACTATGTCAGTATGTGAGTATGTGTGTACATGTGTGTGTTAGTATTACACATTACAGCTTCAGCAATACCAGGTGCTAGGTGCTGGTTTTCAGAGGCTAGGGATCAAGAACATCCTTCACTATTTTTTCTGGTTCTTTTTAGATATTTCTCCCACCCTGCTGTTATCTGACCCATGTTGTTGCCTCCTTGATTCAGTGAGAGACCAGTCTTGTATAAAAGGCCCAATAGGCTCATGGAATAGAGTAAAAGCTGCTGGAATTCCTGTAAGGAATCACAAAACCTTATCACTGAACTGAACACCTCTGCAAATATAATTACACAGCGGATAGCAAGCCCTGTTATTATGAACCAGATAATGCAGAGTGAGCACAGAAAATTGCATGTTTACACTTGATGTTAGGTCCCCTCTGAATTTATTTCAAAGCACAAGTAATAACACTGCTAGCTTGATTAGAATGGTAAGTAAAGCAAATTTGGCGAGCTGTCTGGGAAGCGAGCCGGGAGAACGGCAGGCCCCGAACCCTAGTGGCCTGAGCCCTAG
>JAUCMU010000030.1:18969869-18982170 GCA_032275025.1 Enteromius treurensis | reverse complement strand
CGAGGAGATGATTAGGAGATGCGGCACAGCTGTGATTAATTCAGCCGCTGCTCCTCCCGAAACTCTGTTATTATCAAAACAGTTGCTTCTTTTTGCTGTTGAGTTGCTTGTGTGAGGCTATTTATAGCTGTCCAGTAAGACTATTTCCATAGACTGTTGCTTGGTAGAATTTGTGGTTTTGAATGAGACAATTTAGCAAACAGTGAAACAATTCACTGAAATAATTCAGCAAAAAAAGCTTTTGTGTTTCATTATTTAACATATTGTCCAAATATATATTGTTCATTTTATTTCCTTGATTCTGTACACAATACTTATTGGCATTGTGTACCCCATTTGGTAAAAATATTTTTCAATATATTTGCCTAAATATATTTCACTCATATTTATTTGCATATTTTAATTTCTGTTAATGAAATATATTTATGTTTTCTAATATATATTTTAAAAAATGGTAAATGTATTTTATTGCCACTTGATGTAAATGTTTAATATATGTTGGTATTTAAAGGTATAAAAATATAAATTTTTCCTTATATATCCTTAAGCTGCACTGTTTACGAAGCACATATTTGTTGAATTTAGGAGAATTATTTTATGTGACATATTTTTACCTCTTCTAATATAATGCATTTGGTGGTTCCCAGTTGTAAATCACTTTTGATAAAAAGTGTTTGTTAAATTACTAAATATTAAATTCCTTTATTTACTGAATTAAATAAATCTGCAGTGTTTGTATCTGTTAAACTATCAGCTTTAACAGCTTCATCATCTTGCCCTGCTGGTGTGTAGAGTGTAATGAAAAATGGACCAAGTGTGCTCCAATCTGACCTTTGTTGTGCTTTTATATGAGTCTCTGTATTACACTCTTGCCCAATTTATCGCTCCATTTATCTGCATGCAACTCTGTGTGACAGTGTTCGGACAGCTAGTGTTTGTCTTTTTGTCATGCAATTTACAAAGCCTACGCCTCTCTGAAAGATCATGCTATTTCGATTTTTTTAGTAGAATAAATATTTGATCGATTAAGCAAGCAAGGATTATATTTAGTGACTTCATCTCAAACCTGGCACTGTCAGAGTCTGGGTTGCTCCTTGTTCTTGCAAATCATTTCAGTCTATTTCTGACATGTTTAGTCACCTCATACATGGGAGAAAAAAAATATACCCAATGTATCCTTTTTACATATTTGTATTATGTAATTTAAAGCAATTATTAAAATAGTCATATTAATACATTCAAAATAAATAAAATGATATTGTTATTATTTTTAAAATAAATGTACCGTATAGGGTTATAGGGATTTTTGTTATGAAATTGCAGTATATTTAATGCAGCAGGAAATGTGTCTACAAGTGTCTTGGTTGTCTTTTTTTTCTGAATGCACTTAACCACTATCTGCCACATTTAGCCTGTGCAAGGCTTAGATAAAGTAACATGGGCCTGGGGCTAGAAAGAATGCTCTTTAACAAGTTGCCCTTGAGTCACACTTTATATATTCAGGGAATTGTCTGAAGGTCACCAAATATTCATTAGCTTCCCCAATGAACATGTTCCTTAACGCTGCAAAATCTTTCAGTTCCTTAAAGTGCTCTATAGTTGTCTATTAAGAAAATTCCTTTGTAATTTAACATTCTAGACAGGTTTTCTATCTACATATTTGTTCATATGGGAACAGTAATTGGAGCAGGGCCAAATGCTCTGGCCTTTCAAAGCAGTCACAGTGACTAAGCATCTCTGTGAGAGCTCCCTTACCACTTCTAAGTCTGTAAGAATGCACATACCATACTGTACGAACCAGATATCTTGCACACACATACTGTAGGCCAGGGTTCAGCCGGAACACTCCTTTCAGAAATGCTCATTTGTGAAACATGATCCTTCTTATCATTACGAGACAGTTCAGCTAATTTAATGGCCTTGTGCACTGTAAGGTGAGCGAGGTAATGTTCACAGTGACATAAAAACGACACACACACACACACACGCACACACTCTAAAAGTCTATACTGGGAACAATACGCTTTGTCTATTCAAAAATCTGATGAACAGGCAAACTGAGCCACACATGCAATAACGTTTTGTGTGCGTGTGCGCTATGTCTGAGGTTGAGACTACCTTTTACCTAGACATATTGCAGTACATTTTTTACTCAGCAATTTTGGATTATTCAAAGCTATATATTACCTCATCCGGAGTTATTTGCAAACTTCTGTTGCAAACATGTGACCTTGCTTTGGTAGTAATCACCTGATACCACACCACCACACACCAGTTGTTTTTTTTAATGTTTTTTTTTTTGTGCTAAATTGCTTAAACTGTGAAAAAAAGAGGACATTATCCATTCATTTTGTGGATAATGCGATGCATTGCATCATTCAAAATACAGATGAAACGCCAAAAATAAAAGGTAAGAAGTCTCTGACAAATAAATAAATAAATAATAAATAAATAAATTATTGGACCAAGTATTTAAAACATATCGATATCTGTAAATCTAAGTAAAGTTAACTCTGTTTGAGACAACTAGTCCCGGTCCCTTTTCCCCCTGTTCCAACCATGGGAAGGTTTCTTTGAAACCACGCGTGAAAATATTACATAAAACCTTTATGTTCTGCTTCAGATAAGATTTGACAGTCTATTATCGACTTTTACAGCTAATAGTTTGGCGATAACAGCGCACACGCAATCGCTGTTGACAATCTGTGTAACGTCTTCCTGTCTGATGCAGCGCGTGCACTTGTTGAGTTCAGCGCTATTTAAAGGGGAAGCAACATGGCACACGCTTTAGTCAAACAGGAATCTGTCGAGTGGGAGATGCAGAAGTCAGCAGACCAAAGCAAGACCTTTGTTTACACGAAGAAGAGGGGGTATGATGTTACACGCAACCCCCACTTGAATAAGGTAAAAAAAGTACAATGTTTTCATAACTTTACAACGTTTTTTAAAAAAAATAAAATTTTGTGTCGGCTGTTTGCTAACTCGACAGCAAGGCATTGGATATCAGTTTCGAGAGGAACTATATTTAGGCTTAAAGGGCCACACACTTTCCTTGTCCGCAGTTGCTGTCCAAAGCAAGTCCGTTTGTAGTTTACAGGTGCTCGTGAACTGACGCTGGTCATGACGTGCCAACTTCAAGTTTTCTTTTAATATATTTAGTCTGTATTTTCCAGATGTAATGTTCACAAATATTGTCATTAGTCTCCGCACTGCGCTATACTTCAAAATAAATAATAGTACAAGACCTATAATCTTATGTTTATAATCTTTTGGTAAGATCAACAGCAGCCTCTGTCCAAGGTGCTGACCAGTCGTTGCTATGGCATCACCTTAAGAACTTGTTTTGGATGTGACAGTGATGCTGCAGAATCCAAATATTTGCTTTCTTTGCTTGTATGTATAATATATGTACTGAATTAAAAACGAAAAATGTTTGTTTATATTAGGGGTAGAATTCTATTTACTAATGCATGTTATATTCTATTTTAAATATCCGCTCTTTGGAACATGCATTGCTTTGAAGTGTTCCAAAAATTATATCTAATTTGTTAGTAAAATAAAATCGCAAGACTAGTCCAGTGCCAACTTATAATATTACAGTATAGACCAATGTCTCATTTAACCTTAAAATCAACAATTTCTAGTAACTAAAAGAAATTCTGAAAATAATAGAAAATCTTAAGTTTACCCTAGAGGTGAAACAACAGATTCTTGCTCTCTCTCTCTTTTTTTATTCTGGCCTTGAATGAAAGCATTACTGACCTTAGCCAATTGACTGGTGCATTTATTGTTTATTTAACATTGATAGTGCTTTATTCAGTGTGAAGTCCAAATCTCGCAAACGTGACTAAGATGCACTGTTTTATTTGTTTGTTTGTTTTTATCTGCTACCAGCCTAGTTGTTTGAGGAAACAGTTAAAAGGGTAGAGCATTGTTTGCCCTTTGGAATTATAATTTTATTTATTTATTTATTTATATTTTTTGCAACATGCTTTTTTAATGCACAGAATATCATATCATTGGCATATTTTATATTATCTGTCTACTGTTAGCTATGCTAGATTTAGGACTACATTTCTGTTTTAATTAATTAGAATGTTTCCTTCCCTTTCATGGCTTTCAGAGAATTTTTTCTATAAAAACACTATATATATTCTATATATTTCTATATATTCACTATACAGACTATCTGACAGCAACATATCACTACTATAACTTGCAGTTGCAAGCAAGCATGAGTATTATGCTTTTTTGACTTTTAAAGTTTTTTTTTATTTAAAATATGTGTGTTTTATGTATATTTATTATGTATTTATAAATACATACACATGCATGGGTCAAAGACGAAACAGGGTTTAAGCATAAAAACAATATGTGTAATACTATTTTAAATTGCTGTTGCTGTTCTCAAAAGCATGAAAAACTTTTCTGTTTAATTTAATCGCAATGTAGTTTTTGTTTAACTAAGCAAAAAATAAATATGGTAAATTCTGAAAGCACCCATTAAATATAATTTGGTGTAAAACCCTGTTCACATCAAGAACGGAACTATAAAAATAACTGTCATAGTGGAGCTTGAAGGCACTCACATCATTTCACCTCCCCTGGACTCACATTCTATATGGACTCAATCTCCCAGCATACATTGCACACCCACACCTGTTCACATTCAGCAATCTAGCACCTTCTACTCATCACCACACCCACACACTCATTAACACTCTGCATAAAAGCCAGACTTTCACACCAGCTCATCGTGAGGTCTTGTATTCCCTTAGTGTTACATTTCTAAGCGTTCCTTCCTGTGTTTGGTTTTCCCGGTTGTGATTTTAGACTGTTTATCTGAGTATTGATTGTATGCTGCCTGCCCCGATATTCGCTTGTGTACCTCGACTCAGATTTAGCCTGCCTTCATTGATTCTGTCTCCTGGTGATCACCTCTGCCTGTTTATACCATGGATTCTAATAAAAGCTTGCGTATGGATCCGCATGTCCTCCTCTCCTTCGTTACAATAACGACCACACCAGCAATCAGTATTGTTTGTCTATTCTAAGCGCACTTGCGTCTGCCACTAAATTCTCAAGCTCATGATAGCAGCATAGATTCTGATTGGCTGTCAATGTTTCATTATCATCATCATCAGTTGTAAAAAAATCATTCTAGAAGTCATTCCAACGATATAATTTCTCTGTGCCTTTATCGTTGTGGTGTGGAATTCTTTAATACTGAGAATGATTTTCAGAACTACATCTTTATCTTTATAGTTATTGTGCTTGGTGTAAACGGGCCTATCAGTTTTGTCAGGCATATTAACAACAAAAATCTACTTATGACTTACTGAAAGACTAATTACTTTCACCTCAAATACTAGTTGTTATTTTACATTTTTGAAATTTACCGCTATCTTATGTTTTGCCTATTTGTCAGTAATTTTATTTTTTACTCATTTAAATCACAGTCAAATGTAATATGCTCCCTTATTCTTTTATATATTTTAATATGTACAAGTCAGAATAAGCACATTATTCAAATGTTACATAAATAAATATATATATATATATATATATATATATATATATATTCATACACGTAAATTATATTAATATAAATATATAAATGTAAATAGTTTCAAAATATATACTTTGTTTGTGTATTTATATACACATAATAAATATACATTACACTACTGTATATACATATACTTTATCCCATTAGCGGTTATGTCAGCGTTTGACCCTCACTGTTACTAATCTTTGGTCTTTTTTTCTTTGGACTTTTTTAGTCATTTGCTGCGTGTGCCTGAACTCTGCTCTTTTCTTTCGTTAAGGTGGACTTTATGTCCACTTGAACCATTTGCGTCAGTTTCCCGTGCTGAAATGAAGGACCATAGTCTGATCAAACGTCACGTCTCTTGGCATTCAGCCTCAGGTCAGATACTGATGACAACAAAGCACACCGCCTGTCGTTAAGGTTAATGAATTCTAATCTGCCCAACAGATGCCACGGAATGAGGTCATATTTTCAATCCAGGTGCACGCTACCAGAAAGCTCTGAAAGGTGTCTTTATGTATACATGAATGCATAGGGTTGGTTGAGGTATGAAGATCACAGGTCTGTGTGTTGTCTTTTTTTACTGCACACTTTTAGTCATTTCAGCTATGTTGACCCCGGCTAAAAAATAACATTTTCGTGGGCCTGTAAATGATGCAGAGGCACTCTTTAATCAAGACTGGCTATTGAAGTAAAACATTTTCAGTGACCCACTCATTATAGAGGTCATGATGCTGTTTTTAAAGAATATAGGCTGTGTTTTTAGATCACTTTAATCTGAAAAGGTCTTTCTGTAACGGCAAGATGTTAAATATTTATAATCGACCTTGGATATTGAGCTCAAAAGCTTCTTACTGCAAAATAAACTAAGGGTTGACATGTGGCTCAAGGGCATTTTGCGAGCACAGTGTCGATTTCAATGTACTCTCAGTTGATGTGCTATTTTGTGTAGCTTGCTATATAAAATTTGAACTAAATTACTTTGGTATGCGATTTGTGTTTTTGCATTTAGAGGTGACACTTTATTACCCTCCATGGTGCACTTTCCTGTAAGATTTTGTCAAACAAAATCTTAAAAAAGTGGCTCTTATTTATGCGGCTCCTGTGTCTGTGGTGCTGGAAGTTGCCATGACTGGTGCCACAGCTTAAAACTAATGTGGTGCTTCGGGGTGTGAGAGCAGCTCTAATGCTTTCATGTTTTTATGACGTGGCTTTCCAGTTCCACCCACGTCCTTGCCTCTAATGAGCTAAATTCGCTGTTATTGTCTTGTTTTATAGACAGAGACGTGATTTAATGAGATTAATTAAAAGAGAGGCTCGGGATTTGCTCCGTTTCTTTGTGCGCTTGAGAATCAGCCTTTGCTGAAGGCGTCAGGAATATTGTGTGAAATGCGAAACCTCTGACAACATAAAGGAAGAAGGATTACATAAACAAAAGAATGAACATTCAGCACAAAAAAATGTGTGCTACTGATACTACAATTAGCAGAGCGATTATCAAACAG
This sequence comes from Enteromius treurensis, assembly GCA_032275025.1. NCBI lineage: Eukaryota > Metazoa > Chordata > Actinopteri > Cypriniformes > Cyprinidae > Enteromius > Enteromius treurensis. The sequence continues at coordinate 18,975,114 of JAUCMU010000030.1, read as the reverse complement.
CTAAAAGAGTCGTTACGTCAGACTCGAGGTTGAGAACTCACACATTTTTTTACTTTTGGAAAGTTAGGAAAATCTTTGGGTCCTGCCTTGATTAGATTAATAGACAGAGATAGATAGATAGATTATGAGGTAAGAACTGTTGTGTAAATCAAAATTCATAGATTATTATCCACAACTCAATGTAGAGATGTAAACAAAAATGAAACATACTGACAAATAAATAGAAAGAGATCCACAAATAAATGTCACAATTCACAAATGAATTACAGGTAAAGTTGTGTTTTTGATATAAAAAGATATTTGTGAATATGTTTTTTATTTGTAAATCTCTTTTACTTATTTATTTATTTTTGTAAATGATGTCATTCTATTTTTTGTCAGTATGTTTCATTTTCGTTCGTCTCGTTACACTTATTTGTGGATCATAATTTGTTTATTTGGAATTACACAAAAATTTTACCCCCATATAGATAGATATTTAGATACATAAGGTTAGATAAGGTCAATGTTTATATAAAACTAAACTGAATAAAAACACACTGAGGTTCGTTACCACCGGATCAACTGTTTTCCACGCAGTACTTTGGTCAAATGCTTACGTCTTTGTTTACGCACTTATATTTTCTGGACTGTGATGTGTCAGTTGGACGTTGCTAAGCTTGAGGTTTGTGTAATCAATAAGATATCAATCATTCATCTGATGGGTCTTATTTCATGCTTAGATAGTTCTACTCGCTTGTAAATACAGTCCCACATCGAGTGAAACATTTGCTCTTTCATACATCTCCCTGAAAAAACCAACCTCCAGAACTCATGGCCCAAAACAAGGAAATTAAGAGAGAAGGTAGGAAATGACCCCTAAGAGGAGCTGTGCGAGGCCGTATACACTTGGTACACTGTGGTTCTCCAGTGGCGCATTGTTGCCTTCCCATGGGCCCGGGAATCACAGAGCTCGAGTGTTCTCCTGTTTTCTCGCTCTCAGCTGCAGAGAAGCAGAGGACAACATGCTAATTGATGCTGTGGGCAAGCATAGAGGCCTCACGTCTGCAAGCTGGAGTTTACTCTCAGCGCCCCTCCCCGGTATCCACTCTGACCTTCTCCCTTCTCAACAGCCCCTCTGCCTGAAGAGCAGGCAGGATATTATCCTTATGTTTGAGGGAAGCTTTGCGCAGTAAGAGACGAGAGCGAGGAGAAAGAGGTCTCTGTGGAGCAAAGGAGAGAAAAAGGGAGCTGCCCTGCTCTCCACAGACCTCCTCTGTGTCTCTGCTTTATCTCTCATTAATGGCCGCCTGTGTGAATCGAGGCCAACAGCACTGGCCTCTGGCTCCGTGCCATGCCAGAGACCAAAAACGCAAACAACGCAGCACAAAACTCTCCTAGCATCCAAGCCGAGATCCTGTTTCACATGGGGAAATGTGCTTTTAGGAGCACAGGTGACTAACAGATGCCCATTCAACTTGCGGTGGAAAACAAGAGCTCACTTGGAAATGTGGCACCTTTTAAGCTGAGCATTGGAGACTTTAAGGCCCCCTTGTGGTTGTTATGTGTGCCAGTTGACACCAAGTGTCACTGAACTATTGTTTAGAGACAAAGAGGTCTGAAATATTGAGGGGAATTAGTCCGTTAGCATTCATTTCAGTGGAGGTAGTGATATATAATCTTTAACAAAGCTTGAATGCAGATAATCGTCTATATCAACTAACAAACGTGTTTTACTTAACTGGTTCATTAAAAAAGAAAACTCAAATCTGTGTACTTGTTGATAACATGTACTTTAAATAATATAGAATTTATTTATTTAGTCATAATTCTGATAAATGGAATGGAGAAAATGCTTATTTTTGCTGCTATGTTGTGTATTTCCAGCATCTACCAGCAGGGGCTAAGTGCAGTAGGCTAACTACTAGAGCATTGACGCAACTAGTTAGCATGCTTACTGCTGTTTTCCCAGCAGCACACATGCTTGTCCTGTTCTGTCTCAAATGTGGAGTAGCATTTAAATGAAGGTAAATATGGGTGAGGTACATAAAATAAGCAAAACGTCAAAAAATGTCAAGTTTAACCAAGCGCAGAGCTTTTCATTTCTCCAGTATGAAGTAATATTTGGTTGCAAAATTTGTCACAATTTCACTGTCTGCACAAATCACAATTTATAAAATGTAACTTTACTTAATCATTGGCATTAGAAGAATAAATAATTTAATAATAATATAGAAATTCAGATAACACGTTGGAGATTTATGCATTATATTTTTATCAATTCGTGTTCATTTTTTGTTCTATACTAGAGAAAACTACTAGATAAAAATAAATAATAATAATAATTAAAATATTGTGTTAAGTGGAAGGATTTCCTCAAGGAAAGTGCAAATGTGCACATGGTCTGATATGTTGAGATCTGATGTGTTTTTGAATTCTGCTCAGTCCTTTATATTTTCATTGTGTTCAATGTAATTTAATAGAAAGAACATTCCTGAATTTAATTATTTTAATCTTTTTTATATACATATATTTGAGTGTTGGCAGACATCATTACATTTTTATCTCTTTCCGTGCCAGATGCTTTTAAAAAAAGAAATGCAGGTGTTTTGCTCAGAAAATTGAATGAATGCAAGTGCTTTTATTTCAGTGCTAATGTTTTCATCCCTACTAAGAAGAGTGCATAAAGTAAATCTTAATGGAAGAAAAAGCCAACTTTATACTAAACCACCATGGGACTTGATTTAAAAACTTCCCATGCCAGAAACTAACAAGGCCGTTATTGACATTAAAACTAACAGATGTTCTGTTGGCATCTCAAACATTTTAATTAGTTTCACATCCAGCCTATAAGCTGTAGAAAGGTTCTCAGACAGTTGAGGCAACACACAGTAATGTCATGTTGTTACAGTATATTAAATCTCTTTTTTTGATGGTATATTAAATCTCTTTTTTTGATGGTGCTTATGAGATCTGTTCACAACAAGGATAATAACTAATGACAGATATAGTTAAAACAATTTTTTTTAAATGTAAAACAATCAAAGTGTCGACTAAAATATAATATAAACAGAATGTTATCATGTATTGGTGTGGACAATGCAAGATGATTGTCTTCATAGTTATCTTTCTTGGTAACAGAATACTTGTGTGGGTATTATTAGGAAGTGCCTGTGTACATTCAACTGAGATGCTTATAAATGTGTGTAGAGTCTGTTTGCTAATGGCAAGTTGATGAAACAGTGCTTGTTTTGTCTGGACTGGAGAGGATGTAAGCTCAGGGGCTGCTGTCGGTCACCTCTTTCTAGGTGGGCTCCAACAGTGTATGGTAGTCCAGGTGTGCCCAGGTGTATATGGGAGATACTGACCACCCACAGGGTAGCAGTAAAGCATTCCAGCACTAGACATGAGTGAAGTGGTTAAATGAGGAAAGTGCTCTACTGTTCACAGAGAGATTAAGTGCCAGTCACCCTTATCCAACTCTACACAGACACACACATGCATGCATGCATATACAGATCGCTCGGACCACCTTCTGATCACAATCTCCGTGTTTATTTGGCCTTCTCGTTTTTCTCTTTGACAAATTGTTAGTCTCTAGACAGTGTTTCAGGAGAACAGTATTTAACTGAGACATGATGCAATTAATTTAGTGTCATTTAGTTAGGCAATGGTTGGTCTCTGATATTAGAGTGTAGTTTTAACATCATAATACTGTATGTACAATGTACATTGATTGTTTTAGCGACCCCAATAGTAAAAAGTTCCAACGTGGTCTCATAAAAATATGTACCTCTGTGCACTTTTTGTGCAAAACAGTTTTTGCATGCCCTATTGCATGCTTCGCCGCAGATTTTAAAAGAGAAATTTCCACTGAATGGCACTTAAATGCAGGTTCCATACGTTAACCCTTGCACGTTTTTGTTATGTTGATATAGATGGTTTCATCGAGTGCACGCGCATGCATGTGCAGTAACTTTTGTTTATGTTGTTTTCGTTGAAACCGTTTGCAGGTACGTATTGCTGTGATTTTATTACGTTACATATCTGGGGACTGTCTCTAAAAGTTAATGCTGGAAACATGCCCTGTACTAATAATACAACCCTTAAACCACCCAATAGTGCTAACAAATGCAAAATTGATATAAAAATGCATTTGTTCATGCAACCATGTCACTTCAATTTCAATTTGTGCAGATTTGAACTGTTTTGTCAACCAGTATTTACTTGGGATTCAAACCGGAGCTCCTCACCTCTCTAGCACATCTCTGTAAACCTACCATGTTTGAAAACGTCTCAAGGTTACACATGTAACCCTACTTCCTTGAAGGATCGAGACGCCACGTCGACAAGACGCTATGGGAACGCCTCCAGCGTGACTGCTCTGAATCGTGTGTAAAATCAGCTGGGTGACGTCACTGGGCAGGAAGCATAAAAGCATGTGGAATGCTTCCGGCTTCAGCTCCTGTCATGAAGTGAGCGCCAGCAGGGATGCCGGAAGTGTGGCTACGAGACGTGGCATCTTGTTCCTTCGAGGAACTAGGGTTGGAGATGGGAAGGAGCCACTGAGAGGGCCTGAAGGTCACAAACTCTCCTCACAGAACACCTTGCAATAGTGTGGTCCTACAGCCTAGGTCCCAGGTCGGAACCCGGGAACGTACTGGTGGCCTCAACCTCAGTGCACTGCGGAGGAAACGTATAACTAGGGGGTCTCTACCAACTGTGTGTCCATCGAGAGAGGCGTGGTAAGCCGAAATTGCTGCCACGTAAACCTTCAAAGTGGAGCGTGTGACCCTGGTAGAGAATCTAGCCTACAGGACGTCCAGCACTGTACCAACTGGGCAGTTAACTGGATTCTGCTGGTGTTTTCTACACCATGAAGTGAACAATTTCCATTTCAGGGAATACAGTTTCCTCTTAGATGAAGCTCTGGATTGGAGGATGGTCTCGACAAACTCGGTTGAGAGACCTGTGGCTATGAGTTGTGCCCCCTCAGGGGCCACACCTGCAGTTTCCACAACTCTGAACGAGGGTGCACAATAGTGCCCCCTGCCTTTGAAAGGAGGTCCTTCCTAGCGTTACACGGCAAGTAGGAGCTCTCAGCACCGGGCCCTAAATTAAGGAACCAAGGTTTCCTCCACAGTGACAAGCATCTGCCGTGATCCACCACAGATAACCGGATTCATTTGATATAAAATTTATACTTTCATTGTAGCACCTAGCCCCACCTTTACCCTAAACCTACCCACTTCTGAACAATATAAAA
>JAUCMU010000030.1:18945739-18956954 GCA_032275025.1 Enteromius treurensis | reverse complement strand
CTTCTCTTCTCTTCTCTTCTCTTCTCTTCTCTTCTCTTCTCTTCTCTTCTCTTCTCTTCTCTTCTCTTCTCTTCTCAAAAAGGCATTCAATAGCTGAACCTAAATAGCCTGATAAAAATGCTCATATACTGCAAAAGAAAAATTCTCAAAACAGTCTTTGAAATAATTTTGATTCCCTTTAAAAGAGCTTAACGGTTTTGGGCATATAACTAATGGGGATGATGGGAATAATAATGTTAGAATTAAAATTCATTTGATTAGACAGATCCTATGCTGCGGAAAAGTCACAGTATATGCCAGGTTTCATGAGTGCCCTCAAGCACCACTAGAGGACTTGCATCACCTCACTAGAGCCCGGCCCGCGTCCGACAGAGCAGTAACATAACCCGACCCGAGCCCGATAGGCATTAAGATATTTATGTCCGAGCCCGATCCTAGCCCGACACAGTTAAAATATTTTTTTTCCTCATACTAATGTAATGACACATGCACTTTTTTGTGTGGAAAGCCCGCTTTTATTAAACAACTGTAGGAAGGCGTTCGGAAATGTCAACAGATGAGAGCATCAGCGCACATGGGGCAAAAAGCGCCGTTTATAACACAGGCGCACATTCGCGCTGATGTGACCAAGCCCAACCCGAACCTGAGCATCCTTTCTAAATATCTGTCCAAACCCGGCCCGGCCCATGGGGGACCGTCGGGCTTGGGTCGGGTATCCATCCTGTACACCTCACCTCCCTGGGACTCATATTCCATCATAGACTTCATATCCCATCATGCACTGCTCACCCTAAACTGTTCACATTTAGCAATAATCACCACCAGCTGTTGTTCATCACCACACCTACTCATACTCACTGTTCAACCATCACGTTCACACACAAAGAATGTGATGGATCTTTTGCATATGGATCTGAATTTGTAGGTTTGTAAGAAACTAAAAAAGTTCAATATAAATGATGATATCGGCACATAACCTTTACATTTTTATGTAATAAGCTATAAGTAAATTGCTTTAAAGGAGTAATATGAAGTTGCTAAAAAGAGTATTATTTTGTGTATTTGGTGCTATATAATTATTCTCCATATACTGCACACTATTGTTGCTCCTCTAAGCCCCGCCTCCTGAAACGGGTCGATTTACACAAAGCTCATCATTCTAAAAAGCAGGGTGTACTCTGATTGGCCAATTATCCATTTTTCTGGCGCGATGAATATGGTTTTCAGGTGAAGAAATGCAGTGCTTCAAAAACATTAGTTTGAGCCATCTATCAGTGAGTGACAAGTTGATGTCAGACATAATGTGGGGGGCGTTTTCCAGGTTGTCTGTGTATGGTACAAAACTGTTAAAAGATCTGTTGTGGTTTTCCCCTCATCATGCATAAGATGATTCACTGTGGAAGAGAATCATAGAGCAGTCAAAACCTGGGAGACTTTAGTTTTAAGTGTTTTTGAGAAGGAAGCAGGTTTCCAAGGCATCATAACATAATTTGCAATGATGTTAAACAAAATTGCAAGAACTAAAGACATAACTAAGCAACATTTTGATGACAACTATTCTTATTTCCATGTAGAATTGGAATCATACATTGGAAAAAGGGGGAAGGTATGATTTAAATAACTTGCAAGCACTCCTTTAGATGCCATTTTAATGCTTATGGCCAACAGTCATAACTGTCCTTTAACTTTTAGGTCTCCAATTGTGAGGCCTTCAATGGATACAGTACATTCAATCAAGGTTTTTTTCCCACAATACTGCCACACAAATGATAAAATCTGCATTATCCATTCAATCTCTTATACTTTTACATTTGTTTACTAAAGCTTTAGCCGATATTTCGTCATGTTGCTTGAATATGAATGGCTTCTAAGAATTTTGGTGTCAAAGGAGAATGCAGAGTGAATTATGTTTGTGTTTCAAGCATGATCCCTGCCCCCAGGCTTGTGCTTTTCATTTGACCACGGGTCAGCTACTGAGGAAGAACTCTAATGTGCCTTTCCACTGCACTGGAACTTAGCAACATTTTCTTGATGCCTAAAAGGATGTCTAAACTTTATTCCTGGAGTTCAATGATTTATACCAATCTTCAGATTTCCTGTCATTGCTTGTTGTTCCTGTCAAAAGATGGCCTCCATTTGTGTCTTTTAAGCAGGATTCTTGGACTCTTATCTAGTCCACCTGGTGAAGTCTAATTTCAAGATTTGTCCAGATGTAAGAATGATTAGTTTTTTTATGGATTCTGTGAACTCAGGCTGACTGAGATATTGGAAGTTTTCCAGGAAGCTGTTGGTGGAAGGAAGAAAGATCTACAGTAGGTGTATGTCCTCAAGATACCTTTGAATTCAAGATAAAAGATGTCCCAGAAGTCTTGCTCATCCAGCTATGCTCAGTAGATTCATGAGACCAGAAAATAAAAATAGTATAGAAAAACAGTGGTCAAGAGTAAGAGTTTAGACAGAGAGAATCTGTGAAAAAACATGTGAAATGAAGTGCATTTGTTTTTAGCTAATAATCTTCTGACTTTAAAATCTACGTAAAACAAAACTAAGCAACATTGTTATTTGCAAATTTATGTTATATAGAATGGTTCACACCCCTTTTCCCTACAAGCATTAGCAGCTAAGACATGCCACACACTAAGATCAAACACATTTTATAGACCACACACAAAACTGTTTAAATGTGTGCCACATCTGAACAAAAATTGCATCAAAGAATTAGTTTTTCTGTCATTACTCACCCTCTGTTATGGAAGTGGACACAACACAGGAGAAAATATAATCTAAGGTTTTTTTCACAACTGAGCAGGTAACAAAGGATGAAGACATGGAGCGTTGGACACACACAGAGACAATGGAGACATGCTGGAAACGGGGAGACAGCCACACACCACATACACGGGGGAATCCTGGAACTTTGAAGAGACACTAGAACAAAGGAGAACAAGGTAAGTACTGGGTAAGTATTTCTAATATCGAAGAGTCAAGGGAATAGTCTACTTCGTAGAAATGAGCTTGGACGCTGACTGTGGAGTGATGTTTGGATTTATGGTATTGGTTGATTGCGGTGGTTATGAGATGCAGGTGACGGTGATTAGAACTTAGGGGAGAGTAAATGTTGGGATTGGCTGGGTGCAGAGCCAAGCAGATCTGTGACATTAACACCTCCTTCACGGCCCTCCCAAGAAGGCCAACCTCTCCGACGTCACAGGGGTGCTGATGCCTTCCTTAGCTAGGCCAGGCTCTGTGGGGAGAGAAACAGGGTCGATATATGGCTTCAACAAGGACAAGTGAAAAGTGGGGTGAATTTTATACTATGGCAGGAGCATAAGCTTATAAGTGACAGGATTGATCTGTTTTGCAATGGTGAAAGGACCAACAAATCTGGGACTAAGCTTCTTGCAGGGCAGGCGCAGGTGAATGTCTCTGGTCAGTAGCAAAATCTTTTGACCCAGTTGAAAAGCTGGTGCTTCTGATCTCCGGCGGTCTGCGATAGTGTTTTGCTTGAGCACTGCCTGTTGTAGATGGTGACGGCTTCGTCCCAGACTCTCTCACTCTGGGGTCCTCGATCCGAGACAGTGTCTTCAGGAATACCGTAGAAATTAAACACCTGGTTGAAGAGGATCTTAGCTGTCTCCATTGCTGTAGACAAACCTTTGAGAGGTGTTAATCAGCAAAACTTGGAGAAACGACCAACAATTACTAAGATGCAAGTGTTCCCTTCGGAAGGAGGCAGGTCTGTGGAAGTTGTTTTGTCTCCAGCAACTGCCTTGGCCAAGGCCAGGTGCCTTAGCTGGAAGAAGGGGGGGAACCCGAAAAATTTAAAATGGTACTTTGCAAATTTGGATCAATATCTGCCAGTTTCGCAGATATCTAATGTCCGTCACAGGTCTCCAGTTCTGCCCAAATCCTGTTACATAGCCGCTAGTTTCTCCAGGATTCCAATTTGCTGTCCATAACCACAGTCTGAGTTGTTGCAGCTCTGCTCACTGTTTCAATCCAGCCGGCTAGCTTAGTGGGGTTTTGACTGGCCGCTTTTATCAATCACCGATACCCCAGGGACCCACCAAATCCAATCAGCAGAAACCCTGTTATCAAAGTTCAGAATAGATAAATATCTTCAATATCCTCCAGGGACAGAACGGCCAGGCACACAATGCGCCACTTCTCCCTCCCGTCCATCTTGTGTCCGGCTGCAAACGTACCTGCAGGACAGTTGGGTTCCCCCGAACCCAAGCTTCTTGTCGAGAAGATGGTGTCAATTGAGTTCAGAGACCAGTTGATTAAATCCATAATTCCTTTTAGTTTGAAGAGCAGGGCAAAAAGAGTCTCAGAGATAGAACTCACAAGACAAGAGGAGCCAGCGGGGAGAGATAGGGGAGGGAGAGAAGAAACTACTGTTACCGCAGTACAAACAAAGACCCCGGTTCAGCCATCATTGGTGCTACAGAGGAGACATTCGTCCTCTGTCAATCTGCATGGGTTCACAGCTTGCTGCTGCCAACTTGCAAAATTTTTATGAATATTCTAGAATAGACATGGTATCTTTTGACAAATGATAGAGCTTTCCTTTCGACACCTCTCCATCCGTTCGGTAGAAAACCTCTTTGAAATGGGTGAGAAATGTCTGAAGTGAAGATACTGCAGGACCTGCTTGAGTCCAAAGAATCTCCGCCCAATGCAAAGCAGCTCCTAGCTGATAACAAAGATAATATATGCCATTTTTGACTGATCAGTAGGGTATAAGGTGGGTTGCATCGCGAAAGCGATTGAGCACTGCAGCAGAAATCCCCTGCACTCTGCCGCTGAGCCGGAGTAGGGCGCCAGTCGAGCCATTGGACTGTGGATAGTAGGAGGCAAAGGTGGATGGTGGAAGAAATGACAGCTGTCGACGAGCTCTTGAAACGGATCGGGAGTGCTCATGCTGTGATGCTGGTTTTGGGTCTGAGCTTCTGTTATGGAAGCGGACACAACACAGGAGGTAAATATAATGTATGGTTTATTTCACGGCTGAGCAGGTAACAAAGGATGGAGACAATGGTCAGGGTAAGTAATATAAAGCTCGTAGAAGAATGCTGAACAGTAACACAGTCTTTATATTAACAAATCCAATGGAGCGTTGGATACACACAGAGACGATGGAGACACGCTGGAACAGGAAGACAACCACACACCACATACACCGGGAAATCCTGGAACTTTGAAGAGACACTACAACGAAAGAGAACAAGGTAAGTATTTCTAATATCGGAGAGTCATGAAAATAGTCCATTTCATAGCAATGAGCTTGGACGCTGGCTGTGGAGTGGTGTGTGGATTTATAGTGTGGTGGTGATGAGATGCAGGTAATGGTGATTAGAATTTAGGGGAGAGTGAACCTTGTAATTGGCTGGGTGCAGAGCCTGGCAGATTCGTGACAGCCTCATGTTGTTCCAAACCCGTAAGACCTTTGTTCATCTTCAGAACACAAATTAAAATATTTTTGATTAAATCTAGAGCCCTCTGACTCTGAAGTTGCATTGCTGTCTATGCAATGTTCCCAGGCCTAGAAAGGAAAAGGATATTGGTAAAATAGTCCATGTGAATGATTACTGACAGAATTTTTATATTTGGGTGAACTAAACCTTTACGTATGTTTGGATCAGAAAATCAGCGCTTGTTCATCTGCATGAGTAATCAAAGGTGTTTTAAGGGACCTTTTACCATCAACAAACATGTTTTTCCAGACTTAATAAACACAGCTGGTGAGATTGGTAGACCAGTGTAGTAGTGATCCACCAATAGACATTTGAAACTGATTTGTTTTTTCTTTTGTTTTACATTTGTTTTACATGTAAAGTGTAATGAGTCATGAATACAGTGATCCTACACTCCTCACAAGCTTTTTTGAGAAAATTTTCTCCAGCCCAGGGATGGAGCTGTTGATTTGTTTATGATCAGGAGGTTATGAAAAAGCCTATTTATTATTAGCACATGTGGGGATGATAGAACGTTCCTCGGGTGGTTGATTAGAATTGATTCATTCTTGTTCACTGCAAGACTGATGATACTGATTATAAAGATTTGTCTGCTCAGATAATTAATACCTGTTCTTGATTATACACTCTGTCATCAGCTTTTATTTTTTCCTACTTTTATTATTTTATTTTGATTCTGACACAATAACAGCAAAAAGGAACTCCTGAGATCAGTGTTATTTTAGTATTAATTAAATACTATTTCGATATTATGTAATTATTAATGTTTATTGTTAAGTATTTATTTTAAGTATATATATATATATATATATATATATGTATATATATATATGTAATTTTTTTAGTACTTAAACTTTTTTTATTATTTAAGTTTAAACAATTTAACAATTGATACAATTCTTAGTTTAGTTTATGGCATGTTTCATTTTCACTTAATATTTATATTTACTTTTATTTCAGCTATATTTCAGTTACTGAAAGGGAGTAGTTGTGAGTCCCGTAGCAGGAAACTGTTATAAAAAAAAAAAACAGATAAACATAAAATGAATAGAATGCTCAGACTTTGGCTTTGTGAAATTATACTGCATAAAACATATCTGCAGATAAAAACGCAAATTCATTCTCTGTTCCATAAAGGCTACCTGCTGGCAGTTTTTCTGTAAACAAAGCATTGCTGCACTTTTAAATACTTGTGCATTATATGGAGGTAAGATGAAATTAAAATACTATCTAAACTTTTCTGAAGTCAGTCAGATCCCCTTAGAAATGGCTTACATATACTCTCAATTCAGTATTTAGGATTTCCTCCAATATTAAGCATAGAAAAGTGATCTTGCTTTGCCTGCTAGTTTTTTCTTTTGTTTGCTCATCATCAATGCGTCTTTGGCTCCTCTTAATAGCTGTTTTGATTGGTGTATATGGCCAGCTAAAGAATTTGCTGTCTACATTGCTAAGCCATACAGTATGTTTTGTTTGTTGTTGTTTTTTTAATGTCGAACGTATGTGTAATTCAAAACAGTTTTCTGTTTGAACCGGTATGCCCAGAACTAATAGCAAGTAATATCAAAACATTTTAATATCGATACATTTACCTGAAGGTAGAACTTCAAGCTTTAATTGATCCAAATGCAGCTTGAACATTAATTTTTGCTTAATGACTTAATACGTATATATAGACTGTTCATTTTGGTTGATAATTTGGTCCTACTGTATATACCGTAGTATATAATGAATAAAATAATTTGTGACATGGAGGCAAAACAGAAACAATTCTATTTACCTATTGTTTTTATCACTTACTCTTTTTCTCTAGGGGCCTATTTATTACAATTCATGACCGCTCCCATATCTCCACACTACTTCAGAGCTGGCCAGAGAAGGACATTCGTGTGAGTTTTGCCCACTCCAACTACACCACCCTGTACTATTACACAATGTACCAGAACTCTGACTGTCAGACAAATTAACACTCTCCAGGGTTTCACCAATTCCAAAGACATTGATTCAATCTCACTGTGAAAACAATGGCAAAACATCATATTAATCTGCTCGCTAGGCATTTAAAAGCTATTAAGGTAATGATGTACAGGATGGCATGAAATGAAGTGAAGCAGCAAAAAGGTTAAACACGTTCTGCATCTGCATTACAATGTTAACGGAAAAAAACATGTGGTTCTTGTTTTGGGATCAATTGTGTCCGGTAGTGGGATTGAATTACAATGCTCATGTTGTTATTTTGAATTTGTTAGTTTATTGCTAATATATGTTTGTGAATTTGCTGACTGTCTTAATAACTTTTGTACTTTTGGTTTTATATTGTGCTAGGCTGTAGTCGTGACAGATGGAGAGAGGATTCTGGGCCTGGGGGATCTGGGCTGCTATGGCATGGGCATCCCTGTGGGTAAACTGGCCTTGTACACCGCCTGTGGTGGAATGCCGCCTCAGCAGTGCCTTCCTGTTATGCTGGACGTAGGGACAGACAATGAGGTAGGCAGACCTGTTGCACCGCAGCCAACCAGACCATGACTGCTGACACACACTTGCCATCTCGCTTTCTCTGACATAATCAAAGAGGGGACTTAACTATTCTTAGCAGCCACATCCTCTCTCACGTCTCTAATCCTCCAACTTGTTTGTTTTCACCGGTGTTGTAGCAGAAGGACAGAGGTGACTGCTGCAGTAGCTAAAAGATATGAATAGCCCTGTGAGTTCAGAGGTAAATTTAGTGAGCGTAAAGCCTATGTCATTCTTAAAAGGGCCAAGGGTGTGGCACAGCAGAAATAGAAAACAACTGCTTCATCTACCAAGGCTTTGTGCCAGCTGACACCTGGCACTTTCTCCTGTGCCAGAGCAGTGGCTTAGCCATGTCATCATAGATGCCAAATTTCAGATGGAGTGAGAGAGGAAGAGAAAAGTGAGAGAGAAAACTATTCAACTTTTGAGTTTTAGAAACCCTTTTCATACTGGTTAAGTTACAGCTATGTATATAAATATTTGTGGTAACACTTTATTTTAAGGTCTTTAAACTAGTTGCTTATTTGCATGCAAATTACTAGAATATTGGCCATTTATTAGTAGTAATTATACACATATTCATGCCTTATTCTACATTACCTTGTTATGTCAATAATCCTACACAATACCTAAACTTAACAACTAGCTTAATACTACTAATAATTAGCAAATTAGTAGTTTATTGAGGGAATAGTTAATAGTGAATAAGTGTTCCCTATTCTAAAGTGTTACCATATTTGTATATAGTATATTCTGTCTTCAGTGTCACATGATCCTTCATGATATGGTGCTCAAGAAACATTTCTTTATATTATTAATGTAAAAAACAATTTTTGCTCCTATATTTTTAAAGTTTTTATTTAATTTTTTTAATTTTTTGTGTATTTACTTCTGGTATATTATTAATTATACTTTACATTTTTAATTAAGTTATTAATTAATTTGTCATATCAACAATTGTTGTTTTTAAATTAAAATGTGAAGTTCCTCAACTCATCAGACAGCCTCATGCTTTTATAAGTTTGCAGAAAAGCTTATAAATAAGTAAGAGCACGTTAACACTGTTGTGTAACTGCTCTGAGTCAGTTTTCCCATTCACTTCTGCTTCAGTATCCAGCAGACCAGCTCCACAGGCATATTCTGCTGCATTACTAAATTCGGAGTGACCAGTTATTCGAAATATCCTCAGGCATCAAAACACTTTAATAAGTTGACTCTCTAGATTTCGATTCCGTCTATGTCTGCATCCAAGTGTATTCAGCTGGAGGAACGAAGAAAAAAAGTAACTTTTTTGCGATTTTGTTTCATTTATTTATAATTTGTTTTGGTTGAACTTTATTTATTTGTTTATTTTGTGCTTTCTGGGTTAATGTCGCATGCATGTGTTTGCGATAAAGCATCTGTTTTTGTTATTAAAATGATCTCAGCGTAGACAGACAGAAAAGAAATACGCAGTGTTTCATACCCACACACATGGCTCGTTGTTTAGTCTTCTGTCCCTCTACAAGCCTGAAATTGAAAGACTTCTTCTACTGCACCATTTGGCCGACTTTGGATGAAGTCTGAGGTAATTAAAACCTCTTTTTCAGGATATTCTAAAGAGATGACAGATCTAATGATTGATGAATTCACTGCTTATTCCCCCAGAGCAGTGTGTGTGCGTTTTATAAGACTGTGCAGTCGTATGATTAAATGAGTGTTATTAAAGGATTAAGTCTACTGTTATTTCTAAAGGAGCAAGACGCCTGCTGACTGGGGTCAGGCTGTCTCCTCACTTTCAGAACCTCAGAGGAAGCTGGATGACTGCACCTGGATCAGTTTGAGTGCCCAAACACAGTCGAAACAGACAGTGAGCAATCTGATCCGTGATCCGCATACATCATTTATGGCTGTTTGATACAGGCCCTGTATGCTCTGGTTATACTCTAATCCATAAAGAACGCTGTCTGTGGTCTGGCTGCTAGAGAAAGTTCAAGATGTGCAAATAGCATGGAGGGTCTTTGAGCAGCCTTTTTCTGAAGAGCTTAAGTGTGCTAATTGTTCGTGTCAGCAAACTGGATTTCCTGTCAGATACTATTTGCATCTCAGTGTAAATATTCACAGCTGTTATTTGCAACCCTTATAAATAAAGGTATTTTGTTAAGTATGAATATGTACACTATTATGTATAGATTTTTAAATTAATATTTTATTATTATTTTATTATTATTTTAGATTTACAAATATTATTTTAATAGAGTGTTTATACTAAAATAAATACTCTGGAAACATTGTTTTGGATATTTAACATTATAAATGTTTTTATAAAATAATAAAAAATTACAATTAAAAATATTAAAACATTTAATAAAATCCTAAATTATTTGACTATAATTAACTATAGCATTAGTAAATATTATTATTGTTGTTATATTTGACTCATGAGCATTTTGAGAATTTATATTTTATATATTAGTTTGAGTGTATGTGTATATAAAAAGTTGTATAATTATTCAAGTAAAATTGTATGTTTTAAAAACATTATATTTGACTATAAATCTTTATATATAAATTAATCGTTTATGTTTGTGTTTTTTATGTATGTTTGCATTAACAGAAGGCATTATACGAGTATACTGTTGTAATGATGGAGACGGGGGCGTGCAGATCCAAATAAAAGTTTTTTTATTGAAAATCGTGGTCAGAACAGGCAAGGTCAAAAACCATAGCAAACAGGTATGTCGGAAGCAGAGCACAAGGAAAGTCCAGTAGGCTAGCGGGGTCGACCGAGTGGCAAACAAAGTCCAAAATGGTCTAAGACAGAGCAGTAAATCCAATAAGAAGCGAAGGTTGGTACACAGTGAAAACAAGACAGAACAGAAACTTGGGTAAATGCTTTGTAGGAGATAAACACACAATACTCAGTGGTTAGGCTAATGCACACAAACTGCTTTTAAAGTGGAGACAATAGGGTTAACGAGGGGTTGGAGCTAAACAATTGTCATGGGAACCAACAAAGGGGAAGAGACTGAACAGGGGAACACTGAAACAGTGGTGAACACTAGGGGTGGTACGGTTCACAAAACCCAAGGTTTGGTTCGGTTCACGGTTTTCGGTTCGGTACGGTTCTTGTTATTTTTTCTTTAAATCTTTAACACTCCAGAAATGTACTTCAGCATATGATATATAGCCTAATTATCCACAATTTAGGATACAGTAATAAAAAAGTTATATCATGACATGTA
>JAUCMU010000030.1:18888760-18925816 GCA_032275025.1 Enteromius treurensis | reverse complement strand
AGGGTCTCCATACTGCAGTTTGCAGTATGTCTTCGGTCAGGTATGCAATTCCTTTTAGGTAAAATTGGATTCTCATTCTTTAATTATGTAATTGGCTTGACATAATTCCATAATGTATCAAAATTATATATTAGTCTAAATTGGAACTAAAGGTACTTCTCCTTTCTTAAATTATGTAATTGGCTTGAAACATAATTTCTTGATTTGCCTATATGACGTATTCTGATAAATTCAATTCATGTTGTTTAATTAGAGACCTTTAGATTTCTGCTATCGCTGGAGTTAACACGTTGATATTGATTAGACTAAATAAAACTATCTTTTCGTGACAAGCAGTAGGCGGTAGGCAGTAGGTAAATCTGCAACCTCTGAGTAACTACCAGAACCAGCGAGCTTACGTAATGAGATCGACACCAAAACTCCATAAGGAAAGGGTAAATGGAAAAAAAACTCAGCATAACCAAAATGATCAAGTATCTAAATTAAGGTAACTAAAATACATAACTTTAATATCAGATAAATAACTTTAAAATTGGGGTCAGATTAAAACGAGATAAAACTTAAAAGTAAAATTAGAATAAAAAGTCTAAAACCCAAAACAGAGAAACTACAGGCTTTTCCTTAGCGCTCCCGGAAGCGAGATACGCAGCATCCAGCCGGCAAAAGTAGGCGGACCTTACTGTTACAATAAATCCAAAGAGACACAGGAAACACAGGTGGAGAAAACAACAAATCGACAGTGCAATGGACCATGAAGCCACACAAACACATTCTGGGATTTATACACATAAAACTAGGTCAAAGGGCGGAGCCAACAATGAAACACCATGACAACTGACAAGCAGGGCGGAGACATGAGTTCATGGGAATGAGTCAATGAAAACATACACAAAACACAGAGAGTTCACTGGGTGCTGGAGTGCCATCCCCTGAGCTGGGCAGGCACATCCAGCTGATCGTTACACATAACACAGTCTCATAGGTTTAAATAATTTGTCTAGTTTTAAGTTCTGTAAGAGTACAAACTAAGATTACAAGAGAAATTGTTAATATTTTTAAAAAAATTTCCAACCTGTAATGAATGTAATTTCCACCACATCTCTCATCACATACAGCTGTTATTTAAAAAATATAATGACGTATGCCACTTAAGCATTGTCCATGATAATTTTTCTAACTATTTTTACCAGTTTTTCCACAATGTACAATAATTATAAATTTGTTGATGAGATAAATGAACTGCCCTAAGGACCAAATGCTGAACAGTACACCTGTCACACTCTGCAACTTAATATTGGTTTGGGTAAGAGCTTATTAGAAAGCAAATAACTTTAATTTTATGTTAAGTAGAGCATGATCTCATGAATTGTGGATTTTTAACTGATGTCTTTTAATATGTTTCAGTTATTACTTTTTTCCTAAATGACACAGAATGTATCACATTCTTTCCACTTCAGTGCAAACAAGCACTAAAGTTAAATCGTGTCAACAGATATAGTACAGTTTGATTGGCTATTGAGCAGAGGCTGATCAAATCTAGTAAAATCCTTTTGAATAATACCGGTCAATGATACCAAGTCGAGTGAGTCACGGACTGGTAACAAAGAGCTGCGTACGTGCGCGCGCCGTAGAGAGTGGAGACGCCAGTGTGCGCTGTGTGGAATGATGAGGATGCTGAAACCCACCACGAGGACTTTTTATGAACAGACAAGTACCTGCATTTCAGCGCATTTTCATCTATTAGAATAAAACGCAAATGATGAACGCCATGGTGGAGTTGGAACCTGCTGTTTGGAACTTTACGCTCAAATTAGACAATGGAACGCGCGCTAATGAGACGGCAGCAGGATATCCAGCAGATGGGTATTATAACATTGTTCACGTCACGGAAACTAAAATTCTCCCAGCATTTATTGGATTTTTGTGTTCCACCGGGCTTGTGGGAAATATTCTTGTTTTGGTGACTATATTAAGGTGAGTTTACAGATTCATAAGGAACTGTGTTTTTAATTAATTCACATTGCATTTGTTTATATGGAAATAAACGTGTTTATTAACGTCGTGTTAAAGTCGTTAATGACTATGGAAAACACAATCTACTTCCCTCAAATTTCACGATTGAAATTTTTCTCTTCTAGACGGGAGTACCTGTGTAAAGGTAGTTGGAAAAAAATGTCGAATTTGAAAGAAAAACATCATAATATAATCATACCAAATAATAAAGGATGTTTATGAAGATTTTAGAAGATTTTATAATCATGATTGAGAGGTTGTCAATTGTGATTTGATAGCTTTAATAATTGGACAGCTGTATTGAAATAAGAATGAAGTTAGACACCATTGCTGTACATTTAACATTGATTCATTTTTCATCCGAAGATTCACCTATGGCAAGATTCGATTATTATATTTTTGTCGATTTGGCTAAATATTAACAATATAGATTAATAAATAATATATTTATTGGGTATTTGACAGAAAAAAAACCTTTTTTTGCTAATTAAATTATGAACATCATCATTGACTATAAAATGATCAGTAGCTATCAATTAATTTTGGACACACCATACATATGTAGGCTACATATGCATACAGGATTTTCACTGCACCTGCCAATGGATTCATTCCAGGGTTAGCCATGACCCAACCACACTGGAGCTGTCACTCACTGGAGGTTATGTGATCCTGTTTACTGCCACGCTGTAGCTTGTCATTATTATTTTCACTCATTTTTTTTTTGTTTTTTTAGCAATATCTAATCAAAGGATCACAGATCACGATGACGTCTTACTTGTTTTTTCTTGCAGGTCTGCCAAAAAGACAGTGCCAGATGTGTATGTAGGGAATTTGGCTGTGGCTGACCTGGTCCACGTGACGGTCATGCCGTTCCTGATTCACCAGTGGGCCCGTGGAGGGCACTGGGTGTTCGGCAGCACGCTCTGCACCATCATCACCTCTCTTGATAACTGCAACCAAGTGGCGTGCGCTGCAGTCATGACCGCTATGAGTCTGGACAGGTGTGAAATCTGTGCTATATTGAAACAGTGCGGTTCAAATCATACTCATAATAAAATAATTATCTTTATTAAGATAATTATACAGTGGGTTCATCAGCAAATATAAAAATAACCATATAACGAGCAATTCGTTTTTTCCGTTTATTTACATTTACATTTACATTTATTCATTTAGCAGACGCTTTTATCCAAAGCGACTTACAGGTGGGTTTATAGAGTCATATCATAATTGCATTCAGTTGAGCTGTGACTCATTTGATTCGGTGTCTGAATTTCCAAAAGCATGATATTCTGTAAAAAAGTGGCCTCTAATGAATCATTGATGTTAAATATAAATTTAATCTCTTTTTAAAATAACATCTCTTGCCATGAATACTGAGAATAAGAAGAGAAGCAGACAGATGGACTTGATGAACCTGCCACAGAGAGAAATTGTTCTAAAGTGATTTGTCTCTGTAACCGTAAAAGTGACAGAAAGGAAATAAATAGTTAAGCATTTCTTCCCAAAATGATATATTTTATAAGAAAATAGTCGAATGTTTATTAAAAAAAATAAATACATGCAGAATATATTTACAGAGAGTGGGACATATATTGCAACAGAAAATATTTTATAAATATTTCAGTGGTGCTTGATGCATCACAACTTTCATCAGCAATTTTGTTTTTATTATTGTTTTAAATGAGCATTGTAATAATTGGTGCAAATGTTTACTAGCTTATTTTGTACTTTTATCACATATTAAAAAAAAAAAAAATCTTTTAAAAATTACAATGATTCTCAGTGAAATTAATGAATGAGTTGTTAGTTACTTCATCAAATGCTATCATAGCTCTAATGGTTAACATAGGATTTGATGACAGTTCTTCGTTGTGAATATTCTCCATTGCATATTTTTTAGATTGTGGCTTGTATGCAGCACAAAGTTCAAACCAATTGCATCATCGACTTTCGAGCAGCGACTCTGTAATCTCACCGCTAGAGGCCACTTTTACCCCAATTAAAGTTAAGACAAGTAAACTCATTATTCATCTACAGTATGCAGCGCAATTATACAATTAAGCTATTGCTGCACGTGAATTCTCACACTTTTGGGTGGCTGAAATGTTTAAATCAGACTTTTTTCTTTCCCATAGATATTATACAACTGATTAAAATAATAAAAAAGCACACATTTTGTGAAAAAACACAGACATTAATTTTTATTTTTTCCTCCAGATACCTGGCCCTTGTTCATCCATTTCGTCTACTGAGTCTCAGGACCAGATCCAGGACGATCCGTATTAACCTGTTTGTTTGGGCAGCCTCTTTCCTCATGGTTCTGCCTGCCTGGGTTCATGCCAAAGTGATCCGCTTCAGAGACGGGCTAGAGAGCTGTTCCCTTAACCTGGTCTCTCCCAAAGAAGTGCTCTGGTAATTGGTTCTGCTTTACTTGTGTACTATAACCTGCTGCTGAGGTCTGATGATCCTTCCTTCTCTCACCAACTTCTTATTTTTTACTGAAATAATCTTGCTTTGACTAAATTCTGTCTTTCTGTTACTCTATTGTTACACATAGTGTCACATACATTAAGTCACTTAAAAGCAACACAAAAAAATCCATAATTTTTGTTGGTATTAGTCTTTTCTTCTTCACAGGAAAAGTGCTTGTATAGAAGTCTGTAGATCTGAGGAATCCATCCTTCTTGTTTCATTAAAATAAATGAAGTGAAAAATACTGTAGAGAGGGAGACGTGGAGGGTTTAAGGCCCTTCTCAGTCATGATTGACAGCATTTGTCTTCATATATCTGTAGGTATACACTCTACCAGACTGTGACCTCCTTCTTCCTGCCGTTACCTCTCATTCTTATCTGCTATATACTGATTCTCTGCTACTCCTGGAGAATGTATCGCAAGAACAAAAAGGCTCACAGGTGACTTGATTATAGCAAGTATGTAATGTAAAACTGGCAATTGAATTGCTTATGAAGTCACTGGCTTAACTGTTCTAGCTAGGTCTACGTTGGTTTCTTTTATTAATATTTAATTTGCCTCCCTTTAAGGGAATATCTACTGAAAAGTGAATAAGTAAATTTCTTGTATGAAACTGACAGACGTGATATTCCTTTCAAGAGTTATCCTACTTATATAATAAAAATGTTTTAGTTTTAGAGTGACAGCATTTATTAACATTTATGGGCTAAACCATGAATTGTAGGTAATTGACATTTTTTTTCATGGCACGGACACGATTATTTCTCTACATTCGTAAATCTAGCACGAATGGATGCATCCAATGGAATCCTAGTTTTACATTCGTGCTGGACTTGAAATAATCGTGTCCCTGACACGAATAAATAGATTAAGTGATAATTTCGTGAGTCAAGAACAGCGGTGCGACTGGGTTGGAATTGTAAGTATTATAAGTATATAGAAGTAACATCTATTAAAAAAACATCACTATAAAATAAAATTAATTTTAAAATTAACCAGTTGGTTCAATGCACTTTTTGTGTACATATGTTTTTACATTGTACTAATATTTAAAAAAAATACCTATATGTACAGTAATTACATCTGTAATTGCATTTATAATTACACCTTGACTTATCCCTTAAACCTTAACCCACCCTTAAAACTTACCCGTATCCCACCTCAATAGCAACAAAAGTGTTTTAGAGTACTTATTTTTAATTATTTATTATTTTTTGATGCATGTGACTAAAACACTTACATAATTTCTGTTAAAAGTTGTGTATTGTTTTTGAGCTGTAATGACGTTTAAGTTTTCAGAGTTTAAGGTTTTATGGCTTGATATTGTCACGCCTCACTTCAACCCATTTTTTGTAAAGAAAAAGAGAGACAAGCAGACATTAATTTTGATGTGATCCACAATGTGCCACAAATTTCGTCAACTTAACTTATAGCTTGTAATAAAACGAAAATATTTATTTCAATTTTGCTCTACCTTGTTATTTACATATTAATGGTATAGTTCACCCAGAAATTAAAACTTTTCTGGTTTGATAACCAAACCATTGTATTTTTTGTCAGACAAATGAGTGGGAACATTCATCAAAATCTTCTTTTGTGTTCCACAGAAGCAAAATCATAATGATTTGGAATGACATGAGAGTGAGTAAATGATAACAAATGTTTTATTTTTGGGTGAACTGTACCTTTAACTGTAACTAGTCTAGTTATGATTATATATTAGAACACTGTAACTACCCTAAATGTATATTTAATGTTTAAGTTGCATACGTTATGACCAAATCAGACATTTCCCACTTTCTCTCAGGTATAACACCAGCCT
Source organism: Enteromius treurensis (assembly GCA_032275025.1). NCBI lineage: Eukaryota > Metazoa > Chordata > Actinopteri > Cypriniformes > Cyprinidae > Enteromius > Enteromius treurensis. Next base: position 18,919,502 of record JAUCMU010000030.1, on the reverse strand, counting down.
GCCTCGAGAGCGTGTGGTCCGCCTCACTAAAATGGTCCTGGTTCTCGTAGCAGTTTTCCTGGTCAGCGTTGGGCCTTACCACATCCTGCAGCTGGTTAACCTGAGCATACCTCGCCCCTCATTAGCGTACCACACCTGCTACTACCTGTCTGTGTGCCTGAGCTACGCTGCCAGCAGCATAAACCCCTTCATCTACATTCTGCTGAGTGGACACTTCCGCCACAGGCTGGTCTGTCGGGATACACCCAGCATGCCGAGCATGGAACGAGAAATCCAAGCTCCCCGCCCCAGTTTTTAAGCTGAATTCACACTGAAACACACACAACAATGCAAATGAATGAATCAATGCACAAGCCTTTGTCGGTCTTAGGCACAGCACAATTGTTTTGGAAAAATATTCTCATGTTTCTTGTTTTCAGTACTAATTGTTTTGAGGGATTTTATTAAGGAGGCACGGGATGTTTCACATGTGTATGCATGCATGTTTTGCACCTTTTAAACTAAGCCTATGTTGTAAATGTTGTTGTTATTTATTGTTCAATGTTGTGTTTTAGCTCCCTCTGCTGTTTAGTTATGGTAATTTACTCTACTGCATACTGTGCATTATTTATTTGATATGGGTCTTGCAAAAATCTTATCTATCAAACTATAAATCTATCTCTCTGCTCTGTCCATAAGACCTATAAATATATAAATGTAAATATATCTATAAATATAAGGCTTTGTCAAGCTAACGTTCAAGTTTGCCTTTACAAGCGTAACTTTCCTAATTAAAACTTACATTGCATTTATTTTAGTCGACTTTTCAGCTGTTTATTTAAAAAAAATATTTCCTCGCATTTCAAATTTGAATTGCAATTATGTCATTCAGATTGAGAAACTGAAATTGAAAAGTCTGATGATTGTTTTTAAGGTACATTTGACAGTTTCAGATTGCATTAATTTGTGGTTGCAGTATTTTACAATGGATAAAATAAAAGATTATGATAACAATAAAAGCAACAACTGTGTTCGGGGCACAGAAGTAGATCTACTGTAATTGTGGCTTTGTACTATGTTTCCATTTTATGGTTTTAAGCTTGATTGTATGTGACAGTTGAAAATGCAATATGTTATTATTGTGAGTGTTATATTGCATTATAATAATAATAATGAAGAGGTTTTATAAGAAAATTCATCATACCAGCAAATGTATGTAATTCCCCAAAGTTGTGAGCATGTTTTCACTCATCTTGTGTGAGTGCATCGCCATTGTTACACACAAAAGAAATCAATATCGCTCGGGACAAAAAGTTGTTGTCATACAGAAATCCTTTAAGGGCATTTTGGGATTGTCTGGTGTGTACTGGACGTCATGATGAAGTGGCTGGCAGCTCTAAAGAGTGAGGTCACTTACCAGACGGGCAGAGATGCAGGGATCTGTTTGTAGCCCAGCTCCCAGAGTGGAATCAATTCTCTGACCAGACCAGAGACAGACAGGGATTGTGTCTGACCTAAAGCATGCCTGTCGGCAGTGGCTGGAAACTCACCCCAGTGCTCCATCTCTCTCTCTGTTTCTCAATTATGGCTTTTATGGCCTAGTATAGCAGCCAAAGGCAGAATACCAACTGGTGTGTTCAAATACTTGTCAATATTAGTGTTTCGGTGTCACCATAGCATGTTGAGACCCTGCATTTCAATAATACTATTCAATACAATAACATCCAAACTGTTTTGCTATTGGCTTTGTCAATGATTCCTGTGCAGCAATCAAGAGTCTGCCTGGGCAGCAAGGTGCTTTTACATTCTTCTGTTTCTACAGTAGCTAACATTCCCTGTTCCATCAGTCTTCTCTTTCTCAAACTTTGAATTATCAGTCTGGTCTGTGAGCGAGGTGACTGGCTACTGCTGTGGCTGCTAATCTGACATTGTTTGACCTTGTGACTTGCTTCATATGGCTTTGATCTTGTTACTTCCACCTCAGCAGTTTGGCTGCCTGTTTGTGTCATTTTTTAATATACCAGATTTGTTTTTAATATTTATTTTATTAAAAAATGTATTGCATTGTAAATATTATTAAATGCTTATTAAGAGTATTTTCTTTTTTTGTGAATTTGTGAATATGTTTACTGTACTGTCAGTTTGTAGAAAGAAATAGATTTCTAATAGTGGAACTGTAACGGTGACAAGCAAAGCCGTTTTTCTGTTTATGTCACAATAAAAATCTCTAATATTTCTGATCATGCATATCCACATTACACTTTAGAGATATCTGAAACATCTGCTGGACGTGGCTCACAGTTACCACAAAATGGATTTATTTTTTCACCAGTAGGGGGCACGTCCTGACAATTTTCCTAGCATACAGCGTTGACATGCATTTGAAAATGAGGCAAAATACATATTTAGTCAATTAAATTAATTAATTTATAATGTATTTTAAGTACTGTATACAAATAGCAGCTTGTATGCAAAATCTATATTTTATCTCTCTGTTAATATGTATGTATGATCCTTAGTTCCTTGTTGTTTTGGGGCTTCAGATAGATTTTAAATATAACCGATTCTTTTCTTTTTTTCATCAACGCAGAAAGTAAAAACTATCAATAGCCTAACTTTCTAAAAAAAAATTCAGTTTAGCATTACACTGAGTAGGTTTTATTAAGAATTTTGAACAAATCAACTGAAATTTATATTTAATGTTAATTGATTTAGTTATTTTGTACGTAGTCGTAACGGGACGTTAATATTTACACTCTTTTATATGCAAATATTGTGCACTGGCAAATTTAAACAAACAGTTAACTTTTGGTTTATTAAACAATATCTTATGTGAACTTAATTCCGTTGTAATCTTCATTCTTGATTATCAGCTATACAGTAACGTGACCAGCCAATTTACACGACCAACTTTAAGCAAACACCAGTTTTAAACTGTAAAACAATTTGCCGCTGCCAGTTTCGCACGCTGGTAAATTACCCCGGTTATTTAATCGTTTTAATGTAATATTAATATTATCGGACGTCTCTGTACATGGTGAAACCTAAGCACAGGTTTTCGCCTGTGAGGCAATGGTGCGCGCAGGTTTCCCGACAGCCTGTTGTTTCGCGCGCGGGTACCACGCGCAGAAACCAAGCGAGTATGAAGGGCCTGACAACTTCTTTGTTAATTGGAACAGGCTTCTCGCTATGTGTGCAGCGAGGGTGGTGAAAATCCCGAGATAAAAGATGACAAGTGTGAGCGCGAAGTAGAGTCGCGTTTAATTAATTTTCCTTTCTCCCTTGGGAGCCTCGCTGCTCTCGTTCGTGATACATTTTGAGCCAGAATCGACGAGATAACAGGCAGAATTCCATCGACTTGGATGCGCCTTTGTGTTTGTGGAACCAATGTGGTGCTGCCTGCTACAAGAATAGAGTGAAAACCATAAATATAGTCGAGTTGACATAAAAGATTAAACATTGCTGTGAAGGCCCTATGCCTAATAAATGTGTTGAATTGTCGCTGCACCTCAACTGACACACTGGACAGACACCCACAGTGGTAAGTGAATAGTTTATTGGTTTTTACAAATTTTCATTTTGGGTTTCCATCCACACTGAGTATTTTTTTTAGTTTTTTAATAAAAAACTTAGAATTGCCCCAAAAACACTGAATGCAGACAGCTACAGACAGCTTAGGTTTTTAGTGGAAGCATTAAATCAAAAACTGTATAGGCCTTGAATAATAGCACTACCACTAACCTGATTTTACCAAGTGCAGCATGTCCCTGGGGCAACACCTTTAAAAAAAAAAAAAATTGTGAAGTTTATGTTTACAAACAGTTTTTGGTGCTTGTACATCAGTGTCACTCATCTATCATTTCCTCTGATTTTAGGCGTTACTTATGGGTCAGGTTAGGTTAAGATGTAGCGATACGGTCAAGCCTATATTTTTGCATTAAAATGTTGTTCCAGGGTCAACAAAATGTGTTAACCTAGGGACACATCGAACTTGGCCAATCAGGACGTGCATGACTTACTTTCTAATATGGAAATAAAATGTTGTTTTGAAGAATGTCTTCTACAGAAGAAAATCATACAGGTTTGAAATGACACGAGGGTAAATGAGTGATGACAGAATTTTCATTCTTGAGTGAGTTATCCTTTAGGGTAAAGTTTTTTATTTTTTTGATCATAAGCATTATTTGGATGCTGTTATTCTTTCAGAGTGCTTAAGTGAAAGTGCGTGTAATCATAAATATAGGCCTCTAAGTTTGTTTCTTTCACATAAAAGCTTCTCTCAGTTTGTGTGAGGTAACCATGATGTTTAGTGGACCAAAATTGTTGATTCAACCGAGTTGTTATTTCACTATGCAAAAGGATGGTGCACATTGCACATTTCCCGCTCCTGCATCCACGGCACATGCTCGTGTGGCTTGTGCTGATTATCCAGCCTCCACAACTCCAGATGGATCAACACATGCTGAAAATGCGACAAACCAAGACACAGTTTTCCATCTGACCTCAATCTATCACTTCTGTTTGCCTGTATAAATGTCAGTGTGCTTCCACTCTCAGACTCGGGGAGTAAAACGTGATCTTGTTGTCATATTAACAGCCTTATCAAAGTCTGTTCGCATGTTAATTGAATCAATGTGGGTGGGCTTGGCTTTAACCTGTTGTGTATCTTATTGAAACACTTCTACAATGGGCGTTCTTGCTTAGTAGTTTATTACCCTTAAGCGTTTTTACAGGTGGAGTAAGGTTTTTTTTTTTTCTCTATCTCTCTTTTTTTTTTTATTAAGGCCTTGGTTTTATTTTGAAATCAGTAGCAACTGAATGGTTTTATTAAACTCGTACACCTTTGTATCAGGCAGTTTAAGATGTACATGATCAGATTAGCCTTAGAAGCAGGTTACAAGACAAAGGGCGCAGAAATCACCTGTACCGAACACGGGCCGCTTTAATGGTTTTTTGAAACGATTACATGCATTCTAATAGAGGACATTAACATGCATGTGTTTGAAACAATAGCATCCCTCATTGTTTCTTCATTCTTCATTAATGCTGTAATTCAGTGCTAAATGATTGACTGCCAAGTTTTATGAACATCAAAGCTTTTTTTTTTTTTTTTTTAACATAATTTCCCCCAACCAGAAACCCCATTAAATTAACAAGCATTTTGGATCTTTTGCCCAATAAGTTGCTTAATGAATTGCGAGGGGCACTGAGAGTGAACAAGCCCTCACATTAATGTCAGAATTAGACATTTAAAATATTGTGTATGTGTGTTGCCCGTTTCGAACCGGAATAGTAAGATGTGATACGAGTGAAGTCTCCAGTGCTCTTCATGCCCATTAATAACCTGGCCTGCTTTGATGTGGCAGTGTGGAGCGAGGTGGCTCTTTCTCTCCATCACTTGTGGCATGGAAATCCGGCCAGCATTTTATCTCCTTACCTGCTCAAGGGGCCACTGCATTTGCTCTGGCTGCCTGTATATGCACTATGTTGTAGCGTGAGTCAAGAGACGTCACTTACCCAACAGGACACTCACAAACACTTTGGAAAGACTGCGCTGTGTGTATTTGCTTTTCTGTTCATTAGATGTTACTGGTTGACATTCAATTAATGTAGCACTAAACATGAATATGAACATACAGTAGGTAATGCTCCATTTTTGAAGGGCTTGTAGTAAGTTGTAACAAAGTGCTGGTCTTTCTTTTTTTTTATGAAAGTGTGAAAATGACTAAATATTACACAACTGTGCTTTATTTCTCGCAATTGTGAATTCATATCTTTCACTTTTTGAAATTTGACTGATTTTGTGTTTATAAAATGCATTGTGATAATTTGACTTTCTCGTAATTTAGACCTTTTTCTTGTGATTTAGAATTTTTCAAAATTTCAGCTGTCTTGTATTACAATTTTACATTTTCATATCAGACTGTGATTATATTCTTGACTTTCTCATAATTTCATATAGTATATTTTTCTTATAAATAATATCCCCCAGTTTGACTTTCTCATATTACTGACAATTCACTATTACATATATATATATATATATATATATATATTGTGAAGCACAATTTTTTCTTCTTTTCACTTTCTTTTATTAAATATCTTTTTTTTTTGTGCAATATTTGTCAGTTGTTATAGTGTGTCTCATAATTTTGTCTTTGAGTCACAGATTGACTATATCTGTTACAATTTTATTTCTTCTCATAATTAGAACTTTTATTTCTAGTCTTTATATCTTGCGGTATAACTATTTCTTGAATTTACGTCTTTGTTTCTTGTAATAAATGTATCTATTTTAACATATTCATGATTATCATTTTCTTTTTATTATGAGATGTTGGCAAGTATATACTTGTCAAATAATGAATAAATTGTAATTTTATACAAACTGTAAGCTATAAGTGATGATGTTTGCAATTACACTTTTTATTTCCATGCTATTGTGTTTGAAACTTAACAGTTAAGCTTCAGTTCATTGGCTGTCAATCATTTTCTATAATTTTGTTCATTGACCTGTTCTGGTCCGAGCATCTCTTATTCAATCATACAGTGTCAAAACTGCACTCCATTGTGCATGTGGTTGGTTAAAAACACATTTGTTGTCTTGCGCTAACCCAGAGAGAGACCGCCTGATCGCCCTCTTGACCTTGAGATGAATGGCTGCCCAAACCAGTCCCTGCTACACATTACCATTTAAATGGCCCAAGGAGAAGGTTAGGTCAGCTCATTTGATGTTGAAATGCAAACAGAGATCAAAGGAGAGAACTCGCAGTGCCCTATATTTACAGTAGTCGGTCTTGGATTGGTGTGTTCGGTGGCAGAAGTGCATTGTCTGTGTGTATGTGTTAGACAAGAGAGTTTTGTAGGAGGGAAGAGCACACTGTCTATTTGTTCTGCTTGGTCCTCGTGGGTAGATAGCTCATTAACCATTGTGCCCTGGCACAATAGCCAAGAGCGCCTGCTGCATGGGTACAACAAGTCCAGCACAAAACCTGTAAACAGCCAGCGGCTTAATTGAAAAAGGCCCCTGAGATCACCACACTGTTACAACAATAATAGACATGTATAGGTGTATGATATCAAAATTGCAGAGATGTATTGGTGGAGAGTGCGTGTGCTGTTGTGGTTTTTCAGCAAAACGCTGGTTTAATGATGGTTTCCTTGTTTTTTTAGAAATGCATGTATAGTAGCAGAGTTTTTGTTTGACGTGTTCTTATCTGTTTGCTCCTGTTCCAGGTCACTGAAAAGACACAAGCTCCACCACCACTCGCCTTCAATCATCACCTGAGACGAGAAAAGACTGAAAGATCCAAAAAGAAGAGAATGAATGGACAACAGTGTGTGGTAATAAAAGCAATTCGATCACATAAAAGAACAGTCCAAAGGTTGGGAGTCAGCATAAACCTTGATGTCATGATGTGATAATATTGTGTTTCCTTTTTATTTGGTGTACTGACAGAAGAAAAAACGCAAATGCTGTCACTGAAGTAGTACCTTTCAGCTTGTATTATATTTATTCCAAAGGTGTGCATATGGGTATCATTTGAAAGGGTTCTGCAAGTGACAGTTTTTGTATTTCTTTTGAAAGTGTGTAATTGTGAGATTGTTACTGGATTCAGTGCTTTGTAATTGTATATTTAGTTCACATTTTGTCAAATATAAAGGATAATAATATGTTGATTACATTTTTTTTTTCTCCCTCATTTAACTGTTTGTGGCCGTTTTTGCTCCATTGACTTCCATTTATAACCACAATTTTTTTATTCCATCGTCATGACACCATATAATCATTCAATCTGATTGTTTGGGGTTAACCCTTTAGATATTTCAGTGCAAAAAAGTTTAGTTTCTGGCTTTTATATAGAGTTATATGGAGTATAACAGCATATTATAGTGTGTGTGAGAGAGACCTTTCTGCACTTACCTTGATATGCCTGGAAAAATCAAAACAAGCGCCTCATCTCTCAGAACTACATGTTGTAAACAAATACATAGTAAGTGTATTTATGCACCTGCTGCCTTTTGATGGTGAGAAGGCCAGACTACACAAAAACAAGGTAAGTGGATTTAAACTCTTGCATGCTATCCTGCTGGTCATTTGACTGTCAGAAGAGCAGCAAGCAACATGAGTGGGCTTGACTTGTACCAAAGTTTTAGAAATGATTATGCAGCCTGGCCTCTTCAGCGAGCTGCAGGATATATTGTCTTCTGTCTCTGACACCACAGACTCAGGAGTTTGTTGTTTGTCTTCCTCAGATCAGTGACATTAAAAAAATTGGTAGTTTTGGTCAGGACTGAGGTTGATTTAACAGATTTATGCAAATTTTTAAAGCATTTAAATGAAGTGGATTTTTATTCCCGAACATAACGAAAGGGTAGTAAATTTGCCCACAGTGCAATTTCAATGCATTTTCCCAAAATATGTGTAAAAATAAGACTGAGGGTTAAGGATAATGGAATGCATTAGCTCAAAGAGTATGCGTGTCACAATATTTTTTGAAAATATGCTTTTGGAGTGCTTTTTTTCATTATGTACAAGGCTGACCGCAGAGTCGGTTTAGACTTTGGAAGGTATACTTGCTTGTATTTTTCACACCTTTTGCAGAGCACCGAGCAGCACATTCTGTACCAGAAAAGACAGTGTCTGGCAATGCCTGCAATGTCTGAGCTTTTTATTAATTTGCATTAAGTGTGATAATTTCCATTGCATTGCAATGCATTATCTTTGATTATATGTTTTATTCTTGATTGCATTGTATTATGAGTCTGTTACCTTAGATGATTAAGTTTAGTTATTGTCTGACATATTTGAGTGTTATATTTTACTTTCATATGTTTGCAAGCTTTGTGTAGAAGTTTGTCTATGTGCACAGGAAGAGCAGGAGTGTATGTAGGTGTGGGTGATCGATACAGGCTCTGTTAAAGCTGTGTGGGAAGAACATATATCCTTAGCTTTAGTTATAGTACTCTGATACTTATTCCGCTTGTTAAAAAATTCTCTACAGTATTTTAGCTTAGCATGAGCACCACTTTAGGAGAATAAGCCAGATATAAAATACCAATAGATAAGAGCAAGGATCCTTTTTTTTTAATTTTCTGTTTAACCATGTGCCAGCTGGAATTCACACACTTGTTTCTGTGAACAAATGTTACATTTTTGATTTGATTGGCAATCTCAATTATTTTGACACTGACGAGTGCTGTTAGGCCGCTAACCGAGGTATGGCATGGATATGAAGCGCTTCACATGTACAGCTGTTGCACACTCATTTGTAGCTCAAGTGAATTCTCACACTTTAATAACATAGCTCCTAACATGAGGAATGATTACCTCAAAATCTATTTTGGTATGCAGTTTTCTGGATTGCTCACATGCCAGTGATTCTCCGTTTCTTTCCACTATGGGCACAAGTGCTATAGGTTGCCGACCACTGGATAAGGGTATAAGTGCAGTCTGTTCCGCACTTAGTCTGTAGTCTTTTCTTTTGTGCCTAACCACTAAGGTCTTCTTGCTCCTCTGAGCAAACACTATTGGTGACACCCACCAGCTGTTCTCGAGGGGGTTGTGTGATAGAAAGGCTGGGTTGCTGGTTTCTGGGTCGTCCAGCTAAAGATGACCCGGGGCAACAGGAGTGGACCGAGATATCTTAGGCCATGACCTCAGGCACTGGTAAACTGAGGCAGGTCTTTGGCCCAGCGGTGCCATCTCACATTTAAGTAAAGTCCATGTGATAGACCCAGCTCCAGAGACTGCAAGTTATTGGGTCTGAATGGTGCTAATACGCTGGGCTGGTTGGATGCGGGTTGGAACTCTGGTGTCCCATTAATCCTAGCCTGAAGAATCATATCTGGTTAGAAGTTCAGGCTTTTACTGTGGACTGTTCTGAAGTAATTTGATCTGAAGGGCTTTCTATAGTGATTCAACAATGGCTTGAAGATTGTTACAATTATAGTCTGTGTGTGCTTGCAACACTTTACTAAGAGCAGATAAGGGAGATTATAGTTTATATGATGGTGGCATTCTTTAATTTTAGGTCGGTTTTGCATTAATATGTTCTTGAGAGCTTGAAGGCCATTTTAATGTTTCTATATAAAATAACAATCCAGAAATATACATGGTACTTGCCCAAGAAGTCACCCAATAGCTAACTAGTGTACGTTGCGTTTGTCTCTGTAAAACAGTAAATTATGTTAGTCTATTTTTTGCAATCTAAAACAAGTCAAAAACAACAATTTTGAAGTCTCAAATCCAGCATGGCCGATGTATGGTCTCAAATGGAAGCTGGTGTCTCATTCAATTATGTCCCCAGGACATGTCCCCTTTAGGCCCCATTTTTGGGGGGATCGCCTCACATTGCTAATTGGGTCTCGTCTCTCACCAGGTTGATTGGACGTGACACTTAGGGCAGGACTCCAAAAGTCACTGGAGCAAAGAGAGGGGAAAAACAATCAAAATTGAATTACTGACCAGTAAATTTGCTAATTATAGTCCATTAACCCAAGCACAGAGAGGTGTGAAGACAATCCAGAGCCACATGGCTCAGTGAGATTCCTGGCCCTTTGACCTAGAACACCCAGAGGATGCGTTTAATATGTAGACTATATCTTTGTGTACTATGCTGTATTTATGTCCCTTTTTGATTTTAAAATCAAACAGAAAGTTCATAAAATGATCACAATACATGCAATCAATAATACAGAAGAAGAAGAATAATGTGAAATTTTCTATTATACTAATATTATACTAAAAATATTCTATTATGCTTCTAGGTTTTTTAATATTAAGCTGCACAAATAATAGTATTCCTAATATTTAAATCTATGTTTTTATTAATTACCATGCTTCACATTTAAAACCTAATTAATTTCTTTGCTTATTTTTGATGTTGCTGTACAGTTTGTTTAGAAGTTATTAAGGAGACGTTTGAGTTCAAGTTGGGACTAGGGTCAGATCACAACAACAGGAATGTTAGCTTAACTCCATAAGCATTTGCAACAGAAGTTAAATTTTCTGAAACTCCACGGGGGGGAAATTACACAGCAGTGCCTTCTGAAGTGTATGGTCTATCTTCTAAAGCAGGTTTTTTCCCCTTCCCACTGTCATTCTTCCACTGTCACTTGTTTGTTTTGCCCTGTCCGTGAGTTGAACCATTCAGGGATGAACCAGGTCATATTATCTTGTGATCTGCAGTAGAAGAAAGATTGATATTCCCACACAAAGTCACTTTACATAACACCAGCACCTTAGAGGGCTAGTCCTAGTGTGATCTTTTGTTCTGCTCGTAACACTCACCTCTTGTCCTAGAAGCTAAAACCGTTTGAGTGTGCAGTATATCAATTAAAAAGCTCCTTTTCTGCCCTGTGGAAGGGGTGGGGGTACAGGTCCAAATATTTACATTAGGGCATATCAGTTTGACGACTGTGTGGCGGAGCGGAGAGAAGGGCCATTTGGTGCAGCAGAGAGGCCATTAGCAGAGTTAAATGGCTAGAAAGAATCTGGACCAGACAGCTTTCCACACAGGATCACTCGACCGCAACCACATAACTGCATAAACACTTCCGTCATGCAGGAAATACAGTCGTGAACAAAGATGGGCTTGTAAATTAGTTTGTTAATGAGGAAACACCTTTTCAACACCTTTAGGCAGGTAAATGGATTTGTATGGTGTAAACCATGTATACCATCTACCCCCAAATAATAAGTAATGACCTAACAATAAATAAATGTATACAATTTATATATATATATATATATGCATGCATACATACATATTTACATATATATATAATGTATATATAATGTATATGTAAATATCTATGTATTTGTGTATTAGCATTATCAGCCTTGATATAAATTATGCATGAAATATAAAATGCAAAAAAAAAAATAATAATCTCCCCAACACTGCCTGAAGCAAAACCAATGTTATTATATTTTATGAGATTATGAGTTCTGATTCAACAGTAATGGTTCAGGAGAGCCAGTAGGTTAAGCCTTGGCTCTTCAAGTACACTCAGGATTTGTTTTGTACATTTTTCTTTCTGGCTGACAAGGCTACGTTTTTGTTTATCCACCTTGTGGCGTGCATTAGTTACAAATAGCATTTATTTGAACAAAAATGACCAAAATACAATTTACCAACCAAATTATTGAAAGTAAAAAATAAGAGTTCTTTTTGTGAAGGACAGAGGGAAGAGGCCAGGGATTGTTGTAGGGATAATTCTCTCAGCGCCAGATCCAGCACTCTAGCTAATGCTATGCTTACAAGAACATTTATTGATTTATTTTTCAGAGGTTGGTCTATCATATCTAAGGAGCAAGTTGTGAACATGCTGTAAAAATATAGAACAAAAAACATGCCAGATAATTTCTTGGGAAAGGATTGGATGAGGAATTTGTTCATATTATTGTCATCTGAGTTTTGATAACTGCCTTAAGCACCATTTATAAGACCGCCGCAAACTTTTATAAAGTTCATTAAAATTACTTGAGGTTAGAAAGTCACTATCATCTTCTGTTTGTCTTAGAGAGGACAAACTGATTAAATTTAATTCTTTTGAGTGTAAATGTTCAGACATTTTTGCCTCTTTTGTTTGTAAAATAACTGTAGGGGAAATTGGCAGATGCGATTTCTCTCTTTTGAAGGGTCTTTGCTGCTTCCTTATTATCTTCTTTGATGCACCAAGAACCATACTACCTCTTCCATCGTTTGGTCTCCTCTCGCCGCTGCTTTGGGTGTTGTGAACGTTGCTGCATTGGAGATTGTTCTCTATATGTAACATTGTGTGCAGACAGGAACAACGCATTGGCCTGGAGTGACTCCAAGAATAGTTAGATCCTTTGCATTAGAAAGATTATTGTTTAGCCCTCTCCTCTCATAGTGACATCTCTGCCCTTGTAAAATTATGAACGCGGCATGGTTCCCCTCCAGGTTGCTTCTCTGGTTTGTGAGGTGTGAACTTTAGCGTAGGTGGAGGTTAAAAGATCATTATATAAGCCATGACCTAGGGAGTCAGATTTATTATTATTTCCTATCAGACCATTTATTACAAGAAGAAACTAGTAGTAGTAGTTCTTTTAAGTAGAAGTTCCTTCCTTGCTTATGTCAAGCAGCAAGAGCTTTTTTCTGTTTAATACTGTAAACCATAGATTATAATAGTCATGCATCAGTATCTCATGTTCATATGTTGTTGGCACACATTTCCCATTTTTATCATTATTGTACATGCTCTTTTCATCTGTTTTTACATTTAGATTGCTTTTGCTATCAACTAATGCTTAATTTATTTTAAAATGTTTAATATTCTCAAAATAACCATTTTTCAACTGTACATTGCAAAAAAAAGTGGGTGAAATAAATTAATTTGTTCAATTTGTACCATTAAAAAAAAAAAAAATGTTTTAAGTACTTTTTGAGGGTGTGTTTTATTTTATTTTATTTTTTTTGCCAGATTTGAAAGATTTGTTAAAATATGTGGATTTCAAATAGTACAAATATTGGTAACACTTTAGAATAGATAAATAAATGAATTGACACTTTGAAAGTTTTATGATGTCGACAAGATATTTAATATATACTGTATGTACATGTATTTAAGATTCATTTGTTATAATGTATAATATAACACATGTAAAATAAGGCAAACTTTGTGTTTTTATCTATTATATTTTAACCAGGATTTAAACAGTAAAAGCAACTGTAGAAACTAGCATGATGCTAAAAACAAATGTGAGCTTTGGAGGGATGTGTGAATAACCAAACAAAAGCAAAACTGACCTTGTTTTAAGTTCCCTAATTAAATGCCTCCTCCTGAGTCGCACTATTGGGTAAAAAGACTGCCATAATGAATCTTCAAGACATCGCTGTCATCCAGTCAAATCAACTCAAAAACCCAATTATCATGATGAGACACAGGTTGTAATGCTGGTTAAAGTTGGTTTGGTTGCACGCACTGGCTCATATTTTAAAAAGCACACTGGAGGGAAAGAATTGAATTTCCAATTATCATAACAAGAATATTCTCATATAAGGGGAGACGGCAGCAGAAAAAAAACGGCTTTTTTTATTCTGCATGATTTGGCAACTTAAGGAGGTCAAGACGTAAATTTGCGTAGCCTTGAGCTATATTAAGTCTGCACAACAGCAGGAAGGGGATTGAGGGCTTTATCTTTTAACATGCGCAGTGGCTGTAGTTGCATGTACTCTGGTGTGCTCACTATGTCTCCCAATCTCCCTTCAGGTAACACAAGCGCATGGCCTTTTTAAATACCTCGGGGAATGTTGATATACAGTGGGTTTATTGGTGCTTTTGGTGCCAGAACAAATTTAGGAAATAAGATGTCATTAAATCATCCATGTTTCACAGAGCACCTAAAGAGGGTAGCGAATACTGAAGTCCATAAAAATAAAACAAAGTTGTTTTTTTTCTGCAAAGAATGCATACTTTTTTCTTTTTATCCCAACAAAGCTATATATCATTTTGTGACCCTGGACCTGATGGTTATTTAAATGGAGATTATACATGAATAAACAAGCTTTCATTAATGTGTGGACAATATTTGGCTGAGATATAGCTATTTGAATATCTGGAATCTCCTTTAAAGAAAATCACCTTTGTTGTCCAAATAAAGTTCTTAGCAATGCATATTAATACTCAAGTTTTAATATACACTAGAAAATTTACAAAATGTCACCATGTAACATTACCTTTACTTAATATCCTATCCTGATTTTTGGCAAAAGAAAAATCTATAATTTTGACACACATTGTGTCGTTGGCTGGAAAAAAAAATTCCAGTGCTACTTATTACTGGTTTTGTGATCCATGATGAAATATTAGAAAGGTTTCCAAAGGATTGTGTGACACTGAAGACTGGAATAATGACTGCTGAAAATTCAGATTTGCCATCACAGCAATAAATTGCATTTTAAATTATGCAAAATCACAGTGTTTCTGTTTTATTGTTTTTTTGCTCAAATAAAAGTAGCCTTTCATAAACATTTATTTGTTTTGTAGACACTAAAGTTGTAAATAATAGTGTTGGTGGAAACATTTATATATTGTGTAGTGTTGCAGAATGTTTGCAGATGTTTTTGTACATGCTCAGATGAATTAATTAGTGCCTGAATTTCACTCTGCTGCCCAAAATACAAGCACTAAGAAGCCAGATTCCCTGTACCCTGTCTCCACAGATCCTATCATTGTCAGTGAATCCCATTCTCCAAACCATGAGAAACGAGGACTGTGTGCTGATCTACCCACTAAACCCTAGGGTTTTCATTTGGATCTATTCTGTAGCCCCGCCCTCACACCCTAGGCCATGCATTCAGTCCATGGATGACCGTTCCCAAAATCCCCTGCCAAAAGTGTTTCCTAGAAGCATCTTGATCCATGATACTATCAGCTTCCTGACCTCTGAGTTCTGTGTCTTGCACTTTTTTTCTTTTTTTCTTTTTTTCTCTTTCTCTTTTTTTTTGTTTTTTTTTGTGAGATGCTGCCCCCACAGTGTGCGTTCTTGCGCCTGTACAGCCTTATGAGGTTTGTTTGTATGTCTATTTGATTCCACTCCATGAACACGTTTGTATAGATTCACTCCATAAGATAAAGAGAAGCACAGGGTCTTGTCATTCCTCCACAGCTTAATCAGGAGCTACACAGAGGAGAGAAGCGCAGCGGCACAGACCTTCCTGATCATTCTAATGAGGACCCCTGGCAATGCAGTCAGCGAAGTATAATTGACTTGTTCGTCTCTTATTTTCATAATAGACACTCCCTGACTCAGAGCACATTTAGTTTGCGATGAGAGATGTCAGAAAGCATTGGAAGTTTCTTCTGCATACCCATTAAATCTGAAGGCATGCCACCATGTCTTCGGCCAGCCAGCACTGTCATTGGCTGCCCAGCTCATTATGCAGATGGGAAATGCAAGTAAATGATTCCCAGATTGGCCGAAAAACCTTCCGTGCCTGTACACACCCTGCGCCCCCTCCACCCAGAAGCCTTTCAATGCGTCCAACCAGACCCCCTGCCCTTCATGCAGCGCCCCTGCTCTGAAAAAAAAAAGTTGCATATAAATAATAAAAGCGCAGCAGTGCCCCTTGACGTGAAAACCTGGTGAAGCGTGTGGATGTCATTGTTGTTGCAACAAGGCCTGCCATCTACCTTTCAGGACCAATTGAAATCAAATTAAATTTTTTTTGTGGAGGTAAGGTTTAGCCAGTGAGGGTGAGCCCTGGATCTCTGTCCCTGCTAGCTGATATGAAACAGAACAGCTGTGGATATCAATGCCCCCGCACAATTCTCCACTGACCGTGTCTGCGGCGATTTTTAGAGCTGTCGCATTCATTGCTGTGGACAGCCACAATAGGGTACATCCTCATACATCTGGCTTTGAGAACACCGAATTAGATCATTATCACCTAAGTAAACCTACTACAAGCACATTTTAAAATGTCTGCAAGTAATTTATCTATTCCTCTATTTCCTGGTACACGTAGAGTTCTAGAAAATATTACCTCTCTAATAGGTTTTTTTGCATTATATGTATGAAGGGGGAAAAAGAACTACAGCTTTCTGTCCTTCTGTACTTTCTGTCTCTGCATCATTTAATAAGATGATTGTGTCTCCCATGCACCTTCATCGAACTTTTATTTTGTGGTCGGCCTTCAATTGCTCGTGGCGCAGCGGCTGAGATGCAGAGACATCATTAAAGTAATTACTACAAGCTCTAGTAGTTGCAGGAAAATAATATGGTGGGGGGGTGGTCTTTTTTTTTCTCTCCAAAGACAGATTTTTTTTTTTTTTTTTTTCACCAAACATTCGGCACTGCCATGATTGTTAGAACAGACAGGACCCATCACATTTCTTGGACCTTTAATTCAGTCATATACTGTAGTTTACAATCCTGTTTTAGAGTACCAAGTACATTTACTATCAGACACAGTTCTTTATGAACTTTGACAACTGTATAATACTGTATAACTGAAAGGACTACATACATTTTTAGTAGTGACTCTATACAGTATTTAAATAGTGTGTGGATTGTGTTTGCATGTTGGATATCTTGTTCTGTGGTTATGTTTTGATGGATTAGTTTGTGCTTTTATTGCATTTATTTTGTCACATGATTTTGATGACATGATGACAATGGTATAGAAATTGCTGTCTTTGAATGTTTATATCTATATAAAGCTTTTAGATCTACCATAAGCTTTCAAATTTGTTTTTGATTGTTTATGATTCTTTTTAGCTGTCAATAACTTTAATTTAATCTACTTAAATAAAACTATTTTACTATATCACTTTTCAGTAATAAGAGTAGCTGCTGTCATACATTCTTTGGTTTTATAGAGAACGGTGTTTGTTTGTGCCTCTATTGTGTGTAATATGAAGAGAGCAAAAACCATATGAGAGAGAAAATCCAAACAATCTGAATGCTGCTTTTCTCATTTCTCAAGGTTTTGGCCTTGTAGACTAGCAGCACAGGTCACTCACCAGCCCTTTTCGGTGGCTCATTTATAATGTCCTTGAAACAGAGTAACATTTAAACAAGAGTTTGTAATAACTGGACATTTTAAAGAAGTCTGCTATTATGAATCAAGAATACCTCTCTCACTGTAACCACTGTTGCATGTGACCGCTTGTCCTCGGGAAATATTTTAAATTTCAGTGTTTAATCAGTTTAAAAGAATACTATGACTGCAGAGTAGCAAATTCAGAAAAGTAGGGTTTGCATTCTCTGATTGGAGATAAAGAAAAATATTGCTAATTAATTAATGACTTGCGGCCTCTAAGATTTCTTGACATAGAACTGAACTCTTATTTACACTCATGCATAATAAAGATGTTCTGTCAAGTGTGTTTTCACCAGAGAATTGGAACTAGTGTGCAGGGGCGGCTCCTCAAAATATGGCAAGATTCTAACGAAAAAGGGAATGAAAACAGTGTTCCTTGTCGACACTTCACTACTGTGTCTGCTAAGACGCTATGGGAAAAACTCCCTTTTTCCTCCTAACTGATGCCTATTCAGTTGGCCATAGGTTCATGCAGTGCTATAAAAACATACTAATAGGGAGGAAGCGGTGCTGTGCGAACCTATGACTGAGGCTCCCGTTGAAGCTCGCTTGAGTGGGCGGGGCCGTGATATATATGCAGCTGCTTTGCCACGAGATTCAGACTTCTTCTCCTTCAGAGACGAAGGACCTTGCTGTTCCTGACTGGAAGCCTGTTCTACTTGCAACGCCCCACTGCACTTAGGCGATGGCCACCAAAAGTGTGTCTGCTGTCTGGGAAAGGCCCACGCAGAGGCCGCTCTGACTAGTGCTGACTGCTCGCACAGCGAGTCGCTCAGTTTGGCCTTTCTCCGTGCAAGAGACAGCGGGGCAGAAAAGCTCAGCGCTTCGAGACTGGTGAGCACACACTGGCGCAGCCCCCGCCTGCCTCACCTTCTCTGTTGAGAGAAGCGTCACCTGTCCTTTTCCTAAATGAAGACCAGCGTCACTCAGCAGCTGCGAACGCCCTCTCGCCTCATTTGGGAACAGTGAGGACGAGTTACAGGATGACAGCTTCGGGGGGAGAAGAGCTCTCGGGCTTAGAAGAACCTGCCGCCCCTCCTCTGTCAAGCCTGAGATCGATGCCGAGCTGTTCCACATCCTCTCGAGAGTGGTCGGCGAGCTCTGACTGCAATGGACACCTCTGCCCACCCACTGCGATTGGCTGGAAGGCCAAGCCTGCCCACCCGTCCAAACCATGTAGAATGACGTCAGGTCGAACCTTTTCCGCCACCAGGCAGGCTGCCTCTGCACTTCATTCCATGGAAGGACTCCAGGTGTTTCAGGTGAAACTCCATGCTGCAACTTAGGAAAGCCCGGACGGCGAGACACTCAGGGAGCTGAGAAGCATGACGGACTTGCCACTCAGAGCCACCAAGGTCACCCCTTAAGCAATTGTGCTGGAGCGGCACAAGGTTGCCTCGACGTGCCCATTTTGCAGAATGGACTGTTCAGCCCCTCCGTCGTGGCCTTTGCAGAACGCTTCACCAAGGCACAGAAGGCATCCCAGGCAATGCAACACTTCCTCTCTAAGCGTTCCGCCGCTACATCAGCTTCTGACGGCCATCCCAGACCGCCACCGCAGCAGCCGAAGCAGGCAAAACAAGAGCCAAGAAGTCGCTCGAGATCTGCTACCAGGAGCTTCCCCTTTCAGAAGAGGCAGGGATAGTGCTGGACTCACAGCCTCCAGCGTCGCCCTGATCAGGATGTAAAAAAAAAGGCAGGGAGAAGTCTCGCTGAGGTCGGACCACCCTGCAAACTGTTCGGTATTAATCCTTTACCTCGCAACCTCGGGTTTGAGAAACATTGTAATTGCTGCAGATACTGGTTCCGTAAAAGCTTCCATGCAGCCCGCTGTGATAGCAGACCCACAACCTCAAAAAAGAGCAGTTTCCCTCAAAGTCACTCAATCAAGAGTCATATGTCCCTGAACAGCGACAAAACACTCAATATAATATAATATAATATTATCCCTACGTCAGAATGCCTGGCAAGCCATACCCGTGGTATCAGATTGGGTTATGGGGATAATAAAAAACGGTTACACCCTTCAGTTTGCGAGACGGCCACTGCCATTCAGCAGCGCCATCCCCACTTCATTTGCCAGTCGCACCTCTCATGGGCTGCACGCCGAAGTAAAAGCGTTGGTCTTAAAGGGGGTGATGCACATTGTTTCCCCCTCGTAAAGAAAAAAGGGGTTCTACAGTCGGTGCTTTTTAGTCCCCAAGCGAGGCGGCAGTCTGAGACCTATACTCGATAAAAGACGTCTAAATCGCACCCTCATGAGACGGCTGTTCAGAATTCTCACATTAAAGACTATCCTCTCTCAAATTCAGCCATGAGACTACTGTTTTCAATGGACCTGAAAGAGGCATACTTCCATGTACAAATAGCCCCTCATCACAGGACATTCTTGAGATTCGCCTTCGAGGGGATAGATTATCAATACACGGTCCTGCCCTTTAGTCTCTCCCTGGCCCAACACAAGTTAACAATGTGCATGGACACAGAGTGCTTCTAAGCCATTTAGACCAACTGGGACTCTGGGTGAATTCCAAAAGTATGCTGTTGCCCAGCTAACAAATAACCTTCCTGGACACAGTAATAGACTCAACGCGAATCTCGCTGGATTGGGCTGCGGCCACAATGCAATGCCCTCCTTTAATATCGTGACTCCCCATCCCCTGAAAGCATTTCAGAGAATGCTGGGTCTAATGGCCGCAGCCTTAACGGTGCTGCACCTCTGCCTCTTACATATGCAGCCTTTGCAGTATTGGCTGAAAGCATGGGTGCTGCATGGGTCCCAATGGGCACAGAAGCATAATGCTCAGGGCAAACAGAGCATGTATTGCTGCTCTTCGCCGATGGAAAAACACCCGATGGCTGCAGACAGGAGTTCTCTCCATATGGTCAACAGGAGAAAGGTGATCGTGACGGATTGTGCTCTGCACAATGGGTCACCAGCCTCGGGCTTGTGGTCAGCACCAGACAGCAGTCTGCACATCAACTGCCTGTTTCTGCCTGCTGTGTCTTTCTGCCACAATTGACGGACAGCCACGTCCTGGTTGGTTCGGACAGTAAAAGGTCAAAAAACACTTTAGTTTTCTGCAAAAATAGATTTTATTTTACCCCGTTTCTAAATGATTCGTAAACGACTCATGTGAAACAGTTCAAAGAATCAGCCTGTCTAAATCCTGCCTTCCCGTGATCCATCACTGCTGTGATTGGTCAGATGACGCAGTCCTTTATGATTGGTCTACCGGTACAGCAGTCCACAGAGCTTGTACCAAAACTATACTTTCTGACATTACTAGAGGTTCTTCTGGGAGAATACGTCAATTACTATAGTTAGCAAAGGACTACAGTGGAAAGTGCTCGCAATTTGCTTTTGTAAGTGAATCGGACACACCTCTACGCTGTGTACTTCAGTATTGTATGATGCATAACACTGCATTAAACATCGTTTATCATTACTTAAACTAATGAGACAGACCGAAATGCAAGATAGCCGCTTAACAAGACATCTGCAGGTACACAACTTAACGCACACAAAAACGTATTTTGAACGATCGCTAGAAAAAACATTCATCAATTCCAAATAAACTAGACACTGATCCATCTTTTAAGACCAAGCGTTTGGTGAATCCTGCGTTGTACTCCAAGATTGGAAAAGCAGTCATTAGTAAAATGATGCCCATACAACAAGAGATTGTACTGCTACTGAGATTGAGGTGTTGTTGAAAAAAATTGTTAACCACTCATTCTTTGTAGATTCATCTTTCGGAAGGGCATATAAAACAACTTTACTCTCACAGGATACAGCGTCTTCTTCACATGATGTAATCCATGTGGAAATTGTTCTGTTTGTGGGCGGGTCAAGTTGTTGGGCAGACATTATGCAAATATGTTACTTAGTGACGTGGATTGCGTTCAAATTGCAGACTCTTTTTTTTTTGATAGACAATAACTTTATTTATCGTGCACTGTCGGCGTCACAACTTTGCAGATTGTTCGCATAAACTAACTTGACACACTTGTGACATGAAAATGTATAATAGGGCACTTTAATGACAAATTAAATTTGTACCACTCTACTTGAGGTCCAGAAAATTATTCATGATGCTGTCATAAAATAATTTGACATGGTATTAACACTAAATGACATTTTAATGACAAATTCAAGCCCACAAGATCCAGAGGGTGTTGTAAGATCCAGATCCAACTTGTCCCACCTTATATATCCCTAAACCCACAAACCCCCAAAAGAGTATGGAGAAGGCTTGGTACAGTTAATGAGCACAACCTGAAGCAGCCTGAAGAATTCAGAAGTGTATAGTGATATGCTCTTTGCCCAGATTCAGTCAAATGGAGCAAAGTTGATTGGGTGGCACATCATAGTACAAATGTACCAAAACATACAGCTAAAGCAACTTGGGATTTTTTTGAAGGTAAAAAAAAAAAGTTATGTGTGTTCTGCAGTGGCCAAGTCAATCTCCTGATCTCTGCCTCTCTGAGCATGCATTTCACTTTCTGAAGACAAAACTAAAGGCAGTAAGAACCACAAACAAACATCAGCAGCAGCCAACAATACATTATATAAGTCAAAATGACATTTTATGCCAAAAATCTTTTTGAAGATCCCTGTCCTAAAGTACTGGAATTATACACACTCTGCATGTGCACATAGAAACAACTGGGAATGATTAGAGAGAAGAACTATGTTAAATGTTGTGGACAGATCATGTTGTTCTCTAGTTTAAGTTTAGTTTTAGTCAAAAAAATTTTTACTTTATATTACTTTTACTATACTTTATAATAACGTTATTTTACTTTTCTGTTGTTGTTCTGTGGAAAAAGATATTGTATTTAGACCATATATTCTGATAGAGAGTGCTTGGAATCAAAATTTCAGAGCTAGGCCTACAGAGAAATGAGTACTATACTACTGCCTCTGATCTGCGTTCAGGAAGGACACATATACAATCTATAGTATAGAAGAGCTGTAGGAGGTACTCCTGTCTGTATACATCTTTCATGCCAGTACACTTAAATGAATATCCTGTTGACTCTTCGAGGTATTTAAAACAAGTTTCCAGCGTACAGTAGCAGGCGAACAGTTTATCCATTTATCAACAAGGCCATGATTTTTTTTTTTATCTTTAAAGCATTCTTGTGTCCAAGCAAATGTATTTTAAAAAGCAAGAGCAACTAGGAGGTAACTAGGTGAATTGGGTTAAAGAGATTAAATGTTCTGTATGCTGGTGTCCAAGATGTTTTACTTATTAGTTGGCTGCAAATCATTTTAATATTAATTATATTTAATTAATGCAGAAGAACAAGTTAGTTATCATCATTATTGATGTTTGTAGAGACTGCGATTTTATTTCAGGATTCTTTAATGAATATGAAGTGCAAAAGAACAGCATTTATTTGAAATAATACAAATATTTTTTACGTTTCTTTACTGTCACTTTTGATCCGTTAAGTGCATCCTTACTACTGTAAATAAAATCATTAATTTTTAAAAATAGATTTTCATGCATACAAACTTCAATTAAAAACTAGGTGTGAATTGACTTCAAAATAACAGATTTTATATTGTTTTTGATCATTATTAATTGTTTATAAAATAAAGTACTTTAATTTAATATTTTAAAATGGTTAATAGTAAAATTAAAATAAAATATTTAATCAAATTAAAATATATTACATATTATAACTTTTAAAACCCTAAAAATAGCCCCCTTGTGGCCCACTTTGGGTCTCTTGAGCCCAATTTGAAAATCCCTGCCCTAGAAGACTGGAATTACACATACTGTGCTTAAATAGAAACACTGGGTAATGAGTAGAGAGACATGCTATATTATACCAAAGACAAAACAGCATCTTAACCTGGCCCCTGCAATTGATATAGGACACCCTACACACATAGAAACAAATAATCAAGACCTAATTATTGAAAAAAACAGACAAAATGAATGAGGACCATTGAAAGGGGTGCACAGGAAAGTGTCATTTTCAACTGCATGGATCCCATTGCATGGTTGCAAGGGCCTGATGCACAAAGAGGACCATGTCTGACAAAGCCAGCTCCTCGCTATGTGAGTCCAACCTAAAAGCATCCGTCTAATAGGCTGGTCATTCACATGTTGAGAATATAGAGAATGAGAGGGCTTTATCTCCCTGGCCAGGTTAAAACACAGGCCTCAATCTCCTCATGTTCTAATCATTGTCTATTTGCAGGGGATTACGGGGGCCAGCCCACCTTTTATCAATGGGTGTGGTTCAGCTATAATATCCCTAATTTTCCTCTTGTTCCACTGGTTCGTCCTCGCTCATACTAATTTGCCGTCTCTCGTGGCCACACTAACATGCTCTAAGTGGGTGTCGCTAACATGTGCTGTCAATCAATGGCCCTTGAGAGTAAAGCGGTTTGAGTTGGTACTCAGTGGATTACTTTTGGTCTGCCAGTCAATGCTTGTATCCCGTCGCAGGTGGGTGGTACGATCGTGCTCTTAGAGTCTTTTTATTCAAGTTTAGACAGGTTAATTTAAGTTTAAGAATTAGGATAGGTTTTTTTTGGATCGGGATTTAACATTTAATATTTTGGGCAATCCAATATAAAATTTTGCAATATTGTTGTACTATCGTCTAAATTTAAAAGTGAAACCAATCATCAAGTGCTACAAAAGTTATCACAATATTATTTATATCTATTTTTCATGCTAGACATTATAAAAACTGCAGTTAACAATTAATTAAAACCTTACAATTAGGTTTTACCTTACTTTTTGTATGCAGAGAATAAAAATAACTTGTTTTTTACATTTCAAGGGATTGAATGTTGGTGTAGAGTAACCCTTTAAGTATGATTAACTGTAAAAACAAAAAAATTCAGACCATTCACACCAAGAATATACAGTAACTATAAAGATAACAATATTAGTGTCCCCACATGCAAACAATATCGTCTGTTTATTCTAAGCGCGCACACATCTGCCGCTTCATTCGTTACAGCAGGATTGATTCTAATTTGCTGTCAATGTTCATCAGCTGGAAAATCATTCGGGAACTGATTTCAACAATATTGCTTCTCTGTGCCTTTATAGTTGTGGTTTTTGTGTGTTTGAAAGAGAGTGCTTGGACTCAGGAGTTTCAAAGCTATAGGCCTACAGAAAAACGGGTACAATACAGTACTGTCTGCCTTCAGGAAAGACACAAAACAATCTATAGAAGAGCTGTAGGAGATGGTCTTGTCTTTTTCATACCTCTGTTATGCCAGTACAGTTAAATGAATCTCCTGTTGACTCTTGCATGTAGTAGCAGGCAAAGCAGAGTCCATTTATTAACAAGGCCATGATTTTGGCTCTTCTAGAACTTTCAGAAAGTCATCTGTGTGGAAGGTTGTCAATTTGATTCAATGTCAGGAGCTAAACTGCTTTGCCTGTAGATCTGGATGAACAGCATGAATGTTTTTCCTCCGATTTTTGTACTTTTTTTTTTTTTTTTGACCTATGCAAAGGTCACACGAATGCAACTTATTTTTCAATCATAAAAGCATTCACATTTGCCCAAGCAAATGTATTTCAAAAAGCATGAGTGATGAGGAGGTAACTAGAAGTGCGATTTAAGAGATGAAAGCTTCTCTATGCTGGTGTCCCCGAGTTGAGAATACGTTTATCCTTTAATAATCTTGTCTGCATACCTCATGCAATCAAATTCACCATGCATGAGCTCCAGCTTTATCTGCACCACAATTATCCTCTAACAGCAATTACTCCGATGGCTGCGTGCTGAATAGAGCCATCTGAAGCGGGGTTTTGAACCCTAGCCGCAGCGTGTAGACTTTCTCATGGTGTGTATTGGTGAGCGCCGAGCTCCTGTGAGGCAGGATCACCTTGTGTTTATATGGAGATGTAGCTGACGATAGGCTGTCACAATAGAGGCTTTTCTGGTGGAGTGTGTGAGCTTGTGTATGAGCACGATTGAACGTTTGGTGTGTGAAATTCTCTTTTGGTTCAGTCGTGTGTGTGTGAGTGTGGGTGAGAGCGGGCGCGTGTGGAACATGTGGCGGTGTTCTCAGAGGAACAGCGGGGCCTTAATGAGGACTAGCCCTGGATGGCAGCTGGTAAAGTCCAGCCATAGAATAGGTGGCTCTCCGTGCCCCTTTATGCATGCACAAAGGAATGCTAATGAACCCCGCTGCTGAGTGGGGACTGGGAACCAGCCCACATGTCGCACACACACACATATGCACTCTTACTTGAAGGCCTTTTCACTGTAACTTTGCTACAACATCTACAAAACACAAGTGGGACAAGTCTTGTTGCAGCTTGCTTTTGAGCGTATGTGTGTGTGTGTTGGGTTAAACATGCTGCATTGCTGCGTGTCTCTCTGTGGTCCTACATTCATTCTCATATCTGGTCTGGTCTAAATAATGTTATATTGCAGGAGGGGTGTGGCTGGAGTTTGAGGACCATCTTCTGTAGAGACATAAAGCCCCTAATTCTAGAGCCCACCTGAGACCTGACCAAACAGACCCTGCTCTCCTCTCTATAGGCAATCGGGCTTCATTTACAAATAATAAATCTTTTCATTAACCACTGTAATGCCCTTTAGAATGCTGCATTCTGACAAAAATTAGGCCAGCTTTTCATCCTTTGCAGCAAGTGTTCTTTATTGGGTTTCAACCATTATGAGGCAGTTGCTTTCTCTGTATCTCTCCATGGTTTTTTCCAGTCGATGCTGCTCGTCTATAAACATAATTTTATTTCTCATTTATGGAATTCAAGGTCTCATGGGAGGGGATTGTGCCTTTAACCGTGTGCTTGTGCGTGTCCATGTGCATATTTGAAACTGTGTTGCTTTGATAGTGTAACCATGTACTTTTATTTCAGTTCTGCTCTTTGTGTATAACCATTGAATTAACCAATAAAAGTCTCTAAAAGCTACTATTTTTATTTTTTTGCAATAAAACATTTGAGGCTATACATTGCAAAGATTGTACCACAGAATCATCTATAATAGTTTTAAATTCCCTTTAACATGCGGCCTCAAGTGGATTTTTTAAATAAACTCTGGCAAGTACTATAAGATAAGACACTAATATCCATAATATATCAAATACAATACGTTCTAGTAATTTAACTTAATTTTTTGTATTCATAGGTATAATGAATCAGAAACAAACTATCATTTTACCCTTTTTTGATTGTGGTCAATATTAAATAATTAACATTAATAGTAGCGTACACTTCAAAAGTTTGGGTTCAGTAATAATATATATATATATATTGTGAACCGTGACGCTAGAGAGTACGACACAACAGCGGGATGAAGTGAACACAAACCCCGGAGGGTGGATTTATTTGACAAGGCAGGTGAGACAGACAATACGGTGAGGGTGACAGTGGTCAGGGTGACTGTGATCCCTCTTTAATCCTTTCCAGTGGCGGTGAAGAGTGCTCCAGTGGTCCTGACTGGCCCGGGCTCGTCGTTCACGGCGAATCTGAAGAACAAACAGAGGTAAGTCAAACATCCAAGCAGTATGGAGACGTTGCTCGTTACTTCCGTGTTTTGGTGCTTCTTTTATACGGCTCCTGCCATGAACGATTGGCCCGGGCAGATTGGTTCCAGGTGAAAATCCTGTGTTGCCAGGGCGACGCTGATCGGTACCCGTCACACTCCCCCCTCCTAAGTGACGTCCTGGTACTGCAAGAAGAGGCGAGAGGGGATGAAGGGGGTGGGGGGGATTGACCCCTAACAGACCTGCATAAGCTGACCCCATCCGTGAGAGACCATCAGCGTTGTTATTGGAGGCCCCGGATCAATGACGCACGTCAAAGTAAAAGTCCTGGAGCATCAGGAACCAGCGGGTTACTCGGGCATTTGTGTCCTTGGCTCGGGCCATCCATTGCAGTGGGGCATGATCTGTAAACAGAACAAACTTTCTCCCTAGCAAATAGTACCTGAGCTCCAGGACTGCCCACTTGACGGCGAGGGCCTCCTTCTCCACGGCGGCATAGTTCTTTTCTGCTGGGGTCAGCTTATGGCTGATGTACATGACGGGATGCTCCTCCCCTTGATGTTCCTGGCACAGGACGGCTCCGAGTCCTGTATCAGAGGCATCCGTCTGCACCAGGAAGGGGCGATTGAAATCCGGGGCGTGGAGAACCGGCTCCATCGTCAAGGCTTCTTTAAGGGCCTGGAATGCTCTCTCTGTTTCAACTGTCCAGCAGACTTTCTCTGGTTGCCTCTTCCTGGTCAGGTCTGAAAGAGGGGCAGCTAGGGAGGAGAAGCTGGGGATGAAGCACCGATAATACCTAGCCAACCCCAAGAAAGCTCGTACCTGGGATTTTGTGGATGGTCTGGGTGCCTCCTTGACGGCCTGGACCTTTTTTTCTTGTGGTTTTACCAAACCTCTCCCGATGACGAATCCCAAGTACTTGACTTCGGACTTCGCTAGATGGCACTTGCGGGGTTGGCGGTCAGTCCAGCCCTCCTGAGCTCAGACAGCACCCTCCGCAGTCGTTCTAGATGATCCTCCCATGCCTCAGAGTGGATTACTACATCGCCGATATACGCAGCTGCGTTTTCTTGGTGGGGCCGGAGGATAACGTCCATGAGCCGCTGAAATGTCGCTGGAGCTCCGTGCAGGCCGAAGGGAAGGGTCCGGTACTGCCAATGTCCAGAGGGGGTTGAAAATACGGTCTTTGATTTGGCGGCATCAGAAAGAGGGACTTGCCAGTACCCTTTTGTTAGATCCAGCGTAGTGATGCTACTGACGTTCCATCAGCACATCCACTCGGGGCATGGGGTAGCCGTCGAACTGGGATATCTCGTTGAGGCGTCTGTAGTCATTGCAGAATCTTAGGGTGCCGTCTGGCTTCGGGACCAGGACAATGGGGCTGGACCACGGGCTTCTGGATGGCTCGATGACCCCCAGCTTAAGCATTTGTTGTACCTCCTCCTCAACAGCTTGCTGACGGGCTTCAGGGATTCGGTAGGGCCGTTGCCGGACGATGACTCCTGGCTCCGTAATAATGACGTGCTGGAGGGTTTCCGTGTGTCCCGGGGTCTCTGAGAACACATCCTGGAACTGACTGACCAAGTGCCTCAGCTCTGCTTTCTGGGCGGCCGAGAGATGGGGGTCTGCATCGACAACCACGGGCTGAGAGAGGGCGAGGGCTGCCATCTGGACCCTGTCCCCGACCCAGCGTTTCAGAAGGTTAATGTGGAAGATTTTGGTGGCGTGTCTTCGGCCCGGCTGCCGTACTCTGTAGTTGACCTGATCCACTCATTCTTCCACGGTGTAAGGACCCTGCCACTGGGCCAGGAACTTGCAGGCGGTATTGGGTACCTGGACAATCACCCTATCTCCCGGTTGGAACTCCCGTGGTTGGGCTGCCTGGGGGTAATGACGCTGCTGGGCCTGCTGGGCTTGGACCATATGTTCCCGAACTAATGGCATGACACAGTCTATCTTCTCTCTGATCTCCCTGACGTGTTCAATGACAGTTCGATGGGGTGCCGGCTGCTGCTCCCAGGCCTCTCTGGCGACATCTAGGAGGCCCCGGGGCTGGTGGATGCTTGAGGGACCTCCCGAATTCCAAAGAGGACATATGAAAGGAACTAATCCCAATCCTTGCGGTCCTCGGACGCCACCTGCGGAGCATTTGTTTCAGTGTCTTGTTGAACCTCTCCACAAGGCCGTCTGTCTGGGGATGTTGAACAGAGGTTTTAACTTGTCTCACCTTCAGCAGCAGTTGAGCTACTCCAAAAGCTTCCCCTCCCGTGACCTGCTGGTAGACATCAATAAAGATATTATTACCACGAGAGGGGGACTCACCATCTCTCCTGCTATCTGTGGTGGCGAAGGCTGGTCTGGCTCCCCGGGATGGCCGGCGTCGACGATGGCGTGTTGGGCGAGCAGATAGGGCCTCTTCGAACCCCGGCCAATCGCGTCCCAGCAATACTGCCACCGGCAGCTCCTTGACCACTCCGACTTCAATGACGGTTCTGGCGAGTCCTTTCCGTATCTCGACAGAGCAGGAAGGCACCTGTTACACCATGAACACATGTTACTGGTAGCGTACCTTTAAGCGATGGCCGGGGTCCTAACACGTCGGGTCTCATCAGGGTAATGCTACTTCCTGAATCCAAGACTGCCTTGTAGGATTTTCCCTTTACTTCCACGGTGACGCGGGGTGTCGCTCGGGGTACACTGCTGTGGACAGCGCAGCCTGCCATCCACTTCTTGATCGCCGGTGTTGGTGGATCGGTTGGCATCAGCTCATCCCGGGGACTCAACGGCCTGTGTACCACGTGCTGGGTGCCCTCTGGCGAGCGCCGGTCCTGGACCACCCTCTGGGGAAATGACGGCGCTCTCTCCCCCGTGTCCCGATGTAAAGCAGCGTCCGCCAACTCAATCGCCTCCACGAGTTCCGGGATGGTCTTGGGTCCTCGCATGCTGACGGCCTGCCGCATGGAATGAGGAAGCGCACGTAGCATCTTATCCACGACGACTCTCGCGACGATCTGACCTGCTGTGGTGCCGCCCTCCATAAGCCAGTGTTCAGCGAGACGTAATAGTTCGGCAACCTAAGCGCATGCTGGCAACCGCACTTTAAATTCCCAGTCAGGAAAAAGTTTTGCCGCGGTGGTTGATGATAACCCCAACCGGGCGAGAATCTCCGTTTGACCTGATAACAATGGTACCAGCAACGCTGCCCAGGAATCCCGCGGCCATCCCTCTGTAGCTGCTGTGGATTCAAACATCCTCAAATATGTCTCAACGTCGTCATCAGCGGTGAGTTTTCGAACAATAGGGGGCCACACATGGATGCGGAAGCGGAATGGTTTGGGCGGCGGTGAAACGCGCCTCCGCAAAGCGCTCCTTTAACTGCTCCTGCCGCTCATTCATCCGCTAAAAATAGCGAACGCTGACCTCGGTTAGTTGTTTGATGAACTCCTCCATGATGTTGAAGGGGGAGAGAAGCACGCGCCTGTGAAACAACGGAGAGAAAAAAACAGTTCTGAGTTACAGGGGTTTGCTTGTGAGGTTGTGTTATGATGTGCTGTGTCGACTCCTAGGCCAGTGTAATTGCCAGCATTCTCCACCAGTGTGAACCATGGCGCTAGAGAGTACGACACAACAGCGGGATGAAGTGAACACAAACCCCGGAGGGTGGATTTATTTGACAAGGCAGGTG
>JAUCMU010000030.1:18853051-18888660 GCA_032275025.1 Enteromius treurensis | reverse complement strand
CTGCCGTGAACGATTGGCCCGGGCAGATTGGTTCCAGGTGGAAATCCTGTGTTGCCAGGGCGACGCTGATCGGTACCGTCACAATATATATATTTATATATATATATAAGTATAAAAATCAGTGTATTTGTGAATCCTGTAAAAGTATTGCTCATTTCTAGGGATCAGTTTTTATCATTTTATCATCACAAAAGATTTGTACAGAAATAAATATATGTAATTGTACTTCATAATTTATTATATAGCCTACAAATAAAATGAGCTTAACTGTAAACTGTTGCAGTGGCCAAAACAAGCTTATTATCATGGATTATATTTGTACTCTGTACCAATAAATATTATTTCTGTAGGGTTATTAGCATTAGTTAGTCTCGTTCTTTGGGTCTCAGTTAGGGTAATATCATCCGTATTATCATTTTTGTTTACTTCCTAACCAGGAACTATTCACGTCTTTGTTGGTAGGATTGTAAAATTTGCATTGACCTTTAAAACATGCATGAAAAAATTTTGAATGTGACCAAGGCTGTTGACTGTAGCAAGGCTGCTATGAAGGACCAGATCTCTAATCCTACAAAATAGACCCTTCTGAATAAATGTCTTTTTGTCTTTTCAGGATTTTATGTAGTTTTGCTACTATATAAAAAAGATATCACAACCAATGACTTGCATATAAAAGTCTGCTTTATAGTGAATGACAATGCAGAAACTCCGATATCATTGAGATTCCCTTTATCGTGGCTAACCTTAAATTGATTTCCTTTTAATCAGGCTCTCCAGTTATAATGCACAGCTTTAAAGGGAAGCGTGCTGAAGGGTTTTAAGTTAACATTAATTAAATCAGTGCCGTCAGCATAAACCATAACTATTTTTTAAATGTACAAATGTGAATCTGCATTAAGAACTTCATCAATGTCGATGATATTTGCCATGAATGGACTGCATCGATTAACCGGCATTTTGCTACCGCTCTTTTGTAAGAGACGTCCAGACGTTGCCCACCCAAGAGAGCAGTTCAACTGGTTATGGCAAGTTCCTATGAAGCGGATCTCAAAGATGAAATAGTCGGATCATGATCTTTCCCTTGTCTCTCATTCTCAATACAGGACGGTTGTCAGGGTTACGCATTACGCGAAATGGCGGTTTAAGAAATATCAAAGTGTTGCAGCTGTTTTCTCGAGCATGGACCGTTTTGTGGGGGAGTTCAGGAGGAGCACTTTATGGAAGGAGCCAAAGAAAGAGCGCAAAGTGAGACTTCAATTGTAATTACGCCGAACGCAAATCGTAATCGAAAAGGGTCCTAGAGACCCGTGTGGTGCCACTTCGTCCAATCAGCCAGGGTGACTTCAAGAATATCTCCATGATACTTCAAAACAAAAGTCTCATTACAGGTAATTATGGTTTGCCAGTCTCGGAGCAGAGCCTATTGACCCCCCCTTTCTCTTCCTTCCTTCCTTCCCTCAGTACTTTCATCCCCCCTTCTGTACAAGAGGCCAACAGGGTCTGGAGAAGAGAGGCTATTACCTGAACGTGGTGCATCTGACATCACGGACACCGATGTTCTTCTTCCATTCATCTGGAGTGGCTCACTTTCCACAGCAATTACCGTTTGTGAGATCAAAACTGGACCATCAGGGGGAATTGCGAGTCCTCCAGCAGACGGTTGCGTGCATGTGAGTGGACTGGCCGATGGTACTTGGCCGTTGAGTGCATTGGCAGAGTGACTCAGAGAAGATATTGGTAAAGTGACCGACTGACAGCACGTGATAAAACTGCGGCTGACATCTGTAGACTTTAAGGTCATGTAAATTTGCCAATAATAGTACGGAATTATTCGGGTACTATAAAATTTGACTTTAGTATATTCTGTGTGCAGGCTAGTGTGGTATACTGTGTTTAGTATACACGGTGTGCCTGTTTGTGCTGGTCCGCTCCAGAGCTGGTGCAGCAGCTCTGAAGGCCCTGTCATCTGCAGACCATCTCACAATAAAAGGCCAGCGGAGCTCACTGTCAAATTACTCAGAGACACGTGTAATCATTAGCCTTGTGTCACATTCAGCTGTTTCCTCTGCTACAATTAAGATAAGCGAAGAGACTGAAGAGAGAGAAAAACGAGAAAATAAATGGGAGAAGGAAAAAAAAACTTTATTTGTTTAGATTAAGTATAATGTAACTAAAGCACACATAAATAAAACATACAACAGTATTACTAGCACATTATATATAGCAAATTATATATTATATTAAATTATATATATATTATATTATATATCTATTTAAAAGGTGATAGCATCTCAGTGATGCTAAACTCACAATGGTTTACACTTCAGGACTGATATGATGATTGTTTTATTAGATTTTGAATTCTTAATTGTATACTAGTGCTGGGGAACAATTAATTGAAACAATTAAAATAAGTTTTTGTGTACATATGTGTGTACTGTGTATATTTCTTTTGTATATAAAGGATAAACACATATGCATGTATATATTTAAGAAATATGTTGCTGTTGTTGTTTTTTACATATATATATATAATATCTAAATTATATGAATATAAATACCTGCCAATATTACTGTATGTGTTTTTTGTTTTTTTTATGTAATAAATATATACAGTGCACACACGCATAGCCATGTGATAACGGTGTAAATCTGAGTTGGTTAGCTGTGCATGAGACTCTAGCAGTAGCTTTTTCACAGTTTATCTTTTTTTTTTTTTTTTTTTTTTTTTTTTTTTTTATGAGAGAAATATATGTTTAATGAAGATTTTTTTTTAATCCCCACACATGATACAAC
Source organism: Enteromius treurensis (assembly GCA_032275025.1). NCBI lineage: Eukaryota > Metazoa > Chordata > Actinopteri > Cypriniformes > Cyprinidae > Enteromius > Enteromius treurensis. The sequence continues at coordinate 18,885,864 of JAUCMU010000030.1, read as the reverse complement.
TATATGTGCAATGTATAATTAAAATTAGAAAAATTAGATTTGATCCATTGGACTCATTGGAGAAAACCAGATTTTATTCCTGTTCAAAACACCTGTTTGTGTGTGTGTGTGTGTGTGTGTGTGTGTGTGTGTGTGTGTGTGTGTTTTCTTTTGCAAAGCTAGAAAAAGATTTGAAAACAGATTTTATTTGCTGGTTTGGCAAAGTCTAACTGTCTTGCCTTCTGTACCCACTTCACAATCGAGATTCAAATCATAATTATAACCCTATATCATAAAAAAACTAAATCTTTAAATGAATGCAGTCAAGAACAAGTTTTAAACCTGTTTTCCACCACTTTCATCCTTGTAAGCCTGCCAATAAGCGTGATCATATTAAGCCACAACTCCTACTCACAAGTGTTTTCAGATGTAAAGTATGCAAAAACGATGAAGCACATTCATATTTGTTTGGAAAACATTTTTGGCATATTGTTGCAACATTTTATTTTTTTAATGTAATGGCAAAAGCATGAAGAAAAGCATCTAAATTAAAGTCTGTCCTTTTGTTCACGGTTGGAAAAATGAAAGTAAGCTGAAATGTTTGTCTCACTGCTTGAAATGATTGTAGTCGAGGTGAATGGATGTCCTTGAAGCACAAATAAAGGTCTTCAAATAATGTGAACAAGGTTTTCGTCATTTCTCTCTGAAAGATGCCTGGCTTTAACTTTAAGCTTTTGTTAATTAGTTACCACATCTGAAAATATCAGAGTTTTTGGATATTATATTATATTATATTACATTACATTATATTATAGTATATGACATAATTCTCAATAAAAGAAAAATATTAGTAGCATCTTGGTTTAGTACATTTTGTATACAGCTGGTTGCATTTTCTGTTGACTTGAGTCCTGGCCATGTGAAGGGCTCTGCGCACCTTTTGGCTCACACACCGCAACATATTTCCTGAAAATTATGGAGATATTCCTATTGATTGTATTAGTTTTCTGTGATAACGTGGTTATGCTATTATGATGGGTTTTTTTCTCCACTATTGTGCAATAGACGGGTGTATCATTCATAGAGCAGCTCTTTTCTTCTTTTTGTGAAAGGGCTGCCATCTTTAAATTACTTCCTCTGAAGTTAAAAGGCTTTGCGGCTAATCAGCCTATTATTCTCCACTAATAGATGACCAGTAATTGCAACTAATAACTTATTACTCACCTATACAGATATTCTAATAGCATGTATTTAGGGGACAATTTCTTCAATAGAATGAGACAGAGAGAAAGGGAGAGGAAAAGAGTCTATTCAGTGTTCAGAAAAGAGGTGTAAAAAAGCCCTCTTACAAAAGGAGCTTAAAAGGCTACCTGTAGCATGTTCTTTTCCCCCTTGCTAGGATTAATATGTAATCTCATTCACAGACACTGAAGCCCAGGCGTCGTCTTCATCTTAAGATCAGACTCTGGGGCTTTGTTTGCTCTCCTCGCATGAGGAGGCTGGGAGGAATTAAATCTGTGTGTTTGGAACGATGGGCAGTGAAGCGCCTACCATGCTCTTCAGGACATGGATGCTAAAGAAGCAAAGGACATATGAGCTGCTTGTGGCCTATAAAGAAAGGTTGTAATTGGTTAAAAAAGCTCTTGCCAGAGTGCTTTGGTCCAGTATGAAGTCCTAGATAACTTAAAAACTAAATCCAAGGAAAACAAGGCTTTAGGAATTTTCAATAAAGTGTGAAACTATGCTGTCTGCTAATTCGACCCACTGACCAGTGTCCACAGGATTTCAAAGGCGGCGAGACCAAAGGGCCATTGGCCTTTTCAAACCAGCAATAACAAACCCAGCACCAGACGTCCAATAAAGAGACTTCCACTTCATTTAAAGGTAATTAATATTCTCTGTCAGCCTGGCCGCTTTCTTTGGAGTGGCAGGTCCAGGCACGCCCCCCTGCACTGTAATGGAGTTGACTGGTTAACTTTGTGTTTGTGGCCTGTGTGCTGCTGCCCGGGTGAGTGCGCTCAAGCACAGCCTGACGGTCAGCTTAGATCTGTGTGAATGGACCTGTCTCATAGCCCACTGCACTCCAATAGACCTCTCTGTCTCTCACTGTCTACCTCTCTTTATTTCTCGGTGTTCTTTTTTCGGCCTCTCATTTTTAGATTTACTCTGTTCGTAATGCTGCTTCTTGTCTGAGAACCTTCCAAATGTGACATTTTTAAATACTGACGCCAAGAGAATGTTTTAGAGGACAAGCACGTTTAGAGCAATTCAGTCTAAATTGAACGATACAACAAAAATTAATTGCTGACAATAAATAAAATCATTGGAAATGACATTGACTCATTTGAGAGAACTTTATATAAAAATGTAGGAATTTACTGATATTCCTGCCAGTACTGATTTTTTTTGTGCATTTCTGGTTTTAAGAGAGAGATCTTTCGAAGTGCATTTATTAGATTGTATTTACAGATTGTGTAAAAAAAAAAAAAAAGTGGTTCATTAAAACTGGAATTGTTGGATTGTAACTTTACTCGCATGGTTTGACCTAGTCCTTCTAGTAGCATTATAAGTATTGTCATGGTGTCTATGGATGGACTTCTGCAAATAGTGTACAGGAATTAATTTGTGATTAAAATTTTTTTATCTAAATCATACTGTCTACATTTGAGTTTGCAATTACAGATAAATTTCGTACTGTTTGTCAGCATTCAGTTTCCTAATCTAACTGTAGTGATAGTTAAGTGGAAAAGGGGGTGTTGAAATTGCTGGTACATTAGCAGCCTGGTTTGACTGCTTGTTTACTAGGCTGAAGATAATGAGGAAATCAATGGGACACATTAAGCCCAGCTTTAGTAGTACTTGGACAGAAAGCATAGCCACAAGTAAACAAATTTCCATTAATCACTCTGGTCCCTTCCGGCTCTCCCTCAATGTGAGGAACATGGACTAACCGAAACTTGCTTTTCTAGAAGCAGGTAAATAGGTTTGTATAAATTTGGTGAATGTCTTATGAACTTTGCAGAGACTGGTGTGTGATGTGTGTGTGTTAGTGTGAGGTGTTTGTGAGAACCACACTGTCAGTTGCATATAATTAGCTAAATTAAGGCCGAACTTTGTCAATGAAACGAACAAATGGTACTTTTGTTAGAAAGTATAATGTTTCAGTTCTTTGGAATATCAGTTAAGAACTCAGGCTTTCTGGTATTTGACTACATTTTTTACAAAAAATAAAAATTCTGTTTTCTGTTCAGACAAAAATCACATTAATCCAAATATCACCTTTTATGTTCCACAAACGAAAATCAGTCATACAGATCTGGAACAACATGAGATTAAATAAAGACATAATTTTCGTTTATTGGTGCGCTGTGTCTTTAACCATACACATATATTTATAGGTGTTTTCTGCCTGGTCTGGTGTCTTGGTTTAGGTGCTGGTGGGACCATCATCAACCTGAGCATCGGAAATTCTATCCTTTTGTAACAATTTCACTTTATTGTGATGTCTATATGCACTCTGTGCTACACAATACCTGCTAGGGTTCCGTGTTTGTGGGGTAGAAGACCCTCTCATTGTGGCCCACATCAAACAAGGGTTCAGGGGGAAGAGGCCAAAGCCTGACCTCATTTGCAGCTGAATGTGAGAGCTGGGTCTGTGAGAGAGAGCTGTGATTAGCATGTGTTTGTTTGTGGAGGCCCGGGAGCAGAGGAGAGGGTACCAACAGAACACAGCTGGTGTGAACTGCGCCCTCACCTGCAGGTACTGTGGTGTCTTCATCTGAAGAACAGTGTGGTGGTGGGCTAATGGTGAGAAGTCAGATCTTAGTGCATCAGCTTTTCTTACATTTTTTAATTAATAAGATTTTCTTTTCTTGAATTTTAGGCAGTCTGATTACTTCTAGATTACTTTTGGATTTCTTTTTTATCTATACTTGTTTTAACAATTCATGTCTCTAAATACATTTCTACGGCACTGTTATTACATAATTGACATTGGCATTTTGGTTACATTGATATGGTTTGTGTTACGTTGATTCAGCATTGCGGTGGTTCATAATTTAATTAGCCAATCCGAGGAGTGTCGCAAAAAGTTCTAAATCCAACCTTAACCCTATTCGATAGTGTTAGCAAATGCAAAGGAGATGTAAAAATGCATTTGTTGCTATTTTAACTTTTGGCCTGAGCTACCAAGCAAGCCATCTGAATTAGGAAAATGTATTAATATAATGCTGCATATGTGACGCTATCCTTCAAAATTTTTTAAAGCTTGCTGTTACAATTGCGAAAAATTTAATTCAAAAGTGGTAGGTTTTACTGCCTCTGTAGTGTTTATTTAAACTGGAAACAACAGAGATTCGTATTTTTTGGGTTTTGCAGAAATATAGGTATTTTCAATGAGCCTATGTGTTTAAATGTAACACACACACACACACACACACAAAACTGGGTTTCTCATGTAATGTAAAATAAAAATAATAAAATTAAAACTGCCAATAAAAATAAAAATAGGCATTATGTATTTTGTTTTGACATATATCAAAAAACTATGAACAATGCAAATAAATTCTTAAAAGATTGAAATTTTAACTTCCTCATGAAAAAGGTTTGGGAATCATTGCGCAATGTGAACAAACATGAATAACACACATAAAAAAAAACAGCAATGACATTGCATATTACATTACACCGCTTTCAAAGCTAAATGTGACTTACAGTGGGATTTTTTTCAATGAAACTTTAAAAGATATTTAACTAAAATAAATGCTATATAGTAATGCTTCCATGTCATGAAATCCATAAAAAAGTATTCTAATTTGAGAGGTTATTGTAATGTGTAAGCTGTGTAAATGGAGCTGTGCCTTGCATGGTTGACTATGCAGAATTGTTCTCAATAGGTAAGTCACAATTTACATGAAATACTGATGCCTAAATTGTAATACCACGTCTGAAGTATTTCTTTCACTGAGTCATTTGTACATTTTTGCATTGAATCTGGGACCTCTATTGAAGGCCATCCTCTTAAAACTGAAGTGGACAGAGGTTGATGATAACACTTCATCTCACATATTTCTGTTACATTCTTATAAGTCAAGCTAAACAGGTGGGTTCATTTTTCAATTATCAAATGTGGGAAGGTAAAATAATTTCCTGGATTGTAGTAAAGGCTGTTATGTGAGCTCCGAACTAGGTCTGACGGACATCTCTATTGGTGTGAATAGGGAGGAAGAGGTCAGTGACCTTGAAGGACAAGGACTGTGGGTTATTGACCACTACCAGTGAAACACAATAAGCTGTGGTTGATTGAGTTGTACAAAACATCCAGAAAAGATGTTTCATTGTGTGTGTGCATGTGTATCCAAGCCATGTTATATCCTTCATGTCCTTGTCCTTTACGTGGATGTTGTGACCAGCTGTGCGTGTGCTCTACCTGTGTTGGCCCTCTGGTTTTACCTGCTCCAGGAACACAGACTATCAACTTCAACCTCAGAGAGCTGTCATATTCACTTTCAGTAACACACATGCACAACAAACTATCCCCTTAGCTCAAAAGAGATGTCAGGAGAGAGAAACATTTGGCCTGCTTTTCTGACATGGCTCATTTTTCCAAAACCATTCAGTGCTATTAAATAAAAACGTCTTTATTCAGTCTTGTTTGATTTTTAGTGGCTGAACAGGTTAGAATATTTTTGAGAAGAGTGCAGGATCAAGAGGAAGAGGAAAACCCCAATTGTATTAGCTTCAGTGTCTCTTAAGGCATTATTGCATTGACTAGTAGTTTCAGGAACAGCACACACACAAGTCTGAAATTGAAACCTGTGTGTGATATTTTATGAGAAGTGGCTTGAATTTAAGTTTGGTCATTTCTGATCTTTACATGTTGACGGCAAAATTCATAGTAGGATGTTGAGCCGCTTTGCAGGTGACAGGGGGTCCAGGTGACGTTGGATGCGTGTCTGTCAGATGAATGCCCTTGTGTCTGTGTGCCGTGATTTTAATCAGCTGCAGGAGACACGGCTCTGATGGCTAGACAAAGATATAAGCAAAATCGCAGCTGGAGGCATGAAGAGGTAGAGGATAAGCACCATAGAGACTGAATGTGACACAGAGAATGGCTTCAATCCAAAACCTGGATATTTATTTTTTATTTAATTCTCTTTTTCAGCATTAAAACATTTATTTGGATAGACAGGAAAATAGCATCTGATCAACTGCATAAATGAAATCAGATTTGATGCAAATGCAGTTCTTTTATAATGTTCTAAGGAATAAAAATTGTAATTTTGCTGAAACTGAAGGGAAATGCAGTTGGATATAACCATTCCTAAAATAATACAAAACTAAATAAAAATAAATGGAAAACCCGATTCAGTAGTCAATTTATTTACTCATGTAATTCCAAACCTGTATTGCATTTATTTCTTCTGCATAAAAGAAGCAGTAAAGTAGATATTTTCAAGAATGTTTGGGTCCAAATAACTTCGAAACAGTCGTGCAGGTTTGGAACAATAAAAGGGTATGTCAGTAGTGACAATTTTAGTTTTTGGATGAACTATGTCTTTAAATTATAAATAAAATATTATTGAAGGATAATTAAATATTTGCTTGGTAATTTATTCTAGAATGTTGCACAAGACATTATGGTTTGTTGGAAACCGGTGGGTTTTCTTTATGGAAAACACTTCTTTATCATACAGACTGCATGTGTATAGATGCACAGAACAAGCTAAATAAGATGTATTTGAAGTAACGCTGTCTGCTCAACATGCCATCAGTTCAGCTGCAGTACAACATCAGTAACTCCACAGCCATCTCTTCCCCAGCTGGCACTGAATGATTTCACACATTACTCTTTTAAGGCAGCTTATTCTTACCCTGATTGGCACTGATATCTCTGTTGCCTTAGAAACGAGTGGACGTTTGATCCCAACAAGAAGCGTCTTCAGAATCCCTGCACGTCACACACAGAAAGCATGGCATGGCCGGAACACCACAGATGTTTCACCAGCACACAGACTCTTTTGAAGACAAAACCACGCAACAGGACAAAAGCCTCAGAAACCTGACCAAGGCTCTGTGCTTTTGAGCTCCTCAATGTTTTGTTGTGTTTTTCTTCAATTACTTTTCTACATTCATTCAGGCTGAAAAAAAGGGCCCTGTGTTCAATCCACATATAGGGAATTCATGTTTTGGCTTTAAGTTGTTGTTTTTTTTGCGCGAAATATAAAAATCCTTTTTTTTTTTTTTTTATCTGTGCTTATAAAGCTTATAAAATATTTGTGAAAGCTTTTTTTTTTGGCCATGTAAAATGGTATCAATTCAGTTACTACATTCAGCTTGTTTGGTGCTTGTAGAGACAAGTGCATGTACAGTAAATGCAGCTAATCTTCTTGTGTTTCTCTACTCTTTTGCCTCTTACTGCTCCTTAAGCACTCATTGGCTTGTTGTTTCAGTGATGTAGAGTAGCTGTACAATTGCCATGAACTGTATTTATTTGCTGCTCTTGATATGCTCAAGAATTATGTTTTTACATTGCACTTAAGTATGCTAATAAAGCAAACATGTGGAATGAGCGAGAGTTGAATAGAAGCTGCAGAATGCAGGCTGTTTCAAAAGTGGTTACAGATGAGACGTTGACCTGATTCGCATCTCAAATAGCAGGAAATGTTGCCATTGCTGTTACCTTGTATCGGGAACCAGCCATTTATGTTTGTGCTATTTTGTTTTTAATCTGATTCATTTTATTTTAGTTTACTTCGATTTTGCAGTAAGGGCGAGAGATGTGAGCATTAAAGCAAAGGAAGCCTGAGGTATCTCATCGTTCACACTATTTGACCTGCGTGTGTGTGTATACAGTATATGTGTGCATGCATGGTAAAGAATTATATTCGTAATTCTTCAGAAATGGTAGTGCTGGTTTCTAACTGATTATTCATCTCAGCAGTTGCTTGTATCTGTCTAGTGCTGCAACGCTGCACAGAGATTTCAATATTATGGTGGGTCAAAGAGGGTGAAGGATGAGATGCCTCATTGGCTTTCTGTTCTTTTACACTTGATTCTCTCCCCTTCACCTGTCAACACATTTTCTATACTTCTGTGTGTTCCACAGCTAACCAGTCTTTAAAAAAGTCTTTAAATCCAATAGGTGTGTGGTGGATGGGTGGCTAAGTGCAGATGTAAGAAATGGAATCATTCTGTGGTCTTGTTCCTTGACCCAGTTGTCAAGGACTGCAATACATCTTGTTTCCTGTTTGTATGCATTTGTGGTTCTGTATATTTACTATTCAAAACAAAACCCAGTACCTTTCTGCACAAGCTACACTTTTAAAATGATGGCGGGGTCCATTTTTACTGTTTGTAAATTTGTTTGTTGAATCTCTCATGAGCATTCACCAGAGAATTATGCAGAAGTGGCAATATTTGTATCTCATGTAATCCAATCTAATGAAACATAATTTGGAATTAATACTCGGACTGAACAAAAATTGTTTGTTATTGTATTGGTTTTACCGTGGTGACCAATATTATTAGAACACTAGTAATTTAACCAGTTATAAATGGTTTTAAGTAAGCTATTTCTATCTTTTGCTGTAGTGTGTCAGTTGGAAATATCAGTTTATATTTCTAAACACTCATTTTGCCATTAATTGTAATAGCCCAGTAAGATTTTTATTTGCACTTGGAGTCTGACAACAGCCAGTGCTCCACACAGAGATCTGATCTGATCATTCAATCTGCCTGGAATGACAGGAAGAAACAGAACAAACTGAGACAGACTAAATCCAGAGGAATTGTGGCGACGTCTCCAAGACGCTTTAAGAGACCTGCAAAGCTATATAAAAAACTGTGCACCTACGGCAAAGGCTACTTCAAATGCAAGGGATGGCAACAAAATCAAAAATTTAAATTTACTTTTTAAATTTAAATTTTAAAATTACTGTTTTTTATACATCTTGGAGATGTTGTCACAGTTCTTCTGGATTTAGTCCGTCTTAGTTTGTCATATGTTTCTTCTCTCTTCAAATTTGTTTAAATTTAATTAAATTGTTCAAATTGGTTTGCTTACATCTACATTTAAAAAAAAAAAATTGGAGGTAAATCAATAACAAATATGGTTTTAACAATATTTTAATTTTATGATATTTTCAAATTTATGAGTGTAATTGTGTATTTTGAATCCAATTGATCATGATTTTCAAAGTTAAGGATTCATTAATTTGACTATAAATCATAACATCTTAGTTCATAATTCAGTATACTTTATTTTTGCCAATGACAGCATATTTTCAGTAGTGTCAGTTTTGCTTTGGTAGCAACCACATCGTATTACAGAGTTTTAACTCGTTTACTGAAACACTAATAAAACATACTAAAATATTAATAAATTGCATAAGATTTAGTTTATTTCCCTCAACTATGAGGATTGTCTGTTTCCTTTTGATCTCTACCTAAACAATGATGACATATTTAGGTTATGACTGTTATGGTAAAATGGTACACATATAAAAACGAAATGTCATAGAATAACTCCAGAAACAGTGTGCCTGTTGTTTGTGTTGTTATCATTGTTGATTCTCTGGAGAATATTATTTTTTAATTTCCAGATGCAATGATGGTATTACTAAATGTCTAACAAATGTGGTAAAACGTTCCCAAACCTCTCTATCTCTCAGACTGTGTGAAAAGCTAACAGACTCTTTATCAGTCCCTCTTTCTGGTGTCTGTACTAATCAACGGCACTAATTGATTTGAGCGCTGTTGGGGGTGGGGGGCACCAGAGGAGGGGATGAGCGGGTTATCTCTGGCCCGGATCCAAAATCTTTCATATTAGCAGTGAATGAACAGTGAACAAGTGAAGAAATAAAATACTCCCTAAGGGAGGAAAAACACAATTATATAAATCCATCAATCTGTAATTAAACGGACATTAGTTTATCCAGAAGAAGTGATTACACAAGCCTATCCTCTTTTATTTCATTCCCCAATAACAAATAAAAACAATCATGGTCAGATGCTGATGTCATAAGCTTTTCTTGTGTTGTCAGTTCTTTTAAGACACACAAGCAATGACTGGTAACAGCCCAAGCTATGAAAGAGAAAGTCACACATGTGTGTGCCACTGTATGAAGAATGCCAAGGCGTTGCCACAGTGGAGCAGAAGAATGCACCATATCAAGGACACAGCAACGTGCAGAAGGACAGAGAAAGAAATAAAGCAAAGAATTCTGTGTGGAGAGAGACTGGCTGCTTTTTCAACTGTGCACAAAATTCACATCCCCCATATGGGTACATTTCTATAACTTAAGTGTGGCTGTTTAGATTTGTTCCGAACTTGGAAGATCTCACTTAATTCATTAAATTTGATTTGCATATTCAAGAATAACATTTATTGTTGAAGAGAGGCAGCGAGAAGTAATTTAAATAGCACGGAAGCTGTTGTAAAGTAACCTGACTGCATTAAGTAGGCTAATATAATTAAAACCCGTTTATAAAAGTTAGATCTGGAAATGGAGCTTTATAGCTCACTGTAACCGATTATTACTTTGTATGAAACGTAGATGAAATCGAGTTGCTGAAAAGCACTAACAGCTAGCCTATATGTTGGCTAATTTTGTAATAATCTAATCTAATGTCTGAAAAAAAGGGAACAATGTGCGCTAAATTAGATTTTTCTGCCTGTCTTATTAGTAAAAATATTAAAGCCAGGCGGTCATGTTTCCGGTCATAAAGGCAAGTCTCTCTAACCTTGACCATTTTACGAATGTACCTTCCACATTTTAATTTATATGTAATCTTAAACTATAATGAAACACATCTTCTAAGTACTAGGGGGGTATTTAGGTCAGCAATGATTAATTCCTGCCATACCGTGTAAGTTCTTTGCAGATAGTTTATTTTAAAGCCACCGATAAATAGTCAGTCGTAGATATCCTCCAAATAAATGAATAAAATATAGGCTGTAAATAGGATTTATCAATAATCAAACCCTTTTTAAAAAAAAATATTTTTCCGGTTTTATTCAAAACGGAAAGAAAGAAATATGGGTTTCTCATAGGCTTATACAGTATTAATTATTAAGATTATTTTAACAACAATAATAATAATAATTAACGACACAACCATAGACACAGAAATATTTCTTTTAAACACCACTTTATTTTTATTGGTAGGTGCCCGTTGTTCTGCAAAGATCATTTTTTACAGAATGTGTTAAATGCTTTTGGTAATAAAAGTGCGGATCTGACGGTCAGACATCTTAATAATAATAATAATAATAATAATAACGCAAACTCATGTTTTATGGCATTAAACCGTCTTTATAAAGTGCAGCTCCACAATGGGGGTGCAGTGATGTCCTCATTACCAATAAGCATGTTATGAGATGAACATTATGAGTGCCTCTTTCACAAAATGATTTAATTTACTAGGGGAATATTTGCTTCTGCAAGGTTTTCTGTTCACAATAATTTTATAAAATAAACAAACATTTCCAAACTAATTTATGTACATGCATAATTTAGCTACTTAAGAGCAAAGTCCATTTCAACACGTCCAGAAATCGATCCATTAATCATTGTGTTTACTCGATTCCTGGTCGCTCTGGTCATCTGTGAAGCAAACGTCGACGTCGCTGTCGTTGTCGCTTTTTTGTTCGCCATCCTCGAAGATGCCTTCGATTTTGTCGTCGGATTTTTTGATGCTTTGACCCGGATGCCTCGATTTGACGTGCCTCTCTAAATCTCGTCTGCGTACGAGCACCTTCCCGCAAAACTCGCACCTGTAAGGCGTATTTCCCTCCGCGTGCAGTCTGATGTGTTTGTTGAGATTGCTGGGATCCCCAAAGGGCCTAAAACATACTTTACATTTGAGTGGTTTGTAGCCCGTGTGAGTCCTCATGTGAATCTTCAGCCCGTATTTTCGAGAGTACAATTTGCCACAGTATAGACATAGATGTCCCTTTTTTGGCTTGCCCGAGTTGGGGTTAGACGCGGGCAGAGACTCCAGCCGTGAACGGTTCTTCTCTACGGCGATTTCAGACAGCTGTTGCGTGTGCATCGCTATCTCCCTGTCGATGTTCGTAATCGCGTTTAGATCTGGATTCAGAGCTGGTGCGCCAAAGTAATCTGGGTATTTAAGCAGGTTGCCGAAGTGAAATTTAAAAGGGTAGTATGGGGAACTATAAAGGAGCTCTCCATTGTAAACCGTGAATGGCATGAGGGGTATATTGCAGTCCCCATTGTAGGATTTCCCCCCGTCAAACTGTGGTAAGGAGAACCTCTCGAAGTGAAACCCGGCCGGTAGCTGGGAGTATCGCGAGGGGGACAGAGCAGGGTGCATGCGGCTGTCAACGTGTTTGAAAGCGGAGGTCTCCTCAAAATGTGGCAGCAGAGGAAAGCCACGGATGTTGTTCGCGCAGGGGATGACGGGAGGTGTGCTGTCCATGGGGTGCGCGCATTTTGAGGGATGGACGTTAGGTAGAGGTGATTTGATGTTCCCCAGCAGTTTGCTAAACCCCAAACTGTTTGGCTTGCCGTTAGGCTCGTCTCTCGCGACCTCGGCCGGGGAGATCTTGGAAAGTCCCATTGGTTTAAAAGCAGAGCGCACGCCTGGATGGAAACCCATGCTGTTAAGCACAGAAGACGTCCCGCCGAATCCCAGAATGTGTCCGGGGTTTCTGGCGGAGGTCACGCTCATGTCAAGGGCTCGGTCCTGCTCCTCTGCGCTCGGTTTTTTCGTTAGTCCTGCTTTATTGGCGAACGGCGAGGTGGACACGACCCGTTTCACCGCGTCTGTCATAAAGGTGCTGTGGCCGTTCCGTGGAGAGGAGGACGTATTTGGGATGTCCCCTGATTTCGGAGATCTGTTAAAGTCTGTGCCTCTGGTTTGCTCGTTGTTTACCAAACTTCTACCGTTGCTTAACGCGCAGTGGAAATGCACGTGAGCTTTCAGGGTGTTCGGGTATTTGAATATTCTCCAGCAGTACCAGCAAATATAGCGCTCCTCCCCTGAAACAAAATTGAAAAGCAATTAAATGGCGTTGCTTTGAATATGATAGTGTTTTACAATGAGATAGAGCCTTCAAAAACAAACATCTAGTATTGAGATATAAAGATGTTTTAATGCACGCAGGCAAATCGAGAACGCTTTAAAAAATCCTTCTTAAGCAGAAATTGTTATTTGCGCAATTTGAAAACCATTTCTTTTAAAGCCTGCAAACTTTTTATCACTCACGTTGGCTTGACACTAGTTGGGCAGTCTGGGGTCAATGATATAGATGTAATGATTTTGTAATCTGCAAAACCCCGTTGTTTATTGTCACTATCAAAAGAGCAAGCGCCGGCCCAATCTGGCGCTTACAAACCAATACATTGAATAGCGACTTTCTATGTGTGCTTTCCCGTGGAATTGACGGCAGCTGTTGCTTGAAATCGCTAGTCGCATAAGACAATGAGGTTGGCCCATCTGTTGACGCTGGAGAATAGGAAGCGTATGTCAAGGAGCGCACCGCGTATTGGCCGGAGAGTACAGCGTCGCAAATCAGGGCAATATACATCCCACATAAAAGTTTGCATTCACTAGCCAACAATACCTTACGCAGCCAGCTAATTTACCGTGGAGCACCTTTTTGAATTTATTTGCTTTTGAATACATGCATATTAATGACTAGATGACATTTGTTAACCTCTTCCCCTCGCTAAAATACACCGCGCATCAGCCCATGAGCGGTCATCCAAGACTTTATTAGTGCATGAAATGAATTAAGAGAGATAATGCAGCCGTAGTGTTGAGCACGATCAATCATTTTATTATTGAAAATACAGTAGCCTGCAGAATGTGTGTGCTCAACTCAATTATTCTCAACCAATCAATAAGAGTTACTGCCCCAGACTACAGACCTTTAGATTTACTAACTAAACACGGATAATCTGACAGCGTTCTCAGATAAGCCTATTAAATCGGATTTGAATGGGATTTGCCTTGATTCTGCTGGTGGCGTTTTTTAAAATCCGATCGTTTCTCATCAGAACCTGTTTGCTGTAATTTTATCAAATATTGTATTTAGGATTTCATCCGCGCTTTATATAATGACACCAAAAAAGCCAGAGTTACACTGGGAAAATAAATATAAGAACGCATTTTCTTTTCAAAACAATTTAAGAATGTAAATTAGTTATCTTGTATTTCGGAGGAGTGTTAAAAAGTGCGTTTTCTACTCCCTTTAAAAATGTGTATTTTTAAATAAACGAAATTTTGACGCAAGTCTCACCTTTTTCGTCATGTGTTGGAGTTGCAGTCGTGGGAATGTCAAACCATTGCGCCAGTGCGTTGGAATACCAAACACTCAATTCTTCTCCAGCCTGTATTTCTCTCAGCACACGGTAGAATATCTTTTGAAAAAAAGAAATTGAAAAAATATTATGATTTTTTTTTTTTTAATAGGAGGAAATTCATTCGTTTTTGCTTAACTCACCTGTCCTCCAGGTAAATCCGATACTGCCTCGAGGTTCTGTTCTTGGCTGTTCCTGGCCGCGCGTATTAAACTGATCCAATCAGGAACTGCACTGCCAGACTCATCCACGAATTCTCCCCTCACCAAACGAACCTACACGTACAGATTTTTAACATAACGTGTTTTAATGTTGCTTAAAACAGTCAAAAATACTAACTAATTATTATGATGTTTTCCCTTTTTTATATCTGGTGGAAATATTTTGGAAGATTATTTAAGAACATTGCATAAATGTATATTATATATTTTTGAAATGCGACTCTTTCAGATTTTCTTTTGTTGTTTTTTTCCTTTTTTTCTCAGACGTTATTAATTATATCACCCCAAGGTATTTCAAACAAAAGAGCGTTAATATCGTTTTATTCGGTCTATTAGACAAGGGCGATAATTTTCAAGGAACACACTACATAATTGAGTTGATATGAGAAACGAATTTGAAGAGTGTCAAAGCATTTCTATTCTGTTCAAACAAATTAAAGATTAAAGCGTGACATTTGACACAGAGATTGCACCTGATGATCGCCCATGGCCCGCGGCGTTGCATTTACGCGCATCAATCACAGAAGCAGACAGCGTAAAGCGCTCCAGTCTATTTACAACTTATTTAGGAAAGTAAATGCCATTTATATGTGACGCCTTTTACGCCCATTTGATTTACGAATATTCCACTTATTGATAATTCAACTCAATTCAATTTAAATTTATTTGTATAGTGCTTTTCATGATACATATCATTGCAAAGCAGCTTTACACCAAGTAATGTTTTACAGTATTTGTAGTAGTAGTTTGTACATGTACATATGACATTGATATTGATAGACTTGTATAATAAAATAATTAAAATATTTTCAATCATATAAGATAATGTCATATATTTTTAGTGGAGTTACGATTTATGCTATTATTTAGCAGTGTTTACAATGTAAGCAGTATGTTATTTACCGATCTGTTGTTGTCTAGTTTGATGTTATCTTTTTCCATAGAATGAAATGGTACATGGGAATAAGCAGCCCTCAAGCCTTTGAAATTTAAAGGGGGAGAGGGCATGAAATCTCCCGCAGAAACTCAGGTCACCCCATTAACGCGGTTAAGTAAAAGGCATAGAATGACATGTTGTCCTGCTAATATAACTCAATTATTTCCACACTGACAGCACAAACCAATTAATACGAGGTTGCTTTATGAAGAGTGACAGGTCAGCATCGAGGAAAGTAAGATGCTCTTAACTTTTTTTTAGCTGCATGCATGAAAGCAATGGTATTATTAAAAATATGATAATAATAATAATAATAATAATACGTTATTAATAATAATAACATGTTAACAATATTACTTTAATCTAAAATGAAATAATAATTATTAACGGTTAATATTGTATATTTTTAATTTTATGTGTACTTGTATGTAGTTGTCATTCAGTAGTTAAATAAAAAACCTGCAGAAAAAATACAAACGTAAAGACATATTTGCGTTCTTGATCTAGCATATATATAATATCTTTACGTTTGTAATTGTAAGTCAGGTAACATTTTATATGTTGCACGTCATGTTTAAAATGTCCTAATGCTTTATTCATGTGCAATAGAAAAATAAAATATTTCAAATTTCTCTGAAGATACATTTTGTATTTTAAAAAATTAAAATGAAAAAAGTTTCAACCGTGATAGTAAAAAGTTCGCCGTTTTGGTCACGAAATGAAATCAAACTAGCTCACCTTCTTTTTCACTCCAAGTTCCTTGCGGTCCGAAACATACTTCCCCAGTTTGAAGATTCCCGGGACCGGTCCTATCCGAAGCCCGGCTGGGATGCTGCAGTCGGCGAACACGCTTATAGTTGGTGTTCGAGTCGCTTGCATGGCTGGCTCTGTGTGGGGCTGTTCTATCCGAGCCAGGAAGACCAAGCAGGCACTGATTGAGATGAGCAGAGAGTCTGAGATGAGGACAGACTAATATCCGCCCGCCAAGTGACGCGGTGGCGTGTGTGATCCGGCTTTTCTTATGGCGCAGTCAGGTACCCCTCGGCACATTAATGCGCAAGGGCGAGCAGCGCGCTATGAGAGAGTTGCGCTCTTTTAGCAGCTGTAGAACCCTCCGAAATGGTCACATGGAGACTTTCCCTCACCCTCACGCATAATGAACCGCTCCAAACGGTCAAGAGACAATAGGCCCCAGCGACCTTCCCATCCCCAAAATCCAATTTGTCAAGGGCAGAGAAAAGAGAGTGCAGAATCAAAGGTCTGGCGCGACCATTAATCCTCAGCATGTGGCTTTGTCCGCCAGACAGTTCCGATATTTTAAGTGACAAATCCACTGTATAATTTCTCCATAAATTCTCTCCCCTTTTATTGTTCCTATACAAACCAGTTTTTGGAAATCAGTGACTACTTTAAATCTACTTGGCTGCATCCTTTTAGGTTTTATGTACTTCAAAGCTCTTTATTCTCTCCCTGGCTGCATTGTCAGTTGCCGTTTCAACAAAAGGAGCAGGAATGTTTGGGAGACTTGTTAACTTCTATTGACTCCCGGCGTGTGCCGTGCTGGGACCGGGCAGGTACTCAACGGGAGAACCAGCCAAAAAAATAAGAGCCGCTTTCAAAATAACCACCACCTTATCATTTCACACTTTTTGTCAACAGGTCACGTATTATATATATGTTCGCATTCAGTTTTGACGAAGCGCCCCGCAGGGCTCCAGAATAAATGGAAAAAAAGACATTTTATCAAAGGATGCGGTACGAAACACGAAATCTTATACAATACATCTCCTATAGCAGCTTTCGGTGTCTTTCCTTAAATAGAATATTTTCAAGAAGAAAACAATGATACTTTTATTTCTTTTTATTTATTTATTTATACACTTAAACATTTCGAATTGCCTTTTAAATACGTGTTGTTTTTTTTCTTTGTTTTTTTTCAGTCATATGGCAAGAGGAGTCCATTACTTTCACTCAGGACCGTCGGATGTCATCTGAAGTGACTGTTGTGGTATTGTTACTACTGGTTTTAAAACTTCGTTTGACCTCTTTGATCGTGGCACTCAATGACCGAACAGAGGCTCAGGAAAGAAACAAGAATTTGTGGGCGATAAATTCAAGCCATGAACATGTCCTGCTAACCTCTGGCCTGGCGACTCTACGATGACACTCCGCTGTAATTGGAGAAGCAGAGGTGGGATTTCTTTCTTCAGGAAAAGGTACCCCACTGCTCCTTTCTGGGAGCTTTCTCTTTGGGCTCCTTAATGAGTCAAAGAGCGTGAACGACACGCGAACAATTTTTGAATAGGCGCATGCAAAGGCCGGCTGTGTGGTGGGTTATTTATTAATGTTGCCATTTGTGACTGGTTCCCATCCGCTCTGCAACAGCGGGTCCGGCCTCTACAGCTCTCACACCAGCCGGGCCCATTCTCATTCTCGTCTTGTGTCTTTTAAGTCGAAGTTTTCCAACTAATAAATTGTGCACAAAGGCGGAAACGGGGACGTTTTTCTTTTCTGTCCTCTTCACCAGGAGAAGCAAAGGGTGAAAGTCATCCCAAAGCGCTCATTGGAGCACGGTTTTTGGGAGCTAAAGCAGTGTTCAGAGCAAATGGGATGGAAAATTAAATGAAATCAAATAGCTTGAACGCTCGTATTGTCCGCTGTCTTTTAAACGGCACATTAGTTACACGGCAGCAGCTTTATTTCGGAACAACATTGTGGACCCTAGCGGAGCATTCCAGGACATTTTTTACGCGCCGGATTGTGAGATTCGGAGAAAGTGTCGGTCAGGTGCTTAAAAACATTTTCTCAGGGTCTCAGCGTTACAATTCGAGCTAAATGTTGGATTTGAATTAACAGGTTGCCAAATAATGAAGCATGAACAGAGACTGTGTGAAGAACTGCAGTGTCCCACCAGGGGTTTCATTCATGCGTCCAAACTGGGCTTGAGTGCCAAGGGTTCACCACTCTATCTCAACGATGCACAATGCCCGAGCTCTCTAGAAAACACTTTTTTTACGCCATCCATTAACGCTCATCCTTACAAATCCCCTTTATGAGCTCTTGCTTTATTTTTTCCCTGTTGTTTTCCTTTTATCTAATCGCAATGCAAACAAGGACAACAGTTCTTTTTGTAGCCTATACAAATCACTTATTTTAACTTGAGTTGTAAGTACATTTCAACAAGTCGCATGGCATGATGCGTTGTGCTTCAAAAATTAAAGCTCGGAAAAAATATGATTATGTATTAATAAATTCATTAAAATATTTGAAATATCTTTGGCTACAAATATTAATCTTACATGCCTACATTAATGCGCTTAACCCACTCGCTTTCGTTGCGGGAAAGTGCAAGCCTTACAAAGGCCGGACCAGCTGCGTTGCAGATAGGGGATGCGGGTGGGACATTAGTGACGCGATTGAATAGTAATTATGCTTGTATGGGAGTCCCACCAGATGACATGATTGGGATTTTAACCCAGACTAATATTCAAAGTCGCATTGGAAAGTGGCGAGATAAGTGGCTTCTGATTCGACTCTGGTCATGCGTGCTCCCATTTCTAAATGCTCTCAAAAGGAAGGGGGCTGCTTCGTTTCAGTATTCAAAGCCTGAACAAAGTTGGCTCTGCCTTTTGAACCGAATTTCCCCAACTTTAACTCTCTTGTCCCAGTTGAAAGGCCTCGCATAATGGGGTGTAAACTTGTCTGAATTGAAATGTTTCGGTGTACCTTATAAATTCATACCCTTTTTCACTCGAGCGCGTAAGAATGAACCTTCAGTCTATCCGATTCTCTCTGCTGTCCAGCGCCTTTACCGCGAGCTCTATTTGTGAAGTTCATTTTTAGGCAAATGTATTCAGAGGAGGCTTGCTATGAATAGCTCTGTGTGTCAGCCGGGCCTAATTGGGATTTAGGCACTAAAACCATATGCAAAAACTGACAGAATTTCTCAGGTTTTAGAGAGCACCAACGTTTGCCATCTTTTGATCCTTGGATCATTTGTGGACGCTGGGAAAAAAACATAGGGAGTTCCGAGTGCAATGGTACAGACGGATCATTAGTTTTTCCGTTGACGGCATTCTTTCAGTTCAGTCACAAATTGAAAACATTTTTAAATAATATGTGTCTGCATAATATTTTATGATGAAACTGAAAAGTTACTGTTCAGACACAACATTCATCAGGTAGGCTTAATGTGTGGTTTTGAATGTAATGTGTAATTTAATTGATAAAAATGGTGTCTTTATGAGTTGTCACCTTGAGACTTGTAAATGAGGCCTAGGGATTTATTTAGACAGTGCACATTTTTTCTTTCAAATTTTTAACGGAAATATTTTAAATATGGCAAATATATATATATATATATATATATATATATATATATATATATATAACATCATTGCATTTTCTGATTCTTATTATTTGTAATGGCAACATTTAAATCCTTTTTCAGCAGCTGTGGGCCTGTCAGGACCCTGGATAGCTCCCTTCTTTCAAAGGTCATATGGCCACTCACGTAAACGCCAGCTAATTATATTGATAATGCACGCGGGCTGGCAATGCACGAGGCAGTTCATTTTTATCGTGCCATAATGCCTATCACCAACTTTACAACGCCTATAGCTCGGATGCGCATTACACGACTGGCAAAAGGCATACTAATGATATGAATCAGTCACTGGAGACCGTCTGTAATCCCTCATTAATGGCCAGGATTGACATTTCTGGGTTTTTCGTAATGTCCAGTGCATTTCTGCAGAGAAACAATGCTCGGCAAGTACTGGCCGTTAATTGCGCCTCCGTTTCGGGTGGGATGAGCTTGTGGAAATGATGACCGTGGATAAAATAGCCTAGTAATGAGGGGCTATTGATTAACCCGATATGTTCAAGACCCTGAATCCCAGTGCTGTCAATTAAAAAAGAAACAAGATCCCGCGAACTGGCCCGAGATAATGATAATAATAATAATATTCTTTATAAATGAATAGGTTGTTGTTATTGTTATTAATAAACACATTAATTATGTTTTTGTTTCAGTTTTGAAAATAAAAAATAAAAAATCCCAGTAATATCTCAAATATCCTAAAATATCTTTAAAAATATCCTAAAACGACTAAATGACTGAATAACAGTTTTGACTTCTTTTTTGCTTTAAATTATTATTGTAATTCCAGGATGCCAGTGATTCTCACAGATCAGTCAAAATAATGTCATAAAATAAAATGAAATAAAATTACCACTTATCTTAAACAGAAAGTCAATCAGCTAATTATTTGGGCTGAACAATATAATGCATCATGTCTAAATAATAAATCACAATGTAGTGTATTTTATATGTAACTATTTGAATAAAATCCTAAATATGGAGAGAGCAAATAGGCTACTTTAAAGTCAGCTTTATTGTCGCTAATCATACTTGTTCTAAAATTCACACATATCATATGACAATGTAAGAAGGACACCTTTGAGTCATTTTTTCTTTTGTTCAATATTTAGACTTCCTTGTCTTAATTGAGTAGTTTTGGCAATTGTTCTGCATGTTTTATTGCTCTGTGTGATCATTATAATAATTTTTTATTTGCTGTAGACTGTGACTCACAGGTATGAAGTGTAGTTTGTCAGTCTCAAGGTCAGACTTGTGCTCTGTCATTTGAAGTCTGTGATGGAAGTGCAAAGAACCTTTCATAATTTAAATTGAATAAATAAACAGCAAGTTGCATAGAAATGCAAAGAAATTGCATTAAATTGTTAGTTTGCCACATGCCAGGCTTTATATATCGGTGACTGTTTTGTGTCAGCTACATGCTCCTTTTACCCACAGTGTCTGGCTTCTGTAGTTTTATGCTTAAGTACTCCGGTGCACATCTCCCTCACATTTCCAGACAGTTTGAGTGTTTGGCATGTTCCAGTGTGGACCGATCAGTATGGATTAGATGCAGAAGAGGAGGGTAGATTTGGATAGAATGGGGCCATACAGTGAGTGTGACTTCATGTTGTGGCAGTACCGTTCTTATGACGGCTTGCATGGGATTCCCCTTGGCCAAAGAATCGAGGTGATACACTGAGCCTGGAGTGACACATCAAACTCCCCACCTTTATTCTAAGTTGTTTTCCTGTCTGTTCCTTCTTCATCATCTGTCTCCAACACAGTCACAATGTGCCCTGCGTATACACCTGTTGACTGTATGGACAAACAATGGAGAAACAAAAACCCGAAACAATGTGATGCTCAGAGCTTTATTGTGGACAAGCAATGCAAGATGCAAGCTAATCTTTGGTTTGTAAGGCGCGCATATCTGAAGGCATGATTGTTGAGCAGAAAACACCACTACTCTTCTTCATCAGCCGCTCCAGAAATGGAATACGATTTCTCCTGTGTGTTGCTCTCCAGCGTGTCGTCCTCAGTTTTAATGGTTCTATGGGGGAAAAAAAAAACAATCTAAGTAGCCTGGACTTGATCTCTAAAATTTAATACTTTTTATTTCATTAAAAAAACTTTGTAAAGACCGATATGGAATTAGAATAAGTTCCTGCAAAGAAAGAACAACCACTAAGTCATGGCTCTGACAGAAAGCTTGATTTTAATTCTACCTGATAAACACAGTCTTCCTCTCCGTCATCTCTACAGCCTGCTCTTCAGTGTAGTCTACAGTGGTGCCTGGGACGCCAACTCCACCGGTGATGCCATTAACAATACCTCCTCCAATGCCTCCGCCAATACCACCCCCAAGACCTTTGGAAGGACCACTGCCAATTCCTCCTCCAAGACCTCTGGCAAGCCCACTGTCCAGATCTCCTCCAAGGCCTGTGGCTGGACCACCACCAGGACCTCCGACCAACCTATCAGCACCTCCTGCAACACCTGCAGCTCCAACACTGTGAACACTCATGCTGCCGCTCATGAGGGACATGGTCTGCATGCCCTGCATCATAGAAGCAATGCGGGAGTCTTCACCCTCTATGAGCTTCCTGTGAACAAAAAAATTTGGAAGGAAGGATTGCAGAAATGTAGTTGTCTTATAAAGCGTAAACTTCATCATCAAACGTGGCCCAAAAAGAACAACAACAGTATGGTACAGACCAAATACATAAACAGAAGGAAACAGAACAAAGAAATATTAATTGTCAATATATTAATATCTCTGATACATCCAATATTAAAGAGTCAGTCAAGTAAAAAGATTGGAATGATTATATCTTGAAGGTATACAGAAAAATAGCACAAAAATAAACTGAAAAAATACTAAAATACTAAACAGTATGCTGTTCCCAGGTGGTCTATAGGTTTCCATATATTTATGAAATATGTGACTTAAAATTCAGCAAATTCTGATATGTTTTAAACTGTAAGCTACTGTACAAGTGGGTTTGGAGTAGTTGGTATTTGTTTGGATTTAAAGAGTTTTTCAAGTATGTAAAGTCAACCTGTATGTGGTAATTTCAATCTCCAGGGCCATCTTCACATTGAGCAGATCTTGGTATTCACGCAAGAGCAGTGCGGTTCTTTGTTTTGAGGATTTCAGCTCAAGCTGCAAGGCTTCAATTCTTGCCTAACAAACCCCCCCCACCGAAAAAACAGAAGTCTTAAGAAGTGCTAAGATCACATTGACATTCATGTTTATGCTCAAATTTCTTTCTTTTTTTTTTTTACTTTTGTATGTAGGCCAAGGCATGAATATACAGTGCCCTCCACTAATATTGGCACCCTTGATAAATCTGAGCAAAGGATGCTGTGCAAATAAATCTGCATTGTTTATCCTATTGATCTTTCAGTAAAAAATTTTACAAAATTCTAACCTCTGATTGAAGTAAAACAATTGAAAAGGGGAGAAAATATCATTGTGAAATAAATGTTTTTCTCAAATAAATGTTGGCCACAATTATTGGCACCCCTAGAGTTTTATATTCCCATTCATATTCACAATTTTGAGCACTCCAGGGTGATTATGGACATGAAAATATCCATCCCTGGCTTCCTGTTTCATAGAAATATATATAGGAAGGAAAACCCTTAATCATCAACACAATGAGAAAAACCAAAGAATATATTTAGGATGTGCAGCAGAAGATAATTGAGCTTCACAAATTAGTGAAGTGGCTTTAAGAAAAGAGCTAGAGCAGTGCAAATTTCCAGTTCCACCATCAGGGAAATAATTAAGAAATTCCAATCAACATACAATGTTAGGAAATTGCCTGGAAGAGGACGTGTGTCTCTATCATCCTAATACACGGCGAGGAGTAGAGTTTGAGTGGATAAAGACTCTTCAAGGATCACAGCTCGAGAATTGCAGAAAATAGTTGAGAAAAATTCTCCTCACTAATCCAAAAACAATCTCCAGTATGTTCAGTTGTCAGACAGGACTGGAACTACAAATGGGACTGGCTTCAATGATCAGACGAAACTAAAAAATCTGTATTTTTAGCAGCAATCACTCAAGATGGGTTTGGTGAACACGGGGGATAAAAAGTACTCCATGTGCACAATGAAGAATTCTGCTGTGTTTTTGATTTTGTGGGTCTATATTTCAGCTGGAGGTCCTGGACATCTTGTTTGGACACATGGCATCATGGATTCTATCAAATACCTACAGATAACAAAATCTAAACTTGACTGACTCTGTTAGAAATCGTATAATGGGCCGTGTTTGGGTCTTCCATTGGGACAATAATTCAAAACAATCATCAAAATAAACACAAGAATTAGTCACTGAGCACAAAATGAAGCTTTTGCCACGGCTGTCCCAGTCCTCTGACCTGAACCCTGAGTGAGGTGAACTAAAGAGGAGAACAAACATGGAGCTGGTAATCTAAAGGGTCTAGAGTGATTCTGGATGAAGGAATGATCTCTTTTCTCTTTTCATTTCATCATGAGTTTTTCTCCCCATTTCAATTGTTTTACTTCAATGATAGGTTAGAATTTTGTGAATTTTTAAATGAAAGATCAAAAGAATAAACAATGCAGATTTATTTTTAGTCACCTTTGCTCAGATTTACCAAGGGTGCCAATATTAGTGAATGGCACTTTATGTGACTCGTTTTCTTACCTGGAGTTCCTCCAGTTCTTTTTTGTACTTTTCTTGAGTTTCACGGATCTGTGCTTCCAAAGCCTCATTTTTAGCTTTTAAAGAGTCCAGATCTCGCTCCTTATTTTGAATCTAAAAATAAGCATATATTGAACACAAGAGGAAACAATGAATGAATGTTGAACTGTAATCATTTCAAATATTAGCGTGTGTCAAGATTTAATACTTACGTCCTTCTTTGCAGTTCCAATTTCCTCTCGTACACTTCGCATCTTGTCTACATGTTTTGATGTTTTGTTATTGAGATCATCAAATTTGTTTTTGTACCAAGAGTCCATTTCCTGCAGAAAAAGTTTTGTTAATGTGAATTTCAGGGAATGTTATAAAATTGTGTTTAAACATTTAAATCAGGATTTTTTAAAAATGATTATTATTATTTAATTGTTTAGTTTTTTGTTGTCTTTAAAGCATATAGCCTATTGACAATTTCCATTTTGATGCTTAAATAATAGTTTATACAACTGTATGAATCGAGGTCAGGGGCTTTTTTTTTTTTTTACAAAAAAATAATAATTCCACAAAAACAACAATAAAATAAACACATACCAGCTCTTTCTTTTTAAACGTTAAAAATGGATAACATATAGCACCCTTTTTTAAAAAACTGAAATATACAATTTTTTTATGCACAAACATGTAAACTCAAAGCTCCAAAATAAAACATGTTCCAATAGTTCCCCCAGCAAACATTTTAAACACTATTTGATACCTGTAAATTTTTCGCGGCAATGTCGTCATACTGGTGCTGGATCTGCTTGATGGCGCTTGAGAGGTCTGGGAGGCTGTAGACGTCAGCCGCTGAGGCGTGGGCCGCGTATATCTGTTTCATCAGCTCTTCGATTTCCTGAAAATACGCGATTTTTGAAAAATTAAATAATTTAGCTTTTAACTTATCGAGGGCAATTTAACTAGGCTATGTTGCGTTTTAATTACCTCTTTGTGTACCCTTCGAAGGAATTCTATCTCCACCTCTAGGTTATCTAGCTGCTTCTCCAAAGCAATGCGCGCGGCGGTGGCGGCGTCCACATCCTGAGGCGATAAAAGATGTTCACCTCATTCACCGTTTGTGCTTATAAAACTAAACGTTATAAGACAACAGTATTATAATCGTACCGGACGGAAGGCTTCAATATCAAGCTCTGCTTTCTTTCTCATCTCCAAGGCCTCCTCGTATTTCACCTTTATCATCTCCAGCTGACCCGCCATAGCATCCTTTGCAGCGATAGCAAGGTCCTTTAAAAGTAATTATAGGTGTTATTATACAGACTATATGTAAGTCTTATAGCCTACTGTTTTCCCCTCAATGCGCATCCTCACCTGTTCCTTCCTTAAGACAATATTATTCTATTTAAAATAGACAAATTATTTCATTTAACTAATTGACATGACTGCATGTTAATTTGCCATTTATTGTAGACCTTTAAAACATGTCGAAATGGTCATTGTAATGACTATATCTACCCGCTGTACTCTCATCTGGTCCGCCAGCTTCTTCAGCTCCTGAAGTTGCTCCTCGTACAGCAGGCGGAGGCCGGTGGGCTTCAAGTATCGATTCTTTAGGGCCTCGATTTGCGTCTCCAGCAGTTTGTTTTGTTGCTCCAGCGAACGGACCTTTGTTGCGACAGGAGAATAAGGCAATACACGCGTGTTACGCGCTCTGTCTGTGTGCCCACAGAAGTGCGAATAATGCGCTTTATCTCGCAAGCCAGCAGTGGCATTTCCACACTGCCAGTGCCCGCGACGCATTCAAGCGTGGCCAAATCAGACAAATCCTGTCAAAGATGGCTCTAAAAATGAGACTCGTTTCCAAAAGCATTAAGAGAACTGTTAAATTCTATTGCATTTTTTTGTTTTGTTATTTCAGTTATAATCAGTTAAATTAATTATAGTAGGCCTAGGCTATGTTATTCATAATTTATGGCGGCATAACATTGCGATGCATTCAGTGTTTTAAATATGCACCAAGGGCAAGATGATTCTGTGACGAGTGCACTCGCCTTCTCGATGTAGGCTGCCAGTCGGTCGTTGAGCAGAATCATCTCCTGTCTCTCACTGGTCCGGGTGTTCAGGAATTCACGGTTTTCTGCAGAAGCCTGCTCTAGATCGATCCCTGGACCCCCTCCGCTAAGACAGATGGCTCCCATTCCGAGACTGTACGTGGATTTCAAAAGATAAAATGAGATGTGAATGCAATGAAACGTGTGGCTGACACGGGAAAGATGCATTTGTTTGTCACTTTGGTTTTTATTAAGTCACATTGGGAGCGCTTGAGTTTTCTGGATGCCGTGTGTGATTTTTCTCAGATCAGTAAATACAATTAAAAAGAAGCTGTGTTCTAACATGTTCTAAGAAAGAAATTATTTGCCACCATTCAACAGAATAGGCCTAATTATATTCGGCAGTCGAAACATCTCTTTAATTAAATATTTCTGAAGGCCATAATTAATTTAATGAAATGTATATTTCATTATATGACTGTATATATAATTGTTATATATGCTAATTATGTGTATTTATATATTTAATCATAAAAGTCAAATTGGTGTGTTTGCATAGATAGATAGATAGATAGATAGAGATAATTTATTTAGCCTACATATTTATTTTTTATTTTTATATAAATAAAATTATATATATATATATATATATATATATTAACAGTAGGCCCTATCATTAATTTAATATTACAGGATTTAAAAAAAAAACACACACACTAATGGATTATATTATTAACAGTACAATTATTTACTTTTGAGGATAGACAATTTAGGATCATGCAAATGGCATTTAGTTTAATGCATGTGACGATGTTCTGCATTGTTCTTTGTCTGTGTCCGCAGGATGGGCGCAAAGCTTACCCAGTCATGAAGGGCTGACTGCGTGAGGATGAGATGGTCCTCCGCCCCACTGCCATGCTGCTGCTGACAGCGCTGGCTTTACGGGTGTAGCTGGCTGAACGGCACCTCCCGACATCCCGCCTGACGGGAGAAAGGCTGCTGACCCTCACCTGGTAAGAGGAGTTGCTGGTGTCCTCGAAATGGCGGCGATAGGATGAAATCCTTTCCGGACTGCGACTCATCATGGTCAGTGGCTAAACTTATGGCCTTGCTGTGTTGATCTTCCTCTCACAAGTTCTGCTCGCAAGTCCAGACTCCCAGAGATCCAGGCGTTTTATACTCTGCTATAAACATGAGTCAATGCTGAGGGAATGTTGAGCCTCTGCTCCATCAAGAATTGGGCCCATCACTCAAACATCTGTCAGGGTCTTGAGAGGTGTTGAATGAAGGGGTAAATTATGAGACAAGGCTCCATTAGTCTGGAGGTGCAGTCGTGATGTGATGTGGTTTGATATGCAGGGATTTTAATTACGCATCTAGACAGGGCAAGAAGTAATGTCACAAGGTCAATCTGAGCAGAGAGAGATGACACTAATGTGGTCAGTATTTACATGGGAGTATGTGTAAAAAAGAGAATTGTGAGGGGAATTAACTAGAGTGTTTTCTGTGGCCCGTCTGTGATTCACGCTTGAGGTGACTAAAGGATGCAAGTGGGAAAAACCTAGGAGTCTCCTTATTCAGAATGGAAAGAATAATTGTTTCTTAAAAAGCTGAAGCAGAAATATGGTCTAATCTTTATTCATTACAGAACTTTTTTTTTTATTTTTTAATGCTGACCGAATGCGGTTTATGAGATTCTTTCCAACTATCTAAGATTTGCCAGGCATGTGGGAGGAAGGCTGGGTCTGCATCTCTCTGAGATGTGAACAGTGGCTAAATGAGCTCAAACACTCAGGCGTTATTTTACTCCTGCTATCTCATTCAATTACAGTACATTAGTCACTCATCCCTACAGCAGTGCTCATACAGAAAAAAAACTGTGACAGCATTGGTAAAGACAAGAGACTAGCCTCTTTATTGGCAATAATAAGGCACTGTTATCTTTGTCTGCTCATGCTGCTTTGCTGACTTATAATTAAAACAATTTTCTAAATTTCAGATTCATCAGTAAGAGACAGCTTTGTCACATCCACATTAATGACAATGGTACACATCATTTTAAGGTGTCCTTTTTACAGTATACTTATACATTGAAGTACAAGTAATATTAATTAAATACATGTACACTTACTGTATGGTAAGGATTAGGGTTTGGCTTAGGATTACTTGCATGTAATTTTGCATAATTCATTGTTATTATAATAGTAAGTACATATAAAATGTGACAAAGACACATAAACAACACCTTTAAAGTTTAAAATATAATTTATTCATGTGATGAGAAAGTTATCCTGCTTGATATCTTTTGTTAAAATAGTAATTCATTCAGGGTTCTTTGAATAGAATTTTTAACAGATTCTTTGCCAAATAAATGTATTCATTTCTTTAAACAAATTTTATATTTGCACAAAGTTTTTTTGTATTTCAGGACACATACATCTCATGAAAACCTGTGTATTTCTTACTTTTATTTTAAATAAATCTCATTACGCACAATATAGCATCAGGGGTTTATTTTCCTGAATGCAAAAACATAACCCTCCAGTTATTTTTAAACAGTGCTATGTTGATTTCATATATCACTGAATAAAATGCATATATTTTTCCTGATATTTGGATTGCCTTGCTTAAAATATTCAGGTTTAAATATTTGGGAAATAGCCCTTTGAACAGAAATTGTAACATACACACTGTAGGCCATTGCACTTTCCATTCAAAGTGACTACATCAAATAAAATATCAGTGCAGAATGTGCACTGCTCACATCATAAAACAGTGCATCTTTCAGGCTTAAAATGTAATCACATCATTCCTTTATTTCCAGTCAATATCAACAAATGATTCAGTCTTACTGGCACATTTTAACTCAATGGTATAATTCAGACTGCAGTACAAGTCAATTAAACTTCTATCACAGTGTTATCATGACTACAGCGTGACAGTCACTCTTTGGTTTTTAATAACTGACGTTCTGCCCATTCTTGCCATCCACCTGGATAATGCTGAACCCTAGAAGACAAGGGAGACAACTGAGAAAAAGCAAACAGAATTTCAATATACAGTACTACAGCCTACTGAACTTGTTTAAAAGTGCATTGATATTTATTTTATTTCTGTAATGCATTTCATAAAAGCACTTATCCTTTTTTAATCACATATTCACATGGTTTTAGTGTTTGTTTTTCAACCTTACCACAGCCTATTATATAAAATTGAGTTCAGTTGCCCTATAATGCATGCATAATAATTATGCATAATTATCATGAGAATAACATTGCAAAGCCATTAAAACAGAAGTAAGCAAACCAGAAAAGGTTAGCATTTAGGTTAGAATTTAGCATTTCTGTTTCGATGATTTTTTGTTTTATTTTTGCATTAAAATATAAGCGCATTGCATTTCAAAAATGTGTATTTTAATAAAATATACTTGGAAAATGCATTTGAACCAGATAAAAAATTCTGGCCCATTATTAACTCTGCATTAAAATATATAATTCATGCCTTACTGTACAATAATAATAACAACTGCTCACTTGGTGTATCCTAAAGACACTGCAGTTTCCAGGGCTTTTTTGCTTCTTACACCAGCTAGACAGGTGAACACTATATTTTGGGACTGGGATGGCATGACTTCTCCGTATTTCTCCTCAAATTCATCAGGTGTTAGCTGGAGAGCTTCATTCACCTGCCCCACTGCAGAAGTGAAGGTACAGTATTATAATTTACATAACCCAGATAATGTTTATTTAAAGACACATTAAACCATACACTGACTTACATGGCACGTTAATTGACCCCGGCAAGTTCCCGTATTCCCTGAGTTCCCAAGGCTCACGGACGTCTATAACCACGCTGGAGTCGGACAGCAGCAGTTTCTTCAGCTGATCGTAGGACACATCTATTGAAGGCTGGCTTGAAGAACTGAAATTTCGTAATGAAGTACCATCATAACAAATGACACGGATGTCTGAAAGACAGATACGGACACGTTTGACCAACAGAGGCCGTTCTTCTGCTGCACGTATAGGCTAGTTGTGATATTTACCTTTAAAAACCTCAGTTTTAGAACAATTGTACTTCTCACAGCCCAAAGTTTTGCAAATAACGTCACGCAGAGCAAGAAATTACATATTAAATTGGTAAGGTCAGAGATAAATGCAAGATTCAATGTGATTTATTTGATGTCAAAGTGTGTATTGCGTTTCGCAATTAAATATCGATGCAATATTTCAACACTCACGCTGTAAGCAACGCAAATATTTCCAGCACGATGAAGTTCTCAGTTGTCTTGTAACAGGAATGGCACTTCTGCTCGCTAAAACGCGGACAATACTCCTCGTCAGCCGTGAATAGAAATTTAACGCCATTCTAGGATTTATGGCAATGAAAGCCGCACGATGACGGTGCTCCTTGTTTCTTGTTTTGTGTTTAAATATTGACGAAAACACAGTACAACCGCTTGTAAGTTACGTAGCTGAATTGCAGCTACCCCACTAGTCTTGCACGCATGCGCACACTACGTATTACCAGTGACGTAGGCTCCACTTCTTTAAACTTCCCAAATCACATGCTATATATATATATATTTATTTCTTCTTTTCTTTTTCTTTTTTTAATTTTAAACATTAACGTTTTTTATTTTGTTTCATGTGTTCTGACGACAATAATACATGTTGACACATTTTGTATGTTGTATAAAAAGTTATATGCTATTAATATGATCTCTGTAATTTTTATGCAAGCATGAAAATCAATCATAATAATAATAATACAACAAAACTTAAGTTTTTTCCTTTTTTCTTTATTTATTACTTTCGCTTTGGCTGTTTTTTATCTGTTTAACAAAAGTGCTACACTGTGTTTTGATATAAGTAATTATACAAATTAGGAGATAATTCTACAGGAAATGAACGTGTCATGTTTCAATCAATAGTTAAACTTATCACGGAAAGTGGATATGCAGGAATTTCAAGTGGTTTTTGCTAAGGGAATATTTGGAAATACAGAATGCAGCTTTATTTTAATTTCTATGTGGATAAAACATTGTTATAATTACTTTTTACCTTGAAAACGAAAGTCAGTAGGCAGATCTCAAAAATACATAACATAATAAATAGGAAGAGGCATGAATTGAACAAC
This sequence comes from Enteromius treurensis, assembly GCA_032275025.1. Taxonomy (NCBI): domain Eukaryota; kingdom Metazoa; phylum Chordata; class Actinopteri; order Cypriniformes; family Cyprinidae; genus Enteromius; species Enteromius treurensis. The sequence goes on along the minus strand of JAUCMU010000030.1, from coordinate 18,854,184 downwards.
ATATAATGCATAATAGATATACTGCAAAGAGTAAGTGATTATGCAAAAAGTAAAATAAAATATAAAATAAAGAATCATTAAACAAGCAAGAGGTAAAAATTACGTTTTCTGCATTAAATATTGCGTTTACATTTATAAAAAACACCACAGCACTTTTAAAACAGCTCTTTTTTTAACTAGAGTAGATATACAAACGAGTTTGGCCATACATGTATCCGTAGTGCGTCGCTGAGGATGAGACCACGTGACACATGTGATACTTGTGTTTTCTGTTCTTCTCCAAATGCCACCAAATACGCGGGCAAACTCTGTTAATCTTAATCTAAACTGCGTCTCGGGGTTACGCGATTCCTGATTGTCGAAGTGATAGATCCGAGCGCTAAAACAACAGTCTGAAATTCTTCCGTATTTCTAAACTTGGAAGCATATGTAAGTTATCAGCTTCGCTCTTCCACCTGGCCACTTGACAACTGACGTTCACTTGGTAGTGAGCCTGGAGAGGAGGGAACCATAAACAGGGTGAGTTGGGTTTATTACTGTGAGCTGAAGACCATTTAATGTTTATAGGCACTCTTTTGGAGCAACATTGTGCTATAAACAGATCTGTCCTACCAAGAAGCAAAGGCCTTTACCAGCCGGTACCTGCTGTCAGTGCTTGTATCAGTTACCTGGGCAAGTCTCAGGTGTTGTGGTCTTGTTTGCTTTTCTGCAGTGGCTGAGCTAATAACTAATTCCCCTGTGTGTCTGGATGGATGTGCTGGAGACTTCCTTATCAAAATTATTGAAATGCTGTCCTCTTTGGTACAGTATACATGTGGTTTTAATAGGATTTATAGGGGCTGCAATATCTGCCCACTGAGATGGAAAGGAACAATACTCAGGAGTGTCAATAGATGATATAAATTACAGTTTTAAAACTATATGTTCTTTAGGAAAAATCTCTGTGATAGACTAATTAATATATATTTTTATTATATTAATGTAATATCATTTTATTTGATGTTTTTAGCTTTTTAGTTACATTATATTATTTCAATATTTTTTAGCCTTGTAGTTGCATTATATATATATATATATGTGTGTGTGTGTATATATATGTGTGTGTGTGTGTGTATATATATATATATATATAT
>JAUCMU010000030.1:18820677-18833690 GCA_032275025.1 Enteromius treurensis | reverse complement strand
GCTACATACCTTCTATGTACATATCAGAGAACAATTTAAAATATTCTCTCAAATCATTCTATGGCACCTTTAAGTCAGGAGATATAGTTCTTATTGTAGATGATACATCTCCAAGGAACTCTTGGCCTGTTGGACGGATTACTAAGACCTTACCAAGGTTATTATAGTTAACGAAAACGAATGAAAAGACTAAAACTAGAATTGAAAAAGCATTTTCGTTAACTGAAAAAAAAAAACAAAACAAAAAAAACTGAAACTGTTTTGTGTGTAAACAAAACTAACTTAAACGAACTAATATTATAACAAAAACATCCTTCGTCTTTGTAATAAGCCTTTTGGGCGAATCTATTTACTTCCCGCTGCCAGTTTTAAGCCAGGTATGATCCGTATGGCACCACGTAGTCTGTGACGTCACGTGTCCACAGTCTGTCCGCGATGCCGCCATTGTTGTGCCAAATTTTGACTCCCTGCCAAATCATGACTCCCCTCGTTGAAATCAATAGTAATCCTAACCCCACCCCTAATCTAATCCCTACCCCACACCTAACACTAAACCTACCAATACTAGGGGAGTCATAATCTGGCAGGGGGTCAAAATTCGTCACTACACCGGCTAGCGTGATGGCTGCAGCGAAAGTCGGTAGAAACCGGATTATAGAAATCGGTAGAAACCAGTCCTAGGGCTGGTCGTTATGTATCGAATTATATATTATGCGCATCTCGTCAGTAAAGCCGGTTCTTTGATTAAAATCTCCAAAATAAGCAAGAAATCTAGCGTCAAATCAGCGAGTCTCTGGCAGTGCTGCGCGAGCGCGGGCACACACCTCTCTCTGCGTCTGCTCTGTTCAGCGAGCGGATGAGATTAATCCAGATTAACATCTTGTAAAATAAAGCTACTTTAGAAGGCCTAATAATGGGGTGCATTTCAGTCACTATTTCATATTCATTCTGTTTTTCTGACAACAGAAACCATTAAATATATCAGTGAAAACAGTTATATTGAGAATTTGGGTGCATTGAACCACAGAGAAGCTAGATAATGACACACTGACGTAATGAATATGGAAATTGATATATGACGTCATCTAGCAATCTGTTTGAAAGTTCCTGTTTGAAAGTTTACAAATAGATGGCTAATGTGTGTGCCATTGATATGTTCAGTGTTCATGTAAACTGTTTAATAAACACTTCTGAAACTTTTTTTGAGCCTCTTAATTAGGTTTGTTTTTTATGTAAATGATTCAATAAATACCGTTGATACAGTTACATCCCTAGTAATTAACGATAGTTTTTTTGGGGTGGTGAAAATATTTTTGAGTGGTATAAATGCTCTCATTTGTAATCATTTGTTCCCGTTTCTCCATTTTATACAAAAGCATTTGATGAATGTATAAATGTTATAGAGTTTTGTTTTCCCCAAAAATGTTTTTTAACATTACTAAGTGGCAGCATTTGGTAACAATACACACTATGTAAAGTGGTTTTGTCTCATTTTAGTTATAAGTTTGTGTTGGGCTACTCCCTCTGTAATTTTGGTTAGAAAACTTGTTTAAGAGCAATTTCGCCAGAAGACCCCAGCATTTACACAGCTGCGGCTTGTCGGATGTTGCTTCCTGTACTTAAAGAATCTTTGCGAAGAGCAAACATATTAATGTCTATTAAAAGAAACAGTCCTTGACAGTTCAAGGAAACAAGTTTAAGAGCAAACTAAGACAACAGTTCCTGCAGTTTTGACAGCCGTGACCTTGAAAGCTTTAAATTGCTTCCATGCTGAGCTTGATTTTTGGAAAGTGCCCGTGTTGTTTTACATCTTTATGCTATTTTTATATGACATTCATTGCTAATGTGGCTTTTTCACACATTTTACTCTTGAATGAAATGTTTTTGCAAGAAGATTTTTCTTCTACACATTATTTTGGCGTGAAATGACTCCTTTAAAATATAACCAAGTGTTCAGTGTATCCTGAGAAGAATGTAAAAATATAAACAGAACTTAAGTGCCTAAAATGAGCTGACATGAGTAGACTACATTAAGTCACTCAGAAGCCCTAAAAGAATTAATCTATATATATATATATATATATATTGTTATCATATGAAACTGCTTCTCAAAAGCACTGGAGAACCACATTGTGTGTCTCCACATTCACTTACGAGTTCCAGGCCCTCTGAAGTTAGGACTATCCTGTAGAGACATGCAAGATTTATGGAGGAACATTGTGGTAACTGATGCTGTGGATCTTTAGGGAATTCTGGCTCCCCTTTTGTATGCTTGAGATGCTCTTCCTCTGAAGAAAAACAACCCTATCAGAATTAGAGGAAGCTTTGTTGTTCAGCAGAGTTGTTAAACTGATTATTAGAATAAAATAACTTTATTGAAGAAATGTTGTAGATTATATGCAATTTATTTATTAGGCTTGTAGATTATTCTATATTCATTATTGTTTGCAAAGCACAAAGGGCAAGAAATCTAGAGATCTATCTTCTATATATAATCTATATATATTCTATATATCTATGTACATATCTATATATCATAATGTATTAATATAATTTTTATTAGTTTTATTTATATATATTATAGTGTATTATTTCTACATTTACTATTATTTTATTTTATTTATATATATTTATATATATGTGTGTGTGTGTGTAATAATATTGTTATGTGTGTAATGCGTGCAAATCAAATACATATTTTAACTGGGAAAGATAGTCCACTCATGCGTTAATGTGAAACTACATCCCAGAACTGAAAAAAGCAATGACTAGTAGCACGACTTAACAAATGATAGCATTACTGGAACAGCTAACCCAGCAGCTATCCCATTACACAGAGACAGGTAGGCAAAGGATCTTAGACAGGCCAAGATTGAAACTTTGATGTCAAGGCCAGAGGTTAATATGAAAGGCGCCACAGTGAGGGCATTTGATATGCATATCATTCACCTGCACAGAAACAAACACAAATGCACTCAGGAGCACTCAAACTGAAGAGAAATATGAAAAAATACAGTGTTTGTGTGTGTGTCAGTCAATGATGTGCACTAACATGTACCTTCTCTTGTTCTGCAGAAATCGAGCCTTGGATCCATCGATTCAGAGCTGAGGGCACTGTCGATTATTCACAGCTGACCTTTGACCCTGGCCAGAACGAACTAATCGTGGGCGCAAGGTAATGGTCAATTCTTCCATCTCTGTGTGAAACTTAATTAGGACTCAGTCCACGGGTCTCAGTATGCGAATGAGTGTATAGTTGTCAGTGTGTCTGCCAAGCCTTACATTCATATAGGGCTATATTTTCAGCAACACCAAATTGACACCCACTGAGAAAATGTCACAATTTCCAAGTATCCCATGATTAGCCCAATAGTGACACACAATCCGGGTCCTCATAAAACCACACAATGAAACCGGAGGACTTTTGTGGCAGACAAAGAACAGCATAGACCCTCCTCACCGACAGATACTTTGATAATAAAAAAAAACTCGAACCTTGAATGTGAGAATAGGATAGGATTTCCTGTGTCCAGCTCTAATTAATGAGTGTGATGATTTCCACCTAGACTTTCGCACTGTCCTGCCATACATCTTCAGCCAAATTAATCTCATATTCCCGATCTGTCAGCAGCCTGGATGGTCTCCAAGCAATTATTTTGTGACAACTGCAGAAATGGTTTGATATGAGGCACTGTAACAGTTCATTCACCCACAGGGCCGGGAGCGGTAGAATAATTACTTTTTCTGGGAGAAGCAGGGATTACCATTCACTTCACTAGTGATTCATTGTATGATGAGCAGATTGTTTTTTTTTTACTTGAAAGTAACGAGACAGAAAGTGTTAGTTAGCTCTCAGAACCTGCTCCAAAATTCAACACATCATTATCAAGTCTGACTTGGCTAAAGAGGTGCGGTTGGGATTCTTTGTTCTCTCCAAACATCAAATCATCTGGCTGGTGTTACAGAGAAGTGCGTATTAGTGGTAATGGCTCAGTTGAAAAGATTCTTTTGACCTCTTGTACTGTAAGAAGCACTTGTTGAGTTTTCCAGATGTTGTGTTCTCATTGTTTTCCTATAATGAGAAAGCTCTGTCACTCAGTTCCTGCTAATGCTTCGCTCTGTCAGTGAATGTCTTGTACTTTAGGGTTCGGGTTTTGGAGAAAGTAAAACTCTCAGATAAGACAAATGCAAACAGCGGGAGCTAAAGGAATTTAGTAATGCTCTTTAGATTGAGGTTGGGAATTAGGGATGCAATTAATAAATTAATTAGCAGTCATACCAATGACAGCTGACAAATTTTGACTGTTTAATAGTATTAAGTAAAATTGGCCAATATATTTAACGCAATAAATTACAGCCACACAATCATAGAATGTAAAATAATTGTGTACATAATTTATGATATATTCATAATTTTTTATATAATTATAATAAAATATATATTAATTATTTATATTATTATTAGTTTGTTTTCTATTTAATTTTATTAAAAGGTCATTTATATTTTTTGTTTTTATTACACTGTATGAATATTATATACAATCCAAACCTGATTAATTGTTTTATTTGTATGTATTGAAGTACATTTTAAATGTAAAAATTTTAAATATAATAATTTAATTAATATTTTAAAATGTTTGCTTTTATTTATTTTTCTAATATGTTTGTTATCTGCATTAAACATACATTAACATTGGTTATCATATCAGTCCATTTTTTAATTTCACTTAATTTATTTTTATACATTTATAATATTCTATATTTTTATTGTAATCATTTGTTCATTTTCCAAAAAAAAAAAAATTATTAAAAGAAAATTTAGGATATAATCTTTTTTTTTAATTAAATGTAAAATAAATACTTAATTTTTTGCACTTATTGATTAATTTATTTGTCTCGTATATTTGTTATCTGCCTCAAAAAATACATTAACACTCGTTATCATATTATTGTGAATTTTATTTGAGCTAATATTCTGACTGTCTGCCTTAAAAATACATAATAGATTATTCCTACTTAGAACTGTATGATAGTCTTTTCTAGCTTTTATTTTTTGTAGAATAGACGACACTGTTTATGCAGGTCAGCTATATTTCTCTGGTTAATGTACATCACTGTGGATAGGATGACTCAGAGGCTGTGGATCAATGTTGTTCAAATTGAGCTGTGAAGAGGAAAACTAAAGTCTTGCCATGGAGGAACTCCATGGTGCTTTGGGCTCGACTGGTTGTCCCTGGAGCAGATGGGTTTGCAGGGCCCAAGGCCTCACAAACGCACCCGCAGTCTGGCCTAATGGACTGTGTGAAGGTTCTCCAACTGAGCTGCTGCTTCATCAAGGTCACTGAACAACAGGGTTCTCATGAAGTTACTCAGCAGCTCAAGAAACACTCTGCCAATTACCAACACCAGACTGAGCAGACCTGTCAAAGTACAGGCACTTAGAAAGTGAAATATTAAGTCATACCTCCACGAAAACACATACTGTACAAATTTAAAATAAAAGATTGTCATACCTTTATGGATAATTAGCGATATAGATAGAAAGATAGATAGATATAAAGAGTACACATAAAATATTATTAAATGCGTTACATTAAATGTTATATATTTAATAAAGTTTTATTATATATAGATGTAATAAATACAAGAACGAGAGAGAAAGAGAAATTGTCCTATAGCATAAGCTTACATAAATCTCATTTTCAAAATATTGACCCTTATGACAGATTTTGTGGTCTTTCATTTTTTAATAGCAATATTGTTTCACAACCAACAAAGCACACCGATTCAAAGGATGTTGACACACTTGGCCAGATCACGTTCGGCCTGACGCCCCACAGAACTGCATTCAAGTGCAACTACAAAAATAATTAGTCATGAATTAGCCAATCACGAGTACGTTCCGAATCCTTCGATATTGATAGCGTAGCTGCATGGTCATTACAGAAATAATGGCCCAGTAGTCCGTGCAAAGGAACCACTGATAGTGAGAACCTCAAAAGGCTTTAACGGTAATGCAGTGAAACACAATCAATAGGCATGTCGATTCAGTAAGTGGACCTTAATCACAGAAACCTGATTTATCAGGTACTCTCTTATACAATAAGACAGGCTCCACTTTCAGATTACGTACCATATTGTTTTAGCAAATGTGTTTGTGCTTCCGACATTCACGGATAGATGTAAAATCATGTCGGACGGATATGCGATTTGTAGTTGCACGTATAAATTACATTTGAGATTAGAGTTGGCAGAACACTATATTGCTACACTAGATTACATGCTCGGTCCTAGACGTTTGGAGGAGCAATTTGACTTGTTTTTCCTTTCCCAGAATTAAAATGCATGCAGCATTTACAGGCCTCTGCTGCTCCAAAGAAGCATCTTGTCCTTAGGCAAGGTCCAGCGTTGGCTCATTAAAGTGACAGTAGGCTGCACACTTTGCATAAGAGGGTTTTGGCTCCAACAGATTGTTAGACTTCATCCAGGTGTGCAGATCAAATAAAAAAGCTAACTTGAACTGTTACGCCAGGTTGTATTAAAATCGGATGTGTATTGGGAGCATATTAATGTGATTTATTCAGCAATTAATTCGGCAATTTAGTTTCCAATCCTCTGTTTTATTTATAGTCTTGTTTATCTCCGAAAAAGCTCGAAACATTCCTCACACAACATTGGCCAATTGCTATTGCACATGGATTCATTCGAAATGTTGCAAGCCATAAAAATCTCCATTTATAACCGCAATGCCCGCCCACCCTCTGAGGCAACTTGTGTTCTGATTCTGGTGGAAATTCATGTCTTTTTTTTTTTTGGTCTTTTCTTTCAGAAATCATCTCTTCAGGCTACATTTGGAGGATCTTTCATTGATCCAGGTGCGTAAAAAAAAATCGATGTCTGTCTCTGTCGTTCCTTTTTTCCAGAATTGCTCAGACAGCTCAAACACCCAGGATGAGACTAACAGGTGTTGCTGCCGCCATGTGTGAATGCCAATTACAGTGGCTTCATAGGCCCAGAGAAAATGACTCTGCCAATTTAAAAGTTGTCAGTTTGGCACAATGATGACGTGACTGTCGTTCTTGCCCCATAGGCTGGTGCTTTCTGTTAAATCCATATGTAAACTTTCCATAGACTCCGTTTTGGATTTGTGTGGTTGGAAAATTATTAGCAGCTCTTGTTTGTATGGCCTGATGTCTGTTTGTGCTAAATTTAATGTTTCAACGCTGGCAAATAAACATGTTCTTTGAATCTATGATGCTGGCTTTGAACTGGGAATTACAAATGATGTTCACTTATATACTTAAATATGATGAGGCTGATAAGGATTAGACAATCTGAAGGGCTGGTTATACTCACTGTGATTAATCATTGGAAATGGATGTGTCTTTGTGTTTTATAAGGTGGTGGATCACTCTCCGGAATGAAAAAAAAGGCTTATCAAAAAGATTATATAAAAAAAAAAAAAAAAAGCAGCAATGAAGTATTTTATTTTATTTTATCCACTAAATATGTTGCAACCAAGATAAAATAAAAAAGAACAAGGAAGGTTATGACTTAAAATATATTCAAAAAAATAATTTTATATATATATATATATATATATATATTACTTAGTTAAAACACACAAAAAAAATATAAAACCTTGAAATTACAATAAAACTATTACAAAACCATATAAAAGCAACATTAATACTAAGCTTGCAATTCTTAAAACCTGGATCTAGTTTGAAACAAAATGGTAAAAAAAATAATTGAAAATGAATGACTGTGAAGGTAATTTTGTGGTTGTGAATCAGTGCCAGTGTAAATGCCACTTCAGTACTTCTACAAAAGACAGAACAATCAAATCTCATTAATGAACCTAGTTTAGAAGCCAAATGGACCTGAATGGAGACGTGCATATCTCCCCAAATTGGACCTTACTCCCTTAACAAGTTTCAAGCATTATTACCCAGGAGTAACCGGTGTCCTGTAATAGCTGCAACAGACGAGTTACTTTCCCTCTCCTATTGCACCGAACATCTTATAACCCTGTAAATAACCATCCAAACATTGACATAAAGTTTATTTGAAGTCTTTCCTGATGGGCTCTTTTAAAAGAGCCAAACACTGGCTGTTAAACAACTTCAACATCATGGGGACCTCCTGGGGAAAAGAGCAAACAGACCAGACCCCACTTTTGAGATGCCTTTTGTTGTGTCCCGCTCATAGGGAACCAGCATCACAAAGAAGAGCCCTGCCATTGCTCTCCAGCCAATCCTTTCCTCCGTAATAGAATTCCTTCACTCGCCTCACAGCACGGGGTCTTGTGTGTACTTTTCTTTTTGGTCTTTTTATGCTCTTTGTCACTCCTACAGCTGACTTTGCTAAAGGTTTCTCTGAAAAGAGAAATTCTCTGATGAGGTGTTTTGAGGAGAGCTTCCCAATTTAGTTTGACCCGAGGCCCAGTACTTGTAGGTTGTTTGTGGTTTTAAGCATTCGTGACTTTGATCTGGGGTAAAAATGACAGTATTGCATAAATGTTGTCGCCTTTTGAGTTTTGGTTTAATACGAGTTTGGTTCATTCATATGTAGAGTTTTTGATTCTCTCCTTGCACAACAACTTTCAGGAAGACCGGTGAGATCACAGAGGAGGGGATAATATGAATGATTCTGGCAATATGGTGCAATGAGCGAGAAGTCCTGAGACCTGAGAAGGAAATGACCTAGAAAGTGCTGCTTTTATCCTTCATTGATCTCACAGAATAGAGCTTTCTGTAGCAATGATGCATCAGCAATGGGAAAAATAAACCCGCAGAGTGACCCATCATGTGTCTGCAACACCTCCGCTAGTGTTTAAGAGCACAGTGTTGTGAAGCATTAAAAGCCTTTTAATGGCCGGATAAATGTTGCAGCACTATAGTAGATGTATAGTATGTAACCATTATATGGACATGGTCGGGGCACATTATATTTCATGGGTCATTGTGCAAAATGAGTGTAATCTGTGTCTCCTACTGTATATGAAAGTGTATTAAAATGACTTTAAAATTCAAATAGCTGATGCCAACTAAAAATGTATTTATTTTACATAATAAAAGTAAATTAAAAGGCTTGTATTTTGTTATTTTGGCAAGCCTTTCTGCAATTAACATTTCTTTAGCTGTCATTTTTATTCATTTTATTTGTATTACCATACGTAGTAAAAACAATTTACCATCTGTTACGTTTTCCTTTCCTTTTCCAGTCACAACATGTTTATATACATCCCAATATACTGTATCATTATATGTTTACACACACACAAACGCACATAGATTGATAGATTAGATTATGTACAGTGCCCTCCACTAATATTGGCACCCTTGGTAAATCTGAGCAAAGGGGACTGAAAATAAATCTGCATTGCTTATCCCTTTGATCTTTCTTTTAAAAAAAAGTATAACCTATCATTGAAGTAAAACAATTGAAAATTGGGAGAAAAACTCATGATGAAAAAAATGTTTTTCTCCAATACATGTTGGCCACAATTATTGGCACCCAATTATTGCTATGTCCTTTTCCCAAGATAACAGCTCTGAGTTTTCTCCTGTAATGCCTGAAGGGTTTGGAGAACACCTGATAAGAGAGAAGAGACCATTCCTTCTTCTAAAATCACTCCAGACCCTTTAGCTTACCAGCTCCATGTTTGTTCTCCTCTTTTGTTCACCTCACTCGGGGTTCACGTCAGAGGACTAGGACAGCCGTGGCAAAAGCTTCATTTTGTGCTCAGTGACTAATTCTTGTGTGTATTTTGATGTTTGTTGTTGGATTATTGTGCTAGTGAAAGACCCAAACATGGCCCATTATAAGATTTTCAACAGAGTCAGTGAATTAGTCCAGGACCTGCAGATATAAATATAGCTCATAAAAATTTTAGGGGTGCATTGTGGAACATTTATTTCACAATGATATTTTCTCCCCTTTTCAATGGTTTTAATTCAATGATAGGTTAGAATTTTATACGAAAGATCAACAGGATAAACTATGAAGATTTATTTTCACAGCCACTGGCACATTATACAGAAAGCTGGGGGTGTGCTGGCAAAATTGGGGAATGATGATGGGTTCAATGATGTCTCTGAGGTAAGAACTTGCAGTGACTGAGCCATGGTGATGCCTGCCCAGACTATTGCACCTCCTCCACCAAAGCAAGCCCCGGTTGACCTCCATGTTGACCTCAGCGTATCACTCACCTCGCCTCATTTCTCTGCAAGGTGACCTGACACTCATCAGTGAACAGGATGGTAGACCACTGTTGCATTGTCCAGGTCACTTGGTCTTGCGCCCACTGCAAATGTTCACGGCGGTGTCTTGGTGTCAGTGGAGTCACCTGCAACGGTCGTCTGGCATTCAAGGCAAAGCGGTGGAGTCGGTTGTAAATGGTTTGTCTGGAAACCATAGTACCCCTTACATCCCATAAACGGGCCTGCAGCTGTGTGGCAGTTGCATAACGATGTCTGAGTGCATAGGTCCTAAGGTACTGGTCATCGTTGCGGTCTGTCACTCGTGCAGCTCCACTCCTGGGTCTGTCATGAGCTCTACCAGTAGTTCTGTGTCTTGATACAAGTCTGATGACACTTTGAAACACACCAAGTTCACAAGCAACATGTGACTGCCTGCCACCGACTCGAAGGCACTCCATGGCCAGGTGGCGCTGCTCATCCGTTTAGTGACGTTGTGTGTTCATAGGTGTTTGAATGATGAACTGACAATATCAGCTTTTTATACCCACAGAATATTAAAATTGATGCCACATTGTAATAGGTTGTCTTTAAGTATTGGCCCCAATATAAGGCACACCTGTACACAATGAGACCATTACATGGAAAACACAAAAAGAGGTGTGTCTATCACCCCAATACAAAATACTGAACCCAAAATGTCTGAAGTGAAACAAACACCGTGTGTATGACATCCACTAAGTCTCTCACAATATCCCTAACTTATTGTGTTTATGTATATATATATATATATATATATATATATATATATATATTCTTATTTTAACGTGCTACCCCAACAGCTGTCAAATTTAAATTTTTATATTATACATCTTTAAAAATGGTAATTATGTTAAGATGAAAAACATTTTATTGGGCGTAAATTGCTGAGAAATTGCCATTAGTGAGTGAGGGAAAATAGTAAAACAAAGCATATCAATAATCATGAACACGAAAAGTCATTAAAAATTGTTAAGAAACATTTTTATTTTATTTTATTAGACTTAAAACACTTAATGCTGCTTGTAATTTCTGTAAATGCAAAAGTTAAAAAACAAACAGCTTTGTTACAGAAGTACCATAAATATCTCTGACAATGGGGATCTTGCTGTAAAAAAAAAGTTAAGAAGCATTAAATTAGGCTTATTCTATAACAGACATAATAGTATGCAGATTCTGTATATGTAAAACAAACATGCATACGAATTTTGGTCATTCTTTCAGAATGTTAAGTTCATTCAGTAAAATCAGATTTTACATGACATGGATGATTTTGGATGATTACATTTATTAAATAAACATATATATATATATATATATAACAATAGTAAGTGTTTATATTATCATCTGCAAGTGCGTCAAAAAAAAAAAATTCTTCAAGTGCGTCGTGAGAGTCCACTAGAGGGCCTGTGTTGTGAGGTCACTGTTGCTGGCATTGTTTCCGGGTCATCGTTTTATCGCCATTTTACTGGTGAGAATCAGAGAAGTGGAGAGGTAAGAGATCGCAACGTGTTTGAAAATCTTCAGCTTATTATTCAGAGTCCTGCTCTTCTTATTCGCATCAGTTGCGGCGATCGCTGAACGAGTACATTTCACGTGTTTTAACCGAGAAACTAAAGTTTTTAATAAGTGCTGATATTGAAGACGCGCGGCCTAACGCTGCACAGCTAGCTTTACTGCTAACGTTACGCTTGCATCTGATTAATTCATGTCATAATTAAATTCAAAGAAACACAGAAAAGGTAAATGTACAGAAGTCCATTCTAAAGCACTCAACGTGAACTTTAAAAGCGCGTGGACTATCCTAGACTAGTTTTGCTGTAGTCTGAGGCAGACCAGTATGTGCCTCCGGAACTGCAGCTGTGCGGGTTACGTTACAGCTGTCTTGATCGACGATTAAAAAAAAGGGCTCGTTTTCCATGTGTTTAAAGGAACTGCTATTCAAACCGCTCAAATGCAATATTTGCAGTCACTGTTAATCCTGTGCAGGTAAAATGTTTGCTTCATGACCATCTGCATGTGTATTTGACGATTCTTCTGGCACAGGATTCACACGGAGAGAGATGTGGGACCAGGGAGGACAGCCCTGGCCTCAGTGGCCCTTGGGCTCACAGCAGCAGTGGATGCAGTCATTTCAGCATCAGCAAGATCCAGGTTAGGGTATTCTCGTGTAATTGAGCTTGCAAGTACAAATCATGTAGTTCAGTTGTTTGGTGCAGTGTTTAAGTTTTGTGGGGTGGTGTTTATTTGCAGGTCAAGTGGACTGGGCTGCTCTAGCACAAGCATGGATTGCACAGAAAGAATCCACCGGAGGGGTTGCTGACCAGCAGGGGATTCAGCCCAACGGCCAGGAGATACAGAACATGGAACCTCCAACCCATAATAACCATGGTGCCTTTCCCGGCGATCATAATTTTGGCAGAGGTTGGCAACCAGGTAAGGCCAATTTTTAAGTCTGACTGTTTGCATGTTGAAGGTATATCATAATATGGTACATTTCTCTGTGGTAGCGTATTTGACACTTCTCCAAAGTGTTAGTTTAAGCCCAAATCCTTATTCCTCGATTATCCGTTTCATTCTGCAGAATTAAAGGAATAGTTTACACATAAATGAAAATGTACTTACCTTTCGGGCATCCAAGATGTAAATCAGTTTGTCTGTTAGATTTGGAGAAATGTAGAATTACATCACTTGCTTAAAGGTGCCATAGAATGGAAAACTGAATTAACCTTGGCATGGTTGAATAATAACAGTTCAGTACATGGACATAAC
>JAUCMU010000030.1:18807144-18820577 GCA_032275025.1 Enteromius treurensis | reverse complement strand
GCTACATACCTTCTATGTACATATCAGAGAACAATTTAAAATATTCTCTCAATGCATTCTATGGCACCTTTAAATAAGGATCTTCTGCAGTAAATGGGTGTTTTCAGAATAAGAGCAAGAACAGCTCATGGAAATGGATTGATGCACTGGAGTCCTTTGAATATTATGTTCTTAACTCCCATTCTAACAACACCCATTCACTACAGGGGATCTGTTGGTGCTCAAGTGGTGCGTTTTTATTTGTTGGTGACTTTAAAACAAAACTTAAAAAATAGCAAATATTTTGAAATGATATCGATTGAGTGATGCTTGACATGGCATTAATTAAAAAATAAAAACAAAACACCCTAAACAGACCAATTTCACAAATTGAATGTTTTTTTTTTTTTGCTTTTTGCCAAATTATTGATTCATGCTAGAGTAGGTTGACTGATGCATTTGTCTGCGTTTATATTGTTTATTTGCAGTTTTACAGATTGTAAATTTAAGACTATTTGCTGATTATAGAGTGGGGAATGCATGGCCAGCCACCACCTCCTCCTCCGGAACAAGCATGGATTCCTCCTGGACAAGGGCCGATGGATGTCGTCAACCCTTCGGAAGATAGTAACAGTCAAGATAGTTTGGAGTTTCCTGGTGACCCACACCGTGGAGGTTTTCCCCAAAACAGTCATGGGTTTGGGGGTCAGCCCGAGCCTTACCCTATGGGCCCAGTTGGCGTCAATCAGTTTGATTATCAGGTACGATTACTTGAATCTGTGTTATTAAAAGTTATTCCCATTCTCCAAACTTTCCAGTTTTAGTCACATCCATTTCCATTTCCTGTTAGCATGGAGCAGCGCCAACGGGGGCAGCATATGGACCACCCTCCACCGGCTTTCATGCACCTTATTGGCCCGAAGGACCGCAGAACAGAAGAGATCGGCTCCCTGGCTTCAGACCAGAACGGCCCAGATCGCCCACTCAGATAGGAATTAAACCAGAGACACCTACTCTAGGTGAATACATGTATTGAATAATGTAGATGCAAAGAAAAAAAAAAACGCTGTTATAAAAGGATGACATTGTAATATTGTCTTGGTTGCTGGTCTAGATGCTGTTAAACGTAGGACTTTGCCTGCATGGATTCGAGAAGGCCTTGAAAAGATGGATCGTGAGAAGCAGAAAAAGTTGGAGAAGGAGAGGATGGAGAAAGAGCGCGCTGAAATGGCAAATAATGAAAGAGATAGCGATATGGTAGAGGAGGAAGGTGATGGGCCTCGGTTGCCACGCAAGAGCAAATTTGTAAGCATCTTTTTCACAATCTGTTTACAGCGAAGGAATCTGCTGAGGTTACTTTGGCAACTGTTGTCCCAGGGTTCGCTGACATGCACAAATGCTCATTGACATGATCGTTTATTATCTTAATTTAAAGACCCCATGAAATGTCTTGGTGAGCGCTTATAATGTTATTTTTAATTGGAACATTTTAAAACGTGTACACTACTGTTCAAGTTAGTATGTTGTTGTTTTGTTTTTTATTAAATAATACCTTTTCAACAAGGTATGCACAGCTTGCACAAATATTAAGTAGCACAATTGATAATGCAATATGTTTGTCACCAAATGTATTTATTAGTAACTTTTAAACAGTAGTGTAAATATGCTAAAATATATATATTTTTTGACAACGTATAGGTGTAATCTAGCACTTGAGTGACTGAAATTGACTGAGCCACAAAACTCCAACTGATTTCATGGAGCCTTAGTTACATTGCTTGTTAGCTGTTGCACACTAAGACTAATAATTCCTCTCGGCGCTTATGTCATCCACAAAATTATGGTCTCTGGTCCAATCACCTACTCCTCTTTAATTTAGGACAGTGATGATGAGGATGGTGAAGAAGATGGTGCTGGGGAGGATGGAGTATTGGGGAGAAGGATGGAGTTCGGTGGTAAAAGTTCTCCTATTCAAGAAGACCAAAGTGAACCAGAAATGACAGAAGAGGAGAAAGAGTTTCAGTTGGTGTGTTCACACACACTTCTGTCTTCGTATAGATCTTCCGCACGTGTGACTTGTGTTTCTCAACCGGTCCTATTTGTTTTCTACAGATGTTGATGACTAAAACTCTTCTTACTGAAGTCCTCCTTGAAGTCACAAATGAGGAAATCGTCTTAGTGGCTAAAGAGACTCATCGCAGAGCCACTAAAGGTCTGCTCCTGTTCCCTTCTGTCCGTGCAACTGTGCCTTCAAGTTTAATTCTGAGGAAGAGCCACATTTCCAAAGAAATTAGACTTGGTTATGTTTTGACTGATAAATATGAAGCTTTTTGACTGACTGATGGATCATAGTAATACTTAATGATAAGCAAAAGTGCAATTCTTCATCGGCCATTCTCTGCTAATGCAACAGAAGACGAAAACCGCAGAGGGAGGGTAAAAGTGGTCGCATAGATGCAGTTAAATGCAATCTTACAAAGGGTTCCCAGTCAAATCTGTTCCTAGATTTACTTCCCCACGTCTATGTTTGCCAGACAGCTTCTCATTTTCGAAATTGACACTGCATTAGTACAGACTGGTTCTTTCCTCCTGTTTGCCTGTGTTGACAGACTTTGTGTGATAACCTTTTTCTTCTCTCCATCTTTTTACATTTTATTTTATTTTATTTTGCCAAAGGCAGCTCTTGTGAATAGTGCATATGTGTACCCTCATCTCTAGAGACTCTTACCTATGCGAAAGTGGTGGCTGTATGTGTTTTAACATGTTGTTCCTGTTGTTGATGTGAATCAAAGCTCCTGCAAAACAGCTGGCACAGTCAAATGCACTGGCTTCTCTGACTGGCCTCGGTAAGTGTCTTTTTACATTTTGGCCCGACGGGGGGGGGTTGGGGGGAATAAGGGGGGTTTTGGGGGGGGGGTTCTCTAATGAACAATAGTACAAGCTCAAGAGATCAAGCAGCAGATCTTCTCAATGGTTAGCTTCCAGCAACATAGATTATAAAAAGCATGCTTCGTGTTTAGAGGTGGGCTTTAGTGAAGTGTTATGTAGTTGAATGGGTGAGAACGAGAGACTATGATTGCCATGCTCCTGCTGTCTGTTATAAGAGAGGGGCTTTGTTGCCGCAGGAGGGCTGGGTGAGTACGGCTCAGACGAGAGTGAGGATGAGGAGCGAAGCGCAAAGGGGTCAGACTCATCGGACACGGATGATGAGGAGCTGCTGCACCGAATTCACCAGAAACAGGACGCCTTCCGTCGCAAAGAGAGGGAGCAGCAGCAGCTGCAGGAGAGGCTGGCACTGGAGGTACAGACTGTAAAAGGTGGGTGCATCTTGAGAAAACAATTTAATGGCATATTTATTTTTTATATATAATATTCATTGGGTCTTTGACTCTGGGACTGTGAAGTCACACCAAATGTGTTCAGCTGGGATTAGGACTTGGCTTTCTGCAGACCAGTCAAGTGCTTCCACAATGACTGAATCAAGCATTTCATTTTGAACCTTGCCTTATACATAGAGGCATTGTGATGTTGAAACAGAAAAGGGTCCTGTCCAAAGTGTTGCTATAAAAGCATATAGTTCCCTTAAATGAGGGAAAAACATCATATAGACATTACAAAAAGTACCTTTGGAAATAAATGATTTGATTTGACATCATTTTACACAGACTTTCAGGCTACAAGACTATGGTTTATGTTACTCAACCTTGTAAAATGTGTGTGTGCAGTAATTTTGATTTCTTTGTGTGTTTTCAGAAGATTTGGCATCGGACAGAGTAAGCAGAGAGAGGGCAGTTTATGAGGAGGAGCAGACAGAGTCTAAACACAAACAGGAAGTTAGGGAAAGGGAGGCGGAGCCCACATTAGAGCGTCGGAGGTCACGTAGTGAGCCTGAGGTCAGTGAGGTCAAGCGGGCGAGCAAAGAGCACACAGGGCGTAACGGAGGAAGTGCCAGCCCCTCACCAAGCGAGCGACGTAGCCGCACCTCCACCTCCAGCACTTCCAGCAGCCGGTCCTCTTCATCCTCCTCATCCTCAGCCTCCTCTCGCAGCTCCTCCCGCTCCTCGTCTCCCAGAAGGAAAAGGCGACGCAGCCGCTCTGCCTCTCGTGGGACTCGCAGGCGCAGCCGAAGTCGCAGCTCTCGCAGACGTCAGTTGGAGCGCGACAAGGCCCGAGACAGAAGGCGGAGCAGCCGTGCACGCAGCACTGAACGTTCCTCTCGTCATAGGAAACGCAGCCATTCGCGGCAGCGCAGATCCAGCAGGGGCCGCAGGAGCAGGTCCAAGGCCAGTCGCAGCCGCAGCAGAGAGAGGCGGCGGAGCAGGGACCGCAGGCGCAGTCGAAGCCGCAGTACGAGCCGCAGCAGGAGAAAACAGAAGGCATCCAGCAAGGACAGGGAGAGAGACAGGAGGAAAGAGAGGAGCCGGAGCCATGAAAAGGATAAGAAGAAGAAAGATTCCGATAAAAAGAGAGACAAACAGAGGGGCAAGGAGAAAGAGGGTGAGGGCAGTTCAGTAAGGGACGAGGAAGACGATGCCAAATCGAGGCGGAAAAAGGAGAGCGACTCCCACAGTGAGAGGTTTTCCCGGCAAGACAGTAAATCAAGCAAAAAAGGCTCCGCCAAAGCTAGCAAGAAGTACTCTGATTCAGAGTCCAGCAGGAGCAGGTCCCCTTCCCCTGAGGTTAGCAAAGAGAAAAAGTCTAAGAAATCCAAACGTAGTCGCTCAAGGTCAACGGAAAGGTCTCACAAGTCTGGTAAGAAGGCAAGCCGCAAACACAAGTCTAAGTCACGATCAAGGTAGTATCCATTTTCTTTCTACTTTTATTTATTGTTGAACAGTTTCAATTGTGTGTGTGAATGATCAATAGTATGTATAATATTACAGCTGTTGTAATCCAAATGATCCTGAAGTTGATTTTAAATGAATGTTAAGTTTAATTCTCGCAGTCACATAATGTTGAATGTGTAATAGCTGAACTGTGCACAAATGGTTGGGCTGTGCTACTGAGATTGATGTCATTTCCCCCTTTTCTCATTTAGTGTTGATCCAACAGCTGTTTAAGGTGTGTGTATGAAGTTCTGGATGTGATCTGTACTTGTGATTGCACTAATGGTCTTTCCAACGCTTCTCTTGCAGGTCAGCGTCTCCCAGCCGCCGCAAGCGTTGAAGAGGCGTTCTGCCTCTGATCTGTGCACTTCTTTTAAAATTCCACGAGTTAACAGGCTTTGTCTCATTATCGAGGCAACGTTGTAGGTGAACTCTCCACTCCAAACTCCCTCACTCCCTTCATTTTGTAAATATATGGTATTTTTAAGTGTTGTCTTCAAAACAGGAGATTTTGAATGCTAGTTTTTTTGTTTTTGTTTTGTTCTTTTGCCTTGTATTATGCCAGACTAAGCGTTCAAGTAGTCAATAGAGCCTTGAAACTGTAACATTTTAAAACCTAACACCAGAGGAAATAAATTCTCGTTTCATGTAAATGTCCAATAAAACAAGAATGATTCTTTCTGTCTGACATGGCCTTACTCTTATGGTTGTTTTTTTAATTTTGCTGTGATGACATATGGAAAAAAAGTAAAAATAAATTATGGGCAAATTTATAATTGATTTTTACCTTTTCTTGAACCATGAAAAATGACCGTTTTGATCACATACTCACTTGGTCCATGAAACATGAGAAATATCCATCCACTATTTTCAGGATAACGAAAGTGAACATGGATTTCAAACTGACAAAAGAGCACCATAAAGACATTTCTTGCATTGTAGAACTGTATAACATTGTATTATTACTATACTGAAACTATGCCTTTCCCATTAAACTGCTCGCTGATAGTATGAGCTATCAGTCTGATTTGTGAACAAATTATTCATACTAGTTTTATGAACTGAATTATTCTTCACTGCAGAAATAAAGATATAAATGACATGAGAATAAGTATATTTTTATTTATAAAAGAAACTCACCTTTAAAACTTAACTTACAAACCACATTTGCCCTGTCTTTTTTCACAAGTGCGTAGAGAACAGTGAATGTTAAGTGGTTTTGAAGTCAAGCACACACGGTGGATGTTGTGGTTGCAGATTTCTGGTTTAATTTAAAAAGTATTCCGCTTTTCTGTTTATTAATCGTTTTAAAAAATATTCTGTTTAAAAAAAGACATAATTTTGTTTAACGGGATAGGAACGTTTGATTCCATTCAGAGTTTCTGCTCGGTCAGAAGTTCTGCGAACACACCACGGTCACATTGGATTTCCAAACTGAAGTCAGTGATCGTTTATAGGTGAGGCAGTAAAATGCAATTATGTACTCCAAGAAATTGGCACGAGTAGCTTTTGGGCTGTTGGCAGAATCTCCGTTTAAATGCCCGTTAACCCGAAGCGTGTCTCCCGGAGTGAAAGCTGTGCGGTCTCTGTGTAGCTGGACGGTGTGTCAGCATCACAGACAGAAGAATCAGCTGTCAGACGGGTGAGACTGGCTTGTGAACCGAACAGTTAAATTTCTTGTTAAGAGGCCAGTGTTCCAGTTTACTCGTTCCTGGGTGCTGGGTTTTTTGTTTAGCAGACAATCATAACGTCCTCTCCCGCAGACTGACCCCTCAAAATGTCCGCACGGTTTCCCAGACTACTATCGACCCCGCCGAGGTGCGAAAGTTTCAGGCCATGGCGAGCAAGTGGTGGGATTTACAGGGAGAGTTTGCAGCCCTACACTCCATGAATGACATAAGAGTGCCTTTCATACGGTGCGTACGTCTACTAATAAAATTGGCATGGATCTGTTTCTGGCTAATATTTAATTTGTCGATATTGGTTGATATGACAAAGTTTAACTGCATTTTCATTAACTTTTGATGTTTAGCTGGGGTTTTTTTTGTCTTCTAATGCTTAATCTTTAAAAATGTAACAACGTAATCTCTGGTATCACACATTTTCTATGTGTAGATTTTTTTTTCCAGGATTCTTTGATGAATAGAAAGTTAGAAATAATTAGAAACAATCAATTTAATGCATCGCTACTTAAATACAAGTATTCATTTCTTAAAAAAACATATATATATATATATACATAACTTCATATATAAAGTTAATCCAAGTCAAGCTGTTCTATATATAGCAGTAGCATGTCCAGAGATAGAAAACAGAAGCATCTGCCCCATTAACGGGTAATGGCAATCAGAGAGAAAGGGTTAGGACAGCAGCTAGAGTTTATGCAGCATGTCTGTGATTTTGCTCTCGGCAGCTGTTTCCAAGAAGGGCAGGATGGATATTGCGATTGTCATTGTAAGCCTCTCTCCTCGCCTCCTGGAATCATCCAGTGCACAATTTCTTCCCCTTCCATGAACACGGGATCGGTTATAGTGTACAGCATATATGGCGGTGCCCCGGGGGCTTGTTTAAATGAGGGACCTCTGTGCTGCTGCTGGTTATATTACGTTGTACTGGAAGAATGTGTGTTTTCTAGAGATCAGGCAGGGAATTCCTTCAAAGACGTTGGGGTTTGTTGGCAAGGATGAGCAGAGTTAACAGGATTGGCAGTGAGCACCTCAGGCTGCTTTGGTCTGCACAGTCAGTCCAGGCTTTTGGGGAAGATGGAGAGGATGTTACCCTTAGGTCCAGCGAGATGAGCAGTGAGGATGTACGATTGCTTCAGGATGTCACAGCCCTGTGTCTATCTAGCCAGAGGGACTAGCAGTAAGACACATTATAGAATAGCATTCTGTGATTAGCTTAGGATTTTCTGTTTCATGTCAGTCTGATGTATATGGTTTCTAAATTCTGCATGCCCAGAGGTGACATGTTTTCTAGCTTGATGCCTTCTTAACCTCATTCTGTGAACTTTGACCCCATTTTCAGGGATAATTTGTTGAATGTGCACGGTGTGCTGCAGTTGGGAAAACCTCTGGCTGGACTCAGAATCCTGGACGTCGGCTGTGGTGGAGGCGTGCTGAGTGAGGTAACTAGTGTTAATTATCAAAATGGCTATGGACTAGTTATATTAGTCAGTCCAAGTACAGTTTTTCAATTTACTGTCTGATATTTTGTTATTTGAGATATAGTCTGGGTGTGGTAGCAATATAAAGCAGGTCTCATGTTTGTTAGGTTTATAACATGCATGATTATTTTTAGCTGGCCACAAATGATAACTGAAAAGCTACCAACTGAACTACATGATTAAAACAGACAGCTTCACGCCCAGTGATTTCCTCCACCGAGATAAACACACTTTCTCCATGCTGTCTCTTTGCCTGATGTGTCATTGTTGTGTTTTGGTGAACATGATGTCTCCTGAGTGTCCTGTCATGCAAAAGCTTCTGTTGGACGATCCCCTTTAGGGGCACATCAGTTACAGACAATTGACTGAATTGAATTTCTGCCCTGACCAGCAGAGGGCGATATGCAGCAGAGTAGGGATTTTTTTGTGGAGACACTATAAAACTATATTTAAGCTATAAAAAAAGGGACTATATTTATTTTCCATTAAATTGTTTACCATACAAATCTAATACAAATCCCAAATTAACAATGGGAGAATGTGTACTATTTGTCCCGTGAGTCAGTGTTATTTTAGCATTTTTAATATTTGATGTTTATTATTTTTATTATTAATTTAATTTTATTATTTTTTAACGATATTTTTTTAAAAATTAAAAATAAAAGTTTATATTTATTTTTAATGATTTCATGTATTTTATTATTTACATTTCATATTGGGTTTTCATTTTCATGTTAGTTTAGGTTTAAGTAGTTTTCTTATTCTTTGTCATTTTTATGGTTATTATTTAATTATTTCTGAACTTGAATGCTTATTTAAGCAATTTTAGCAATCTCAGTATTTTAAATGAAATCTGCCTGTGCATCATTTCTAGCTTGCATTTATTTATTTTTGTTAGATTTATTTCAGTTGCTATATATATGCAGCAATTTTAGTCAAAGTTAACAATAACTAACACTGTTGTGAATGCCACAACAATGTCAAACATAGGTATCAGAAAACAAAGTAACATTAACCTTTCTCAGCCACTAGGGAGGTTAGGAGCAGACGTGCTGGGAATCGACCCAGTGGAAGATAGTGTGCGGACTGCAGAACTGCACTCCTCCTATGATCCTGATTTACGGGAGAGAGTTCACTATCAG
Source organism: Enteromius treurensis (assembly GCA_032275025.1). NCBI lineage: Eukaryota > Metazoa > Chordata > Actinopteri > Cypriniformes > Cyprinidae > Enteromius > Enteromius treurensis. The sequence goes on along the minus strand of JAUCMU010000030.1, from coordinate 18,811,464 downwards.
GCCTGCACCCTGGAGGAACTGGCAGAGGAGGAAGTAGAGGGATTTCATGCTGTAGTGGCATCTGAGGTGGTGGAACATCTGGCTGACCTGGACGCCTTTGCCAGCTGTTGCCAGCAGGTGTTGAAGGTGTGTCACAAAATCACTGACATCTGAAACAATGACAATACCTCAAAAGTAACAGTGGGATTCCCAGCAAAGAGAAGTGGATGATTTAATCTCCTGGGTTAGTGTGTCAGAGGACAAGAAAACTAACTCCAAATCCTGATAATCTTTCCTAATGCTGTGAAATCCAGGCACTTTCATCAGTCAGTTGCTGTTTTGCTTTCTTTTCTTTTCAGTTTTAGATGAAAAACACAGAATAATTTGAATATAAAAATATTTAATATTTATTTTACAATATCAAAAAAAAAAAAAAAGTTAAAATGCATCTCACAATAAGAAAAATATTAAATATATAATATATTAAATACTGATTTATTATACGAAATTTTTAAAGATTTTGATATTTTATTTTAAATGTAGTAAAATGTATTTCATTTAAGGAGGGTAATCTAAAAGGATCTTTTTACACCAAAAGTATGTCGTATCCCAACCTATTCTCATAAAAAGATTTACCTCTGTGCACTTTTTGTGCAACACTGCTTTTACTTGCCTTACTTTACGTTCCGTTGCAGTTGTTCACTAGGGGCTCTCAAACAATGGTTCACCTTGGCACATTTTTATTACATTGATATAGGTATTGCGTATAGGTATTGCGATATAGGTATATTGCGGATTAGAATTTAAATACCCGTAGACTGTTGCTAAAAGTTAATGCTCTATATGCCCTACACCAAATCCAACCCTAAACCTAAAACGCATGTGTTGATGCAACCATGCCATTTCAACTAGACTACCTTTTATGCAGATTTGAACTGTTTTTTCGAACCATATTTACACTCACACTTACATTCAAAACGGAGCTCCTCACCTCTCAAGTAAATCTCCATACTCCGTGAGCTACCGTCTATGAAAATCCATCGATATGAAGCTGGATATGTGTGATGCTAACATTCAAAAGCGTTGGTTTTCAATCATCCCAGCATATTAATATTGTTTTGAAGTCATAACAAGTAATTGTACAAAAATTATGCTTTACACACAAATTCACAGAATTTTAATTAATAAAGGAAACAAAGGTGTCAGAGTTTTACTGCTTCTAGTATTCATTTCTTTTGGAAACCGCAGTGATATGTACTTGTTGGTATGAATTTTGTGTCTCACTAAAAAGTGCACCAAGCTACATTTATGCCATGAGACCAGGTAGCATATCCCTATTATAGTGTAAATAAAATTCTATTAAACTACAAAATGTTACAATAAAACATAACCGTATTAATGTATATCATATTTTTGTATATGTAATGTGCTGTGTTTTTTTGTTTGTTTTTTTTTTCTCCTCAGCCTGGTGGTTCTCTTTTCATCACCACACTTAACAAAACCAACTTGTCCTACGTTTTTGGGATTGTGGCTGCAGAGCAGCTGTTAAGGATTGTACCAAGTGGCACTCATGACTGGGAGAAGTTCATTAACCCAGAGGATTTGGAACGACTTCTGGAGTCTTGTGAGTGCTGCCTCTGTCTCCAAATTCTCTCTTACTATTATTCATTGATCAGTTTCTGGGTATTACCCCTCCACTTTTCTGTCACGGATCTCCTTTGCTGTTTAAATAACAGCTACTGTTGGAAAAGCCTGGTGTTTATTACATATTGGTTCAATATGATCTATTTTTCCACTGCTGCAGTGTTTATTGTACAGCAGAATTTGTTACTTGTTTTCCCATCTTCCTTTCTTACTATATTGCAGTTGGTTTCTGTGTGGAGGCTATCAGAGGCATGATGTACAATCCTCTAACAGGAGCGTGGAGCTGGCAGAAGAGCACGGCCATCAACTATGCATTGCATGCAATCAAACGCAAAGAAGAACCCCAGCCTGACCGGGTTTGGGCTGAGAGTGAGAATATGGATGAACCAGGTCGAGCTTCAAGTTAAAGCTGAGCTACTTTAATGTAGAAATGATATCAACAGACTTGTCAACTAGATCTCAAAATATGTTGCATAGTAAAGAGTCGCTTGAACCAGTAAGAATCACTCTTTGCAATGTGTTCCTTGATATTTGTATCCGATGCATGATTCATAAAAAAATAATTTGCACTTGCTAAGATGAGAATTTGAGATTCAAGCGCTTTTGATCCACTCAACATGCTGCAGTTGCATGCCACATACCATTTCAAAGATTCTTTGATATATTTTAACAACCGTTTAGTTGGGTGTTTTGCGGTGGTGATCTTTGGGTGGTTTATGTCATAGGCCAAACAGACAAAAATAATTATATAATGATTTTTGACTTATAGAATTAGTTTTTGACTATTAATAACTGCAAATCAGGATGGCCTTCAAATTAAGTTTAGGTCTGCATCTGTAATTTAATGATAATAATAATAATAATAAATATAAATATAGCTGCAAGCAGCGGTTACCGGGTTTCGAGCATTTTAAGGTTGTATAGGGCAACCTGGATGTATGGCTGACACATCAGCAAACATGAAAAGCGCTGTTTGTATGCTCATTTGTATGTCTTCCGCTGCCATCTAGTGGTTATAAATCGCAATTTCTTACACAACACTGTGCTTAAGTGTTATAAATATTACAGTGTTTTTTTTTGTCAAAACTATTTGATTGACATCATTAATCCCAGAGGCAAATTTGTTCAGAACAACAAGATCTGTGATATTATATGAAGATATAGTCTATAGGTGAAGGTAGGAGGGATTTAAGGTCATTTACTTGGAAATATTGGGGTTTTGAGTTTTTTTATTTAATGGTTATAGTGTTACTTGCTACTAATAGTGTGAGCTCTATGAAACGTTGCATGCTTGCTAAGACTCACATGTTTTAACCACGTTTCATAAAGTTTTCTTTTTTTTTAGGGTTTATGAGTATATGTTGCCACGCCTCTTTTTAAATTACCCTGTTACAACTAACCTAAAGACAAAAAAAAAAATTTTTTTTAGTTTTATTTGTCTAGAGAGTCCAGAGAATTGTTTTGTACTGGTTTGATCCAGATTGGGCCAAAAACCTGAGACTAGTTTGCAAAAGTAGGTTTTTAACATAACTGAGAATATAATATGAGATATTAGATCTAAAATTTTAGGTCATTTTTGATAGAAATATAAAGCACAAAAATAAAATTTGAGGCAGTTTTAGCTGTTATAGTGCCACCTATGTTCTGATCTCCATGAAACTTTGAATAATTGTTAAGAGTCATGTGTCACATATTTTTACCAGTTTCGTAAAGTTTTAGAGTTTTTGTCCACGTTTTATAGGCCTTTAGGGTTCATGCGGCAACACCACATTTTTAAATGGGTTGATTATAGCCAACCAAAAGACTAATTCAAAATTTTTTAAATAATTATTGATCTAGAGAACCCACAGACTATTACTGCAGTGGTTTGATCGAGATTTAGCAAAAAAAAAAAAAACAGTGACTAGTTTGCAAAAGTAGGTTTTTAACATGTTTGGTGATAACAAATGAACAATTTGATTGACAGCAATGGGTCTTGAGGCAAAGTTGCTCAGTATGAGGAGACCTATTAAATGATATGCATATTGTGTGGATATCTGAAACACCACGTGATTACAAAGCCAAAAAAACTTATTAGCGCCAACTAGTGGCCGATTTCTTTCAAAATTCTAACAGAGCTTTAGGATAGACATATAAATACTATTCATATGGCTGTGTTAAGGACCATGAGTGGAACATGTTCTGATCAACTAATAAGTGATCAAATGTAATTGTTTGGCCATGTTTTTTGAGATTTACTTCCTTATAGATCCTTATTACACAGCATACCAAATTTCAAGTCGATTGGACTAAGGGTTTCCCAGAAACAGTTTTTTCAATCTTATATCGCCACCCAGTGGAAAGTCTGTGCAATTTGTTTTGATTTGACCAAAGTTCATGCTAATACACATAAGTTCCGAGTTTGAAGATATCTCATTTCGTTCACGAGTTATAGTTTTCGTCGTAAAATAGGTCTTTGACTTTTGGACGTTTGTGGGCCCCATTGCGGAAGTGAGTGGAAATTTCAACTACTATAATAATAATAATAATAATAATTTTGATAATTATTCATATTAGTACTCTTTGTTATATTGCAGCCATTTGCTAAAATCATTTAAGTTAATTTTTTCCCTCATTAATTTACACACAGCACCCCATATTGACAGAAAAACACAGAATTGTTGACATTTTTGCAGATTTATTAAAAAAGAAAAACTG
>JAUCMU010000030.1:18790773-18802665 GCA_032275025.1 Enteromius treurensis | reverse complement strand
ATGTTTTAAATTCCCAAATTATTAGTGTAATATGTTTTCTATTCAACATTTATTTGATTCATTTCAGCAGTAAAAAAGGCTGTAAAGACGCATTACTCCTTTTAAACCTGAACCCAGTTTATAATTATTAAGTATTATTCTGATAATACTTTAGTGAATCAATCTTTTAGTAAAAGAAGAAAAAAAAAAAGAAGCAAACTGTTTTATTCCAGATTAACACTGGGAAAAAAACAATTGTATAACCAGTCTCTTATCCTACAGCCTAATCTTCTCTTCTCGTTTCTTTTGCATTTTTATATTCCTTCAAATGAAATAATTGTTTCTTTCTTTTTCTTGTGCACTCTCTTTTCACAATGCCTAGAAGTGCTTGACGCTGTGCTATATATAGTATCCCACATGGCTATTGATTGAATAATTCATGAGGTTGAATATCTGTCCACTCACAGTAGTGTTGTGTATGTCAGCTGAAGAGCTTGCTGAGCAAGAACATTTATTGAGCTATAAATAAGAGCGATGGATGTCATGCTGGGAAGTAGGCAGGAGATCTGGATTATGACACGGATGGGTTTTGAACAAGGAATGAACCTGCTGTAATGTTCTTGACCCAAAAGTGGCTCGCTTCAGAAACGTAAACAAAGCGTGTAGCACACAATACTGTTTCTTAAAATCCATATATTATGTCCTGAAAATGGCATTTTTGGTGCAGAATTGATTGACACACTACAGCTTTGAATCTGATTTAAACCTGATGAAAGGCTGATTGTAAATTCCAAGTGGTGAGTTCAAAGCCATGAAGCCAAAGAGCGCTTGAAGCCATTTTGGATGAATGGTTTTTATTAATACATTGCCTACTGTGCAAAGCAGTTAATTAGGAGACGGCTTTAATTAATTTGATTCAGATAATCACAGAGCAGAGAATTAATTCAAAGTTTAATCTCAAAGGCCAAACGGAGTTTGTTTTCTGTGTGATATGAAAGCTGCACACAGTTATAATAAACTCATGATTTCATCATTTGTGAGTTGTTTTGGATAAAAGCAGCTGCAAAATAAACACATTATGCAAGTTAAATATGCAGTATAGCCAATAGCCTATTAATATTAGTATTAGTGGGTCGTCTTTACAATATGGCATTTGTATTTTTCCCACACAATAGAAATGCATGAAAATACTGTAAGTTTGTACTTCATCTCTCTCTTTACTGATCTCTGTCACCACAGGACCATTGCCTACTGTCAGTGGGTGGATAATGTTCAAGAGACTCAAAGGATGCTGGACCTTCCCGGGCCCCTCAGTGACCTGCTGAAATGGATTCTATGTCAGCTGACTGGGGGCATTGTAAAGCGAGAGATGTACTGTCATGGCATTGGCTGCTTCACAAAGGAGGAAGTTTACACCCTCATGGAGAAGGACATGCGCACACTGGCCACACTGCTAGGTGAGCAGGACAGGAAATAGAGATATAAAATGATACTTTGTGAGGAGCAATTTTTTGTGATGTGATACAATGGTTTATAATGTTTTATTTGATTAAATATTTGGTCACACTGTAATTTAAGATCCAATTCTCGCTGTTAACAAACCACTATTAACTACAACACCTAATTTGCTGCTTATTAATATTTACTAATTTCTATTAATGAAAGAATTTGGAACATTTATATGATGGTAAAACAAATATAATGCCTAAAATATTCACTTTTGGTGGCATGGTGCAAGTAATGTTTGAAATAATTGTCACCACATGACATTGTAGAGGCGGGAAAACTTTAGTCAAATTAGTAATTGAATAAATTGAAAATCTAAATATTTTTTGTTGTATTTTCAGTGTGTTTCTGAAACCATTTTAAAGAAGTATTTTATTTGTCCTGAATTATGGCCGGGGGTTGATATTTATCTTCTGCACCACCAGGGGATAAGAAGTACATCATGGGTCCCAAGCTGTCCAGTGTGGATGCCACAGTGTTCGGTCACCTTGCACAAGCCATGTGGACGCTGCCTGGCACACGGCCCGAGCAGCTCATTAAAGGTGAGCAAGACCTCACAACTGCAGTTTTGTAGTCCTAATAGGGCGATTAAAATAATTGAAAATATTTAGAGAGCAAAAGATAGATACTAGTAGACAGATACTCACATATGAACATTGTGCACAAATCCTATGGATTAACTTTATGGTACTTTGGGGTACTTTTTAGTATTTATTGAGCCTGACAGCACACATCAAAAACGTTAAAAACAAAAAGCGTGAACATCTCCTTTTGTGTTCCTAGAAAAATTTAATTGAAATTGGTTTGAAAAGTTATTCAAATGTTTATTTTGGATGAAGGATTCCTTTAAATTGTGTGCCCTGGCATGGCAGTTTGTTAAATGTCCACTAGATGGCATTGTAGGCATTGTAATTTATTTATGCTTCTGCACAGTAAAGTTCAGTCACACTCGGAACATCAAACCACCTCAGCAGAATAGAGAGTATCAGTCCAGTAAATTAAATTTCATTCATATGAATAACTGATATTTAATTAACACTACATTACCCAATATTCTCTACCAATCAGAAAACTATATTAACCAAGATGCATGTCAAGAGCGCATAGCAGCCACTCGCTCCCTCAAAGCACTTTGAATGATTTAATCAGTCAATCTTTCTTTCAGATTGTTTAAATATTTGTAAATTTACGCAAATTTTGTAAGTTAAAAAATTATATGTTAACTTCATCCATCCAGTTTTGTACTCTTTGTGCGGTTTTAATTTAATGTAATATTTTTCAGTAATAATTTTTTGGCTATAATTCTAATTAACCGTTTAGCTGGTTGGTTTGGTTCATTGCTTATGACACTTTATTGAAAACATTTTTTAAAATCTCTATGCAAAAAATTATTGAGGAAAATACTTGGTTGGGCATGTTCCTGTATTCTTAATTTTACATTTATGGAGACACAATGACATAAACCAGCCACTAAACACACCATGTTTGACAGGTTTGAGGCAGCACAATGAATAACTATTTCTCTGTCTGCCCACAGGAGAACTGATCAACCTCGCCATGTACTGTGAGCGCATACGGAGGAAATTCTGGCCTGAGTGGTTTGTGGACTTAGAGGACTTCTGTTACGACAGTGACAATGACGCTAGCAGCGGGACACCCACCTGCATGCTGGACCTTGGTCTCTTTTCCAGGACAGACACTTTAGAGGAAAGTGATCTAAGCCTCCCTTCACACAGTAATACACACTCGCAGGACTCGGACCACTCCACACACTCGCTCTCAGACTCTGACATTGAAGCAGATGGCTCGGATGTGGAGCAGAAGGTCAAGGGTAAAATCTAACAGAGGTTGCTTTTTATCTGGTGTAAGAGAGCTTTTTTTGGGATGCGTTGTGGCTCCAGAACTCATAGTGATATTTCTTGCCTGGATGAATAACACTTTGATGAACAATATGTGTGTACACAACGTGACATCAGTCATGGACATGTACACCTCCATATTTTACGACAAAGTAGTTGCATGTTAAAGATAATTCATCCTCATCATTGTAAAAACATTACGCCTCCATCCATGGTTTCAGTATGGTTTCTAATTAGCTCTTATTTCAAGGAAGCAAATATTTAAAGTTTTTTCAGACCACTCAACATGTCTCTTTTTGCGTCAACTTTAATCAAACATTTGCTCCAAAACAGAATCATTTAGCAAAAGTAGCTTGCATGATTCTAGGATGTTTGATGCTAAATCTGTGTGAATTCCTCCCTCCTGTTCAAACCTAATTATTCCTGCTCCCAGATCAGCTAAAGTACATAAAATAGAATTGATGGAGATGGATATAAGGATTTATGAAGCTTTTAATCCCAGTTCTGCATAAAATAACCAAATGAGACTCCAATCTTCACAAATATTTAGGCTAATACAATAGAACCAAATCCGTTTCTGTCATTTTTATTTGTTAGGGCTCCAGTGTGTGTCATCAGTGTCAGACTCCTGATCAGTCTGAATGGTGCTTAATGCCTGTGTGCCTGACTGCAACCATTTGTGTGACAGTCTTTCTTCTTCATCCCCATGTGTCTCTTTCGGTTCGATTCTGTGATACAGACCGGTTTGGGTGTCACCACCAGAGGGCACTGTGACCCTTCACATGTTGAGTGGGTCCTATGCAGCCACTTGCTTTGCCGTTGCGAGAGTCGCTTCAAGCTTCTGCCTTAAAAAAACGTTTTAAATATTAATAACAACAGTGAACCTCTAGTGAACACTAAACGGTCAGCTTTGGTGGCGTAGGAGTCTGATCAGAGATTTGTTTTTTTATCCATGTGTGTGATTTGTGTACCAAAATGTAATACGTTGAGAAGAATTGCCTTAGTTGAGGGAAAATTGTTGTGATTAACAGCCGCATGAGGAGGTTCCCCTCTTTCTGTTGAATTTACTTGAAACCCAAGCCTGTACTAAATTAATTTATTTCAGTCCCTTTTATGCAGACTTCTGTTGTTTACTTTCCAAATTGTTGCTTTGCACATTTTAGATTATTGAAAGACATCGGACAATTTAAAGACATGGAAGACTTAAACGGGGTCCATACAATCAGTGAGATATGTGTGTGTATGATATACAGTAGTTACCTGTAATACATTATTTACCTGCATGTGTGTTTGTGTGTGCGTCTATATGTGTGAGCTGGTGAAAAATTCACCGGTGGAATCTTCTAGCAAATATTTATCCCCTGTATATTATCGAGGTTAAAGTTAAATGCACATAAACCTAGTCTCTTATGAATTTTGTGTTAACTTGCAACTTATTTTTTTGATATAAAGTAATAAAAAATATTTTTCATTGACTTCGGGAGGTGCTTAGCTAAAAAGGGTCTTTTCGATTCATTATAGCCTAAATAACAGCTCAGACGAAATTCACGTTCAGAAACATGCATTTGAATCCCATCCTATGATGTATGTTTAGTAATAGACTTTTAGAGATGTGTCTGTGTGTTGGGAACATAGCTGGATTATGTTCTTAAAAGATTTTGCTATAGATCTGATGTTAGATCTTGAAGCCATATTAGAGAGTTCATTTCCTGTTTGTGGAAGCAAAATGATGGATATTAATATATATACAAGATTCTACCTAATCTGAATCAGCTATAAAATATTGTTCATAACTGAGACTCTCTCGTGAGTGCTTAGTTATCCTGAACTGAGTGGTTGTTTGACAATGATTGCTCTAAAACATCAATTAAAATAGCTGTGACAATTTAAACGTATGCCTGAGGTGTATCTGTTTTCTTTTCATGTTCTTTGTTGCAAATTTAGTTTAATGCTTTTGTTTGACTCTTTTGCTTTTATTACAGTAAGTATTATGCAACAGTTCCGGGTCCTCAGATTTGACTAGAGTGGTCTTGAACTTTTAACTTTTTGTGTCACTGTTTGTTGGTCGGTTCCAGACAGACTGTCTTTCTGTGCATTCGTTTAATTGACCTCAGACGATTAGTTTAAATACTGATTTATTCAAAAATGAGACAAGCAGCTGTTTTTATGAGTGAGTCATTGAATGATTCACTATACCAGTTCATTCACAACACAAATTAATTTAGAAACTAAAAAAGTGACTACGTCCGAAATCACTCTCTTGAGTATGTTTTTTTTTAATGACTTTACAGCCATTACTAAACTTCCTGTGTGTGTGTGTAGTACATGTAATCCATGACCAACCAGTATCAGTGGTCTCATGGGATAGTAAAGTGTCCGTTGGATGGCACTTACGAATTTTACTGCAAATAATAAGTCATCCAGGTACTTTTTTGCCTATGCAGTACGGAAGTATGCAATTTCAGAGACAGCCACTGTTTTTATTACTAAGACACTGAATCATTCAGTCTTCGGATTTGTTCAGAACACTGATTCATTCAGAAGTGAAATTCACAAAAACAACACTGCTACTAAGTTTTACTTTGCAACAGTATTTTTGTTTTTGAAGAAAAAACAACTGGCGATAAAATAAAAGTTGCTTCGTTTTAACTGTTAAAGAAAATAGTTCAACTTATGTTTGTGTTCTTTTGTGCTTATATTTAGAACAACGATGCTCTTGCTCGCACAATATTGCTTAGGTATATGCTTTAATTTTCAAAAAGTCAGTGTGAATGTTTTTCAGCCTGTGTGTGCATATGTGTATGCTTGTGTGTTTAGCATGAGCTACCATCTTTTCAATCAGGCTAATGAGTGGCAGGCATCCATGCGCAGAGGAGGGCTGATTAAGGCGTTTCCAGGCACTGGAGACGTGCAGAGGAAACAGCAGGGGAGAGAGAGGGAGATAGAGAGAGAGAGAAGAGAAAAGAGACAGGAGAGGGAGAGGGGCCACGGATCAGGAACCAGGTTCCCGCGGGATGGAGCAGGTGCAGGCTGCGAGCAAGGCCTTTGGGCCCGACGGGGCAGCCGGAGCTTAAAACAATCTGCATAGTACCTTCTTTTAATTTAGGCTCTTCTACACCCCATCTCTCTCTCTCTCCCTCTCTTTTCCTCACTCCTACTGCTGCTTAACAGATCAGTGCTCCACAAAGAGGGGTAAACAGAGAGAGGCAAATTAAAAAGGGAACTCCCCTGATACCCCAAAACAAATTAGTGCAAACAAATTACACGGAGTCAACACACAAACACTGCAGCATCTGTGGCTTTGGACTGAGGATGGCACAGCCTGCGCACACGCTCAGAACCAAGACAAACATCCAGCGATAGGGAGACTTCAGGTCATTCCACTTTCAGACCCTGGAGCCAATCCCTTTTAAGCTCCTGTTCGTTCCTGCTAACAGACAGAAGAGCCATGCGCATTTAAACATGTCCCCTCAGATTTTTGAGGCCAAAAATATTTGTATTTTTAACAATTAAGTAACAAATAAAATGCTGTAGTAAAACTGTATCATTTACCTGTTTTTTTATGTTGATCCAAATTAATACAACATCCATCAGAAATGATATGCTGATTTTCCGTTCAAATAACATTCCTTATTATTATTATAGTATGTGTAAACAGTGGCACAATCGAAAAAAAACAACAAAAAAACAGCTTTTATTTGAAAAGGAATTTTTTGTTGCATTATAAATGTGTTTACTGCTACTTTCAATTAACTGAATGCATCCTTGAATCAAAAAGCAAGATTTGAACTTATCTAACGGTTAAATTATATACTAATTAGTAATTATGTGCAGTTATTGTGTAACTCTTTTGTCACAAAAGGAGAATAAATATTTAACATATACACTCTCAGAAATAAAGGTACAAAAGCTGTCACTGGGGCAGTACCTTTTTAAAAGGGTCCATTTTGGTAAGTTAAAGGTACATATCAGTACCTACCTAAGGTATACATATAAGAACGTAATAGGTAGAAAAGCCCAAGCGACAGCTTTTGTACCTTTATTTCTGAAAGTGTAGGCCTATTTTTTTATATCTGAGTTTGAGTGTGTGTGTTAGTGTGTTTAAATGGTTTAGAATAAAACCAGTCGTATGGGTAATCAGCCTGCAGGAAAATGGCAGAGACTAATGTAGACTCTCTGCCATACACTTTCATTTATTCATTTAGTCATCTGTGCACTTGTTTGCACACTGGCTCTCGCTAAAGTCACAAACACAGCTGAAAGTCAACACATGTATTCCGCCCTCCATATGGAACATGCTTAACTCACACCGTATGGAATAAACAAGGCTGTAAATCAGGATATCTGGAATCCAGCCTGCATTATGCCTTGATCCCATTCTATTTCCCTGTCTCTCCAATCTGTCCTATAAAATTAAATGCACCAAGCCCATAACCATAAATCTGAAGAATATCTACAATCACTGCCCATTTCTTTAAATTGTTCTGCTTTTCAGTCTCTCTCTGTGTGTGTTATATGCGAAAAATCATATCTGGCTTCATCCTCAGGCCCCCTGGCCACCTGGCAGAGACAGTGACCCTTCCATCTGCCCCCCGCTGTCTTCCTGTTTTGTGTGTTTTGTGGATCCAGAGAGATGGGAATAAAGCTGCCCACACGGGCCCGGAGTGCAGCGCTGCATGTGCCAGGTGACTCCCCAGGCCCTCTTGAAGACCTTGCTCCCCTCGTCTTTGGCAGCCAGGCTCAGGTGCGGCTTATAAAGACGGGGCTACGATGCCAACAGGTGGCGCTGTTTTCTTCCCCAATTACGCCTTTGTTTGCTCGTTGGCATCCAGTTTGTTTTGGACGAGTCCCCTAGCCCGCTGGACAAGAGCCAGGGGGAGTTTTGTATGTGTGTGGGCTGGTCTTTCCACCAACATTGCTTCTCAAAGCCTCCTCGGACAGAGCCAGAAACGATAAGCTTGCGGTAAGCTCCTGTTTTGAATCGAATGCGAATGTTCTTGATCATATTCTTGACAAAGACCCACATATGTCTGACCATTTGTCTCGCAAATGGATGAGGCTCTCGCGTTTGTTGCCTGCGAGTACGTGTTCTTTGACCTCCAGCTTTTTCAAGATCTGCTCTGCAAGGACGTCTTCAACCCCCGTCATCTCGGTGGATTAGAGCAGGTACTTTTTCAAAAGAGAGAAAGAGAGAGGGGTGAGTCACTTTGATACCCTCTGACTGTGAGGGGCATCGGTGCAACAGAGCGGGGCCCCATCCCAGAATCCCCTACTTTTCCCTCATTATCTCCTTCCCCAAGCTGCTGTTCCTCTTCCCCTGGATGTTATCTTCAGCTGCTTATGCCCTAATACCACAATTGTTGTTCTCTAAAAACAATCATTAGCAATCCCATTGAGGCTGAGGGGTTTTTAGCAGCTTTCTCTCTCTCTCCTGATGGTTTCTCCTAGCTCTTTATCTCTCCCTCCTCTTTTTTCCCTCCTGAAAACAGAGGGATATTGGCAAAGCCTCTTTAAACTCTCTAGCATTACGGTGGATTATTTTGTGCTGAGACCCTTGGACATGTTTTTTTTTCTTTCTCTGTCTTTTATTATTTTCCTCACTTCATGGCTGAGGCAGACACGCTAGGTAAACATTTTGGCGTCACACTCGATTGCGTCCCAGAAATTAAAAAACGCAGAGACAATGGGCCCGGGACACTGACACGCTAAGACCTTGGCTCTGGGGGGATGGCTTGCACGCTGCATGACAGCACGGCCCTGGCGGGCAGAACAATGCCGGCCTGCGTTCTTTGGTGTGTGCGCTCGGAGCGGCGCGCTTTAGACTATCTGCTCTAGGCCATCTGTCTATCCTCCTCCTCTTCTCTCACCCCAATGCCACGGCGGATTTGAACTTGGCTCAATTATTCATCTGTTTACAAACACGAGCGCAAACAGAACAGTTGGATCAGTTGGGCGTGGGCCTTTTTTGGGGGGCACTGATACTGAAAGTTTTCCCAAAGGCGGCGCAGTGTAAGAGATTTATTTCGCACTCGCAGGTACTCAAGCGGCGACCTGCTGCAACGACGGCAGACGTGCCACAATATGTGTTGTGCTTATGAGCTTAAGTGGACAGCTGTTTATGGATACAAGTCAATAGCTTCACTTACATAGTGAAAAAAATCTCTTATCCCTCAGTTTTATATCTTATTGTAGTTTCAAGTATGACACTGTTGTGTCTGACTACTGGTTTATTGATCTTATTTGTGACAAATAAAGAGTTGTAGTGGTTGACCTATGCAGGGCTAGACTGCTATTGCTGATTCTCCAGAGTATATTCTCTCTACAGCCTATAGAGGGCACTATAGCATTATAATGAATGAAGTTTTGTTTGAATAATGGAAAGAATCAAACTTTTTTTTTTCATTCCCAAATTTACAAATTATGTTTTGTGTGCAAATCCCTGTTAATGTTAAGGTCTTTTTAAATTCAGTAAAAAATTACAATGCAATATTTTTTTAGATTGAAAAAGATGTTTGGCATAATATTATTTTGGCCATTTTCATGAAAAGAGAAAAGTAAAAATTAAATAAAAATATATACACTGCCGTTCCAAAGGTTTGTTGCCTGTAAACATTTTTAAACGTTTTAATGAAAGCCTTTTTAAGAAGCATTTTATTGTAAATTTATGAAAAGTTCAGATGCAAAAGCCTCTATGTGCCATTTGCAATGTTTTTATCAGGCTCTTGTGTGTAGGATCAGTAATTTCCCTTTAATGGAAATGAATAGGTTCTTTAATAGAAAATCCAAAGAACAGCATTTATTTAAAATGTGCATGTTTTTTGTAACATTCTAAGTTATTTTTGATTAGTTTAATGTGTCTTTGATGAAAAAAAGTATTAATTTCTTTCTTAATGAAAATCCCACTGACCCAAAACGTTAGAACAGTACTGTGTTCCGCCAAAAGTGAAATTCTGTGATCATTTACTCCTTTCCTTTTAATGTGGGTACAAACCTTTTTATTTTTTAAATTCTTACTTCTGTTGAATGCAAAAGAACTTCCATTTACTGTTTTTTCCCCACATTCTTCAAATGGTTTGGAACAACTTATAAATATTTTTTTTGATAAACTATCACTTTAGGAAAGTGGATGGGATCAGTTTTGATTCCATGAAAGTGATGGCCTTTGAACTGTATTCTTTGCCCTTGCTGCACTTCAAGTCAGAATTTTTTGGAAATAATTTTAATAATCCAATTTCTCTTTTCTCCTAGAGCACTAATAACAACTAATAAGCTTTTAAACAAACTTGCCGAAAAGCAGACGTCGATTTTATGAACTCTCAAGAAAAACTCTTGCTTTAATCAACCCTCTCAGCTCTCTCAGTCCACTTCTGTTTCCACTTTCACGTCTCGAGACTCCTAGCTCTCTCCTGTAATTCCCAAACACAAATTTGCAATAAACGATTTGTACATCGCCCTTTATTCTTGGCGTAACTCAGAGACAGATTGCACCGTCGCTGTCAATTCTCCCACTTCCGTCCTGAGAGACCGAAAAGGTCTGCCCTGAAGCGGCAAGTGTTCCTCCCCACATATAAGCTGCTGCATTGTCACTGTGTACTAAGCCATTCCTCGGAGAGCTTATAACGTTCATTAATCTAATTAAATATGTCTTATTGCCCAAATGAAAGGCTGGAAGCTTTGCTGTAGGATAAGTGTAGAGTAAAACTGGGTCCCAGCAGAGAGGCACACAGTCAAGTCGCGCTAACGGTGCTGTGCTTCATTAGGCTCCTAATTACCTATTGTTTCTCAGTAGTTTGTGCTGTTTTAATGAGAATCTACAGGCACTTAGATCTAATCTGAATTTTCTAATCTACTGGTCCATTCCCGGAGAGTCAAAATGTTATTGGTTTATTTGTAATCATACTTTTAAATGGTGGAGATATGACTCCCCCTGGGGCTTTCGCTGGGTTTTGAGTGACTAATTGAATTCTTGGCTCACAGACGCTATACTTGGGTGTGAGTCAGAGATGAGTGCTCAGTGAGTGCTCAGTCAGTCAGTTAAGTGAGAGAACGTGCGCTCGGCTTCGGTTACGCTCCTTGGCGCCAGATCAAACCCTCAGAACTCACCTTTAGGGTCTCCATGGCAACACCTCTCACTTTTGAGGAGTGAAGGTTCGGTGTTTGTAAAGAGGCCATAGTAAAACAAACGTGGTAAACTTGAACCAGGATGTGGCCAGTAATATCCCTAATCTTAGACAGAGTGATTGTTAATCTGTCCACATAAACATACAAATTTTGAAAAATATAATGTACTTTACGACAAAAACGAAGCAAAAAACACAAAGGACTGTATATATATTATACATACAACTCTTGCTCTGTCTGTACAAGTTGACAGATTTCATAGAAAAATACAGTGTGTGTAAGAGTAACAGAACCTCAGATACTTTGATCTTCTGAGATGGACAATGCATGCATTACATTTACTTTTTTTAAGGAATTTTAGAAAGGACTGTATTTAGGCTGAAACAGGTGGATTGTATCCGCACTGGTGTGTTGGTAAGAACACATA
>JAUCMU010000030.1:18752810-18771921 GCA_032275025.1 Enteromius treurensis | reverse complement strand
GCGCTCCTCAGTAACGTGAGCAGCCCAACTAATCGATAACGGCATTCGTTGACAACAAATTTCATTATCGATAATTAATGATTTTATCGATTAGTTGTTGCAGCCCTACTTTGTTTATCTTCGGAACACAATATATCTTTGATGAAATCTGAGAGCTTTCTGACCCTGCATAGACGATATGCATAGGTAATAAGGACATTGTTTAAATAGTCCATGTGACAACAGCGGTTCAACTTTAATTTAATGAAGCTACAAAAAAATTATTTGTCCGCAAAGAGAAAACAAAAATAATGATTTATTCATTTGTTCAGTTTCATCTCTTTGGTATCAGTCTTCCATACATAGAACCCAAATGAGCTGCTCCTTGTTTGCATAGAGAGGAATGCACGCATGTGTTTTAGTACTGTCATAAATGTGCATCCAATTCAGAAGCGTAAGACAAGAAATTCTTGAATGCACTAATCATTTTTGCTCTTTTTGCACACAAGAAGTATTCTTGTAGCTTCATAAAATGATGGTTGAACCACTGATGTTACATGGACTTTTAACAATGTCCAAACTAACTTTTTGTGCCTTGAATGTGTCAGTTCCATTGCTGTTTATGCAGGTTCAGAAAGCTCTCGTATTTGATTAAAAAGATCTTAAATTGTGTTTCCGAAGATGATGTCATAAGGTCATATGGGTTTGGGTAATTATTAACTAATGACAGAATTTTCATATTTCATATTTTCATATTAACTACCCATTTAATGCAAATTCTTTTTTTAATGCAAATTCTTTAATTAATTGCCATTGTAAGGAACAGCCAATCACAACCGTTTATTTTCCTGCAGCAGTACAACACACAATACAGAAACCTTTTCCGTTCCATATGGATTAGATGAGCATTGTGGTTTTGTACATCATTGCATACTTCATTACTTGGGTAATATCTATATTTTGTGATGAACGATTTGGGTGGTAATAATGAAGGTTTTTAACATCAAAGCTGAAATTGCTAATTACTGATGCATGAAATTTTGTGTTCCCCCAAAAGTTGTGTACTTTATCGTGCATCACCTTTGTTTATTGTTTATACTACATCATTAAAAAAGCAAGTTATCTTGGGAGTTGAAGAAGAAAACATGCTTATGACAGCCTATTTTAAGCTTTTATGGTTACCTGTCCTTTTAATTATATAACATCAGGCCGTGTAAGTCTAGCATACTGGCATTACCACCTTTAAATCAGGCCCAAGCGTGCCACTTATCTCGAGTCGTCCCGTCCCTCTGTGTGTGGTTTTCCGTGAATCAGCATTAGTAGTTACATTAGTGCCTCTTCCAACAGGTATAATGTTTCTGTAGCTTTTCTGTAGTGATGGCGACTGCATGTAAACTCACACACGAACACACAAGCAGCAGACCGTGTCTGTATCTAACCCACCTCTCTGTCATCATCGCTGTAAATGAAATGTCTTCTAGGGAGCCTAATGATGTAAATAACAATGGAAATATACACAAAACAAACTCAAAAGTGAACTGTCAGTCTTGAGGTGGTCTAGTTTCATTTCACATGACTATTTTTGAGACCAACACAATAATGAAAACAATGGCTGTATTCTCTTAGCGGTGCTCTCCTGACACTTCAGCTTTTGAAATCAAAACAAACCCATTTTTTTCTGTGAAACATCATATCACTCTATCTCTAATGTATGTGTCAGTAATGTGTGCCAGACCATGAGGTCATATAATAGTTTTATTTTGACACATCTATTTAGAAGAATATTGAATGCTGGAGATAAATATGTTGTCATCTTTGATTTGTAATATCAAATGTGCATTTGTTGGTCTCACTTTGGCTGAATAGAATTTTGTGTTATTCTTTCATTACTGTTATGTGTTAATCCTCACTGTTTTCTCCATTTCTTTTGCAGCAATCAGCCATATTGAGCATCCTCACATTCTGCCCAGAGCTCAAGCACCTTAACCTGGGAAGCTGTGTCATGGTGAGTCCACTGGACAGTTGAACTGATGCAGTATGTAGTTGGTTTGTGGCTAAATCCCAGTTCGCAGATTACATTGGTGTTTATGAAGACCAAGGGTCAACATAGAAAAGCCTTTTGTAATTAATGTTTTAGGATTTTGTAAATAAAGTCTATTTTTTTAATGAAAGAGTGGGTGTGACCCTGATTAACTTCCACCGTCATTTGTGGTTATTTTAGCTGTATTTTATGACTTTAGCATCCATGTTATTCACACAATGGCTGTTTATTAGTACCCCAATACCTAAACTTAACAACTACTTTACTAACTATTAATAAGAAGCAAATCTATTGAGACAAATCATTGTTTTTCTAATTGTTCTTTGTTTTTTTAAAATGTTTTTTGTTTGTTTTATTTTAATACTACAATGCTATTTTCTCATACTAAATACTATACATTATGCAAGATTACGTTTTATGTATGTCAAATAGTTGTAATAATAATACACTGCAAATAATATATTAGAGACTTTAAATAAATAAATAAAAGGGACTTTTATTTTAAGTTAGGCATCATATGTTTATTGGTATATTATTGCCCATGACCCCTGATGTATTGCATCAGAATGCAATTTTAGAATGTTATGCAATCAGAAAAATAAAGGATCCAAAAGAGGGTTTTCACAACATATCCTAAAAAAACCATTTTGTGTTCCCTAAAGAACCTTTCAGTAAAATGAGCTTTTTTTGTGTCTGTGTGTAAAGAACATTTTATTTTTAAATCTAAAGAATCTTTTCCTATTCCATTTTAGTTTTTTAAATTTTCCATTCCAAAGTGGCCTAAGTAATTAAAATATGCCCTGCTTTTTGTATTTGGTATGAGTTATGCAAATCAGTATGTTCCTTTTTAGGTACGGCTGGTCTTGTCTTCATGTGCTCATAGAATAGCTTAGAGACAGCCAGTTATCAATGAGTGCTTGACTGTAGCTACATGGTGATTTCATCACAGATTGAGGACTATGATGTGGTGGCGAGCATGCTGAGCGCACGCTGCCGTTCTCTACGCTCCCTTGACCTGTGGCGCTGCAGGAACCTAAGCGAGCGTGGTCTGGCAGAGCTGGTTTCGGGCTGCAGGCTCCTGGAAGAGCTGG
Organism: Enteromius treurensis; assembly: GCA_032275025.1. Lineage (NCBI taxonomy): Eukaryota > Metazoa > Chordata > Actinopteri > Cypriniformes > Cyprinidae > Enteromius > Enteromius treurensis. The sequence goes on along the minus strand of JAUCMU010000030.1, from coordinate 18,768,810 downwards.
ACCTGGGTTGGTGCTCCACGCTTCAGAGCAGCTCCGGCTGCTTCCAGCACTTGGCCCGCAGTTTGCCCCGCCTACGCAAGCTCTTCCTCACCGCCAACCGCACCGTGTGTGACTCTGACCTGGAGGAGCTGGCCGCTAACTGCAGCGCTCTGGAGCACCTTGATATACTGGGTGAGATATGTGTTTTCATTTAAAATGCGCTAAGATTTAAGGGTTCAAACCTGCATTTCTTTGTTTATTTCAGTGTTTTTTTCCTGCAGATTGAATTATCCGTGATATATATTTTTTTATAAATGCTGATAACAGTTGTGCTGCTTAATATTTTTGTGGGATTGCGAGTTTTCTGGATGTTTTCAGGAATAGAAAGTTTAAAAAAAACGAAACACCAGCATATTTTTGAGGTATAAATATTTGTAACATTAAACAGTCACTTTTAATCAGTTTAATGTTGCAGAACAAAAGTAATACCTTCTTTTAAAAAAAAAATCTAATGTTGTTTGTTTTTAGGAGAACTATCCCTGTAACTGTTCATTGTTGTTTTTCAGGTACACGGATGGTGAGCTCTGCCTCTCTGCGGAAGTTACTGCAGTGTTGTCCTCAGCTTAAACTGTTGGACGTGTCCTTCTGCTCGCAGGTCGACTCTCGCTTTGTCCAGGAGCTCAGTGGCCTTTTCCCGAATGTGTCCATCAAGAAGAGTTTCACTCAGTAAAACTCGGTGGGTCCTGAGCAGGAGCAGCTTTACGGGACGGTCTTTAAGACCCCAAGGAGCAGGGTGGCGCATGGTGCTGTGAACTTGCTGCCTTGAACTGCACCGAGCTGTGAACTGCCGGTTCGAAGATGTTATAGAAGTTTCACTCGCTGGTCTCACTATGTATTGAATCTCACACATTTCATCAGACCTCAGTTTTTGATCTTAATCTCAGGGTTTTATTTTTGTCTTCAGAGAGAGACGTTTGTATTATGCTGCACTACAGTGAATGGTTTTGTTTTAAACGTACTTATTCAATGTTTCAGTACCAATGTTTTATTTGCTTTGTTAAATGTTGTCAAATCAATATTAAATATTGTGAAATAGTGTACTGTGATTATTTATTGATTGATTATAAATTCAGGGCCACATTGACTTGAATTGTGGGCACAGAAATCTTTTGTGGCAATACCTTGTTTGTGTGAAACTTTGCCCATATCTTGAGTCAATCCTGTTATGCACATGTATGTACACAATAGGGCAAATACCAAAATATAAGCTTTTTTTTCCTATTGCAAAACTTGCAGTTTCCTTTTACACAGGCGCATGCTAACCAGTAGATGACATATCCTTGTGCCTTAGTTTTAAAGAGAGAAGTGCTTTGTTTGTTTGCTGGTTGTCTATATTGTGCTATGCTAAATTGTGATTTGCCAAAATCACCCTAAACCAAAGGGTTTTTCTTTTTTCTTGATACACTTTCATTTTGAAAAACACAAATGGCAATGTACTGTATTTTCTTTAAATGTGTAAAATTATTCAAGTCAAATTAAGGATTAAGGATAAATTGTTTAGTGCTTTTCGTAAAAGTTTTTTTAAGTGCCATGTTTTCATTGGTTATTTATTTATTTATTTTTAAAGTTTTCAATTTGACTTACCTGTGCTGTACTAACAGTATAATAAGCACACCCTGTAAACAAACTGTAGTTAATTTGCAACAACCTAATGCTAAATAGATTGTATTTATGTTAAATTGTACAGTAGCTACAGTGATTTTCTTGTCATTTTGGATATTGTATTAAATTTGTGCTGTTTGGAAGCAAGAGGCTTTTAGCATCATGTCAGATCTGAGAGCAACAGTCATTTATTGTTGGTTCAATAAAGTGAGGCTTAATATTTTATTTGTGTTTTTTTTTTTGTGATCATAAGATTACAACAGAATTGATCTTATTACTAATGCTAAATCACACAGATTATGTCTGGCATGTAGTTGATCTATATTATCTCCACCAGTGAGATTCAATAATTTGGTCAAGCTGAAAGTCAAAAACTTCCCTGGTCTAAATTCCTCTGAGTTTAACAGCGTATTAATATTGCATATGGCAGTGACAGTCTCATCGGACTAACAGTGATGTAATGAATTGTTTATGTCTACTTTAATGATGGACTGAGGAGCTCTAATGTGCCCTGAGGACCTGGAGGGATGCAGTTAATTAGATGAAACGATTTCTTGATTCTATACAACTATTGCTAGTCAGTACACGCAGAAAACTGTCATTACATCCCTGTAAATAGATCAGCAGTACAAAGCGTAATAACACTGTCTGCCTCTGCTTATGGACCCTGTAATTTGCACTCCTTCTACAATGGTTTTAGCATCAATGTGCGTTTTCTCTAACTTTTCTAACACGGTCTAGTTTTCAGGAGTCTTTTTAACGCCTCACATGCGTTACCATCATAGAGTTTAGTGCACTTTTCTTATCAAATGTTACATTTAAAACTTCAACAGCTTACTACAGGTGCTCCACAGGTCTGTATTAATATTAAACATTTTTTAAATACGATAATATAAATTTAAATATATACGTTTTCTCAGCAAAACATAGATAAGAAAGAAAATTAAAAGTTCTCAATTTTCGTATTTACAGCTAAAATATGTTTCTTGGGGGAAACAAGGAGCAACTGTGAATCATCATGATCCATATAGTAAAAAATAAACTGTGCAAATGAACACTGGCAGCGTGTTAAGTCAGAGCACCGAAGAAAATCCCGGAACACTGAGCTACAAATCGCCATGTGCTGCTGCTGTTCGGTTTAATCAATGTTGCTTTAGGTGTCATAGAATAAAACCTCACTAGATGGCACTAGAGGATAAGGATGATCGTTTTAAACAATACAGTCCATTCGTTTTTTAAAAACGTCTTGTTTTCCCAAACACGGAGAGAATTGCATCACTATGGAACTTTTTAAACTAGTAGTTGTAATTTATCTCTGAATGGTTAAATCACTGGGATTTGCACGATTGACTATTGCCTATTTCAACCCTTCCGAGCAACCACCACGAAAAACAGCAACTCTAAAAAATTTAACTCAGCTCAGTCTCAGAAATCACGACGAAACTATGAAAGCTATTGCAGAAGATCAACGTAATGTTTCACATTATTATTAACATTTATTTTATTGTTTATTGTTGTCAAAAATCTAATAGAATTAAAATCAGTTCAAACGGATAGATCGCAAAAAAGAATTGAAAAAATAAAAACGCGCAAAATAAATGAATGCCATGAAAGAAGGCCTACACTGAGGCACACGTTTGGATGCCACAAACTAAGCGACACACTAAATAATAGTGTTTCATCTGTTACTGGTTCCTTACAAAATCTAAGAAATTTAAGTCGAACCATTTTAATTATTCTAAACACTAGCCGTGCATTTGTATACTGCCTTTACCACAAAAAACAGCGCGCTGTGTTAAACGCAAAGAAGACATGAAAGCTCCAGCAACACACCTCAGTGACAGTGCTCAGGGTATAGCTATTTCCTGTTTATTTATTTGTTTTTCTATTTCTGGGAAAATAAACAAAACTTATCGGTTTGCATATGTTGTCTTACAAATGTCACGCTCTCGGTTTCTTTTGAGATTGCGCTGACATATCAAGCCATTCGAACGTGCAGTGCACTTTTGTTCCTTCTGTTTCAAATTTTAAAATTTCGTTTAAAAAATTGACCGAGACGTCAATAAATATAAGCTTCATCTTCATATTATTTTTTACACCCGACGACACAAAATATCAGGGTTGATTCTTCGATTTAGGAAAAAAACATCATATACTACAAAATCCGATTTCTATCACAACCTCTGCGCATTTTATTATACCCACAAAATCATCCAGTTCAACGTTTGATGGAGTCTTTCTGACAGAGTAAATAAAACAACAAATAAATAGCTCCACAGTATTTGTAGAATTACATGACAGTTTGATCAATTAATCTATGTAAATGTTTCTTTTGAAAAAAAACAAAAAAGTAGAACGATAATAACAGACGTCCCTGGAATTTCTGTGGAATAGATTTACACCAAAATATGAATTAAAATATAAGCAAAATAATACAATAAGAAAATAACAACAATAATAATAATAATAATAATTTCTGATTGTTGTATTGTATTTACACATAGTGACGTATAGCAAGCCCCTGGGAGAAATCTTCCCATTTTTGCAATCTTCCAGTGTTTACATTTTCAGTAAATCATCACTGCATTGTGTCCCTATAAATGCGAACCGGAACCAACACAATGAAGAACTATAAAGCACAAAAAAACAAATAGAACAAATCCAGGTATTATTTTACTGTATAGCTCTGATGTTGGGTAAACGTGGAGAATATTTAATAATAATAATAATAATAATAATAATAGTGCCCGTGTTATAAATTGATATGCTTTATAAATGATGGAAATATAAAATACACAAAAACGCTTTGTCATATGAAACAATAAAGAATCGTTTGACTTCAAAATGAAAATATTGCAGGTCACATCACTTGCTTTCCCCATTCTCCACGATACTGTGTAAATAATCTCTATTTCAAAATAATTAAAAAAGACATTCAAATGTTTGAGATATATAATATTGAATTCGTTGGGTAGAAAATAGTGCTAACATTGTTGGAGACTGAACATTGTTTACTATACATAAACATATAGTAAATTCAGCTCATAATTTATAAAAAAGCAGCTGAATGTGGGTTAAAAAGCAACTGACTTCCGCGAGAGATAGCAAGCAATATTCGGCTAAATGACTATAAATATAAAAGCAAAATATATCAAGACTCTAATGTTAAAGTAATGAAACAAAAATAAAATAAACAAAAAGCTCTAAAATCTTTTCCAAATTCAAAATAATACGAAAAAGTGCTCAAGTGAGAGAATAACGTAGCTATGTCCTTTAGAAATTATACAATATTTACAGCACTGTGTGGAGTCCTGTGAAACAATTGTATTTTATGGTAATATGACTAGGTTTCTATCACTAGCCCTTCGGTGACCTGTCTGCAGCTCGATACTGGAAGTTTCTTTTATTTCTTTTCAGTTTAGAGTCAGTCGTATTGATAAAACGGAGAAAGAGACCAGAATCAATTGTGTGCGACTAATTTCTTGGCGCCAAGACTACAACATCTGTTTAGAGTGACCTTGCACCTCACTGTGTCTCCATGAGTAGGAGAAATGGTACGTAACCATGCTGTTTGTAAAATAAGAATAAGAATAAGATTGTTTAAAGGCCTTTTGATCCCAAGAAAAATGGATGAATGCTGTGGGTGGATGCATGTCACACTGATGTTGTTTTTTTCCCCCCTCAGTCGCCCACAACAAAAGTAAAAATGGCGTGTATTTGTCAAATGCTGCAGCACTAGTCACTTTTCAGGCTAATTCCGCAAAAGAAAATGCAGTGAATGCGCCTAGATGTAAACAACTGGCTATGGGACACCCATGCTCGCGTTTCAGGGACATTTCGCTCGTCTCAAAGTGTTTGATAAATAGTAGGGTTACACCTTAAAACTGCGTCTTTTCACAGTGCTGGGTATTCACAGAACAACCGTTCTCTTTGCTCGCGCGGGGAACGCACGGTCCCCTCTGTTGCAGCAGTACGAATTTTGAGTAACATTGAAGACGGATAAAATCTGCTTTCCCGCCTCAGTAGTAGTCTAAACCGCAGCTGCTTTCACTTTGGATAGCTCCAACGTGAACGTAATCATAAATGAAGACTGAGGCAGTCAATATGATAAGATGTGTCCTTGTTTTCGTATTGTTTTTGTCTTGTCTCACTGAACTGGCGTCTGAACCCCGTGATGCGGCGGCGTGTCTCCGTATACGTCCTCGGTACCCGGCAGAGGTCCGCCGGGAGGAGTCATCCGTTTCTCTTTCTGTCTTCTGTTACAAAACCAAACCCTCACTACCTCTTTTTCCAACTGCAGACTGTCCGCCAGCGAAGTAATTTCCGACGCGGCTGGCTTTGGGCACTTAAGGAAATGGCTCTCCAAAGCCCCTTTGACGCTTACCTCGATGGAAGTCCTCTTTTTCCGTTTTCTCCCCTGCGCAGCTATCTTGTCCAAGCTCGTGGGGCTGCCAGATGTGGAGTCCGCCTCCTCCAACCACTTGTTCAACAAAGGCTTGAGCTTGCACATGTTTTTGAAGCTGAGCTGCAGGGCCTCAAACCTGCATATCGTGGTCTGCGAAAACACATTTCCATAGAGCGTTCCCAAAGCTAGTCCGACGTCCGCCTGCGTGAAGCCCAGCTTGATCCTGCGCTGCTTGAACTGTTTGGCGAACTGCTCCAGGTCGTCCGAGGTCGGCGTGTCCTCGTCCGAGTGGTCGTGGTGGCTCTGGAGCTGCTGGTGCTGGTGCTGGGACGGTGGATGGCCGTGGTCGCTGAGGTGTGGGCTGTGGTGGTCCTCGTGCGCGTCGCGCATGCTGTGGTGGTGGATGCCCTGGCCGCTGCCCGGGATGAGACCGTTCACGCTGAAGCTGGGCTGCGAGTAAATAAGGCTCTGTCCGTTCGACGTGGCCATGCTGGGGATGTGAGCCGCCGTCGTCGTTCTCCATGCCCTTGAATCGTGATGGTTCCCGTGCGTCTGATGTACCAGATGGGGTGGCCGCGTCTGATGCTGTAGATTGCTGGAATTGTGCATCTCGTCCCGGGGGCTCTGCACCGCTGGCTTGATGTCCTGCTCGCCGAGGGGACTGGACGACCACGGACCTCCTTCTCCGTGTGACAAGGCTGTTATCCACTGGTGCGCGTGGCTGAGCGGGTGACTGTTGCTCTGCAGCGAGTAGTCACTCTGCAACAGGGTTTGCGCGTCCCTGTAAGCCGTGGCTTGCTGCATGCTCCCAGGCTCCGAGTGTACAATAGATGGACTGGAGGTGAGGATATTGTAATGATTGGATGCTGTAGTCGCCATGACTCTCGGAGCCGGACTGATCGCTCCTATTAAAGGAACCTTGCATTTGACAGTTACTCTTTTGCCACAGGCGTCTCCCAGGCTCTTTGCCAAGTGGACGCAGCGGCGCGCACCTGAGCTCCGCCCCCCGACGATGCTTATTGGGTGGAAAGGGATGATGGGCGCCTTTTTTTGGAGGCAGCCTTCAGTTCATTGGACGCTCGAGAGTCTTAACAAACACTGCCTCTTTCCCTCAAAAGAACTCGGTGTCCTGCAGCACCTCTGTAATGTGAGGGACCGACGGGCCACCAAGAACGGAGCGAAGAACATCAAAGGTTATGCTTTTTATAACTTGGAGAGAATTCATTTGAAACTTGTCTGTTATGGAATTTGCGTTTTCGTGTGTTATGTATGTACGTGTATTGTTTAATAGAATTTATGCAATAAATGAAAACTATTTTATGTGATGTCATTTCATATTTTTTGATTACAGGTTCGGGGTTTCATTTATCAAATAAGGGAAACTATTGAATATTACTTGCGTGATGTTTGCTTAAAGGTATTTCAATTTTTTGAAGACCAGTTTGAAATTATTAACTTAATTTGTTTAAAATATAGTTTGTCTCATTCATTCTGAAGAACTGCCACAAACAAACAAAATAGTTCTTTAATAAATAAAGTTCGCTGGCCATCACCACGGGCAATAACTTTGATTAGTCAAATGATGCTGCATCCGAAACAGATTAGTCAAAAATGTAGTAAAATTCACAAAAGGGAGTGAAATTAAAAAACAACAACGAAAGAACAGAAAAAGGAAACAAAAAGTAGGCTATCTATTCTGAGGTATATTTAATTCAACGTTAACATTCGTTTCTATTACATATCTTAAATAGGCCTCTTTCATCAGTTTTAAAGTCGGTGATATAAGAATAAGAGACGTAACATGTTATATTAGGTAAGTATGTTGTCATTCAGAAATAACAGCAGAGAATATGTTGGTTGTACAGATTGTATATGTTGTATATATAATAGCTAATAAAAAAGTAATAATAACAACTGATGTATGTATTGGACGCGTACTAAAAAGTGAGTAAAAGGCAGCTTTAAATTACCATTTTTTAAAGATGAAAGATAGTTAAAAAACTAGATTAAAGCGTTCATCTTATCTGATCCCTAAAAACGTAATGCCGGTTTGGTTCAAAGAGAAGTTATAATTCACAGACAGAAGCACTTGAGCTGCAAAGTAACTTTTTGAAACATGCCATGTATTCTGCGGTAGGTGCAATTGTAGCCTATGCTTATTTTAATTTGTCTTATCTCATTTCATAACAAATATAAATACAACTATTACTCCAAACAAGTTATTGGTATTTTAAATATCTAATTACATTTGTCTTTTTGGTCAACATCTGCCTATTAAAGATTTAAAATCATTTTTCCTCTGGGTTTTGCACGGTGTACAAGTCAAAGGAATATTTCAGAGGGAAAACAGTGGGCCGTTTGGGACCGCAGGTGTCTAAAGCTGACCAGCTGGCTTCTCTGTGAGCCTCTGTAAAGAAAAGCACACGACATTGTCCGAGGAGGGGGACATTTTTTCAGCAGCTCTGCTGGTTGCTATAGAGAGCAGTAAATTAAACAACGCCTCATACGTCACCAGTATTGCCTCCTCTGGAAGGCCCTACGTAAATCAGAATGAGCAATGGACAAAAGACAAAATGAAACAAGAAAGACACACATAGAGAGAGAGAGATCAGCTGATTTTAAGGAACTGTTTAAAAGCATTAAATAAAGTGTAATTTGCACAGCTAATGAACTTTGAAAAAGGGCGTATAGCACCGTCCAATTACGCGTAACTGAACAATAGCCTACATAATAAACAAGGCAGAAGAAACAGTAAAGTCAATAATATAAGCCTTCAAAAGCATTCAACACATTTACCCTACCTAAAACTTTTAGAAACCCAAGATGTTCATATCAATTAAAAAATATATATATTTTAGCTGCTATGGAAAGGGTTTATGGATGTTTATGTTATTTTTTTTGTAATTATGTTGGGCATATAAAAGTTTGAACATTTTGTTAGATTCCAGATAGGACGTTCCCTTAAGTCTTCTGAAGTTCTTTTAGTGTGGTCTGTATGTCTACTTAGTTTTAATATTTAAAAAAAAATAAAATAAAAAATCGAAAAACAATCCTGAAGCAGTGAACCTGGGAAAACAGGTAAAAGCTAATGAAAACTCTATGAGGACGGCCTAATTGTGGGGTTAAAGGGCGCTGCAAAAACGAAAAAAAACGAAAACTTTAAAGACACGTTCCGGAAATTCATCCGCGTAATAATGAACATCATTGTGGCGTAACAGTGAAATCACCCAAATCAAAAGAACATTTATGGCAATTAAGGTTGTAATTCAGAGAATTACCACAACGCCACAGAAGCTTAAATAGTCGTGTTGGGAGAAAACCAAAGCACATTACTTTAATGGTATAATATGCAAACTATGGATCGTTCAATTACATGGCTTAACAACGCATAAATGATGCGAGTCTTGTTATTTGGACTGTGGGGTCTATGGTAATTCATTTGGAAGGGCCAGCGCGCTCTCAAATACAGTGAAATCTATTTCTGAGCTCCGGGAGCCGCTGCCAAACTACATTTAAGGGAATAAAAATTAATGACAGAGAATCTGAGCGTTAAATTAACAGTAATTATATGACCCGCATGCTGTAAAGATTCCATTTTTTATGGTCTAATTAGGTAACTGTCTCCCCATACATCAACATATTTCCCTCTGTGGATTTTCACACAAGATCCCGGCCATGTTCAAATACTGATTGAAAATAATTAATTACATTTTACAAAGACATGCTTTAAATCACACAATAATCAAACTCTTCCTGTAGTTGCACGCTAATCAATGACAGTCTGATCACCTGAGACGCAGAAGAAAAAAGATGAACAAAATATCTCACCATGGAAGCAGATCAAAAATTGGGGGGAGGGGGTGTCAAGCGGTCATAGTAAACACTCATTGTTTCATACAGGTAGCTTACAGAGAGGTTTCAATAAGGGTTTCAGACGTAGACTACAAAACAAGTTACATTGCAAGTTAACTACTGCCAAACAGCTAATAAATTGCGTTTGCTAAACCAGGTAACCATAGCAACAGCACGGCAGTCACGCGCTTGGTGAGCGGTAAGTCCGCTAGTACCATAAATCATTATTCATATTACAAATTAAAACTTCAGTGTTTACCAAGTGTTTTCGATAAGTGCCCTTTAGCTTACTGGCTGCGGGCACCAAGTTAACTATTTTTGTTGCGGAAAATAACATCACCATATTGCGCGATGAAAACCAGCTACCTTTTATTTACATTACGCTTAAAAATCTTACTTGCACTTTCCAATAGGCCTATTCCAGAAAAATCTGAATTAGCTATTAATTATGAAAAAAGTGGGAGTTAGCTAAATAGTGCGCGTGAGTAGGATTGTTTAGGAATTGTGGAGAACCAACTCTGTCAGTGGGGGTATCCTTATACAGCTCTTGTTGAACAGGTCTTGCACATCTAGTAATCCCATGCAATTAATCCACACAAAGACATCGTTAAATCTGTCCCTCAATACAATTGGCTACCGATTGTCTGCATCCATTGTGGGGGGCGCAAGAGACCACCCATGTGAGGCAAAGTGGAGACCTGTTATGCGATCCATCCACGCAACAAAAGTGACTCGAACATCTTCAGAGACTCTGAATCATTCCACTTGAACAAGATCAGGAACAATTTAAGATTTTTTTCCCCACAGAGGAACCAGGATGACACAACCTACGAGATGAAGAAAATCATCTGTGCTTTATTTACTCTTACTACAGAATAAATAACACTGCCAAATAACAGACCGACTGCCTGCATTAATTTGAATCAAGCAACTAAACCTTTAATCGCTTCAACATGTTTTCCAGTGAACAGAACAACAGGTCGCGGACTCCAACAAAACTATTACACATCGCGCTTGCAATATTTCATTATGTATTTTTTTACAACACACATTTGTAAGACTAATAAATTATTTTTAGCCTATTTATAATTTCATTAACATAAATGAGCAGCACTTAATTTGCACTCATATTTAAAGTCTTCAAACAGCTGTTTTATTCTGTCAAGTGAGTGACAATATTGAACTCACAAAACAATCACCAAATAAAAACAAAAGCAATCTTCATGCATCCAGACCCATAGGAGTAAGTATAAAGGTCAAAACAACTGGTTCTACTGGGATAAATAATAGACAGCTAAATGTTAATAAAAACTTAATGATTGCACCTTTAAGGCTGCCATAGTACAATCTGAAGTCATATAAAGACAGACATGTACAGCCATAGAAATGTCTCTCAAGTGGCAACAAGTTACTTAACAGTGTATGTCTTTTAGAGGTGCATATGGTTATCTTTACGAAATGTGAGTAGCTGAGAATTGATCAGCCGGCCTAAACTTCACTTAGGCAGGTTGCCTACCTGAGATGCGGTGCCTACAGATTTCTCTCGATCTGTATAGAGATGTGAATGAGCTCCTGTTCCCATCGCTCATGTGCAGCTCGATTAGCCCCACGTGTCTCGTTCTTCATATGTGGAAGTGCAGCAGATGGTTGGAGACGCACCGTGTTACGAAGCTGTGGCGGTATGTAACGCTGTTCTAATTGAAACATCAATATTGCAGCAGAACCCCGCAGTGGAACAACACTGCAAGTTTGGACAAAGATTACAGATGAAAGTTCTCTTGGAAATTACATCTGGGAACAGTTTCTGTGTAAATCGCCTTATGATCCTAAATGTAGTGTAAGCATGGGTTACCAGCCTACCTAAGACCATGTAATAATCATCATGGTCTGGAATGCTTTTAGTAGTAACACAAAGTGTAATCACTTAATAATCATCATTTACATACATAAAGAAGAAAAAAATAAGATTATGTAAAGGAGCTAATTTTTGATGTTCATGCAAAAGAGACTTAAAGCTTTAGTTCCCCCACAAATCAAAATTCTATCATCACTTACCACATCATTCCACAAATTCTGTCCCTTCTAAAAGTCCAGGTAACCTAACCTTAGAAGATTCAAAAAGATCATAAAGGCATCGTACAATAAATCCACGTGAAGCTGAAGTTTTGTGAAGAGATTCGGTCGCTTTATATAGTAAACGGATTCCATTAGTTAATTTGGTAACACATCAATAAAGGATACATTTATAAGCTCAGACTGTGCAACTCTGCATAATACACACAAGCAAACAAATCCACTTTCACACAGCTCATTGCTCACTAAAGTTTGACCTTTTGGACAAGTTTGCTTTGCAGCCTTGACTTGAAATTTGTGCTTGCACCAGTTGATCTCGACTCTGTTGCTTGTTTACAGTCGTGTTTTGAGTTTCATCTCTATATAAAGGGTTCAAGTCATGATTTGAATGTATTTGAATATGGAAAACATGATATATAACAAACCAAATGCAGTACAGTTAAATTATGCCCTATTTGGCATTGCTTTTTGAAACGCCGGACACCCTCCTGCCAAGAAATGACCAGCCCAAAATGGTAAAGGTTCTTTACAAATTAATGAAATTAATGAATTAAAACAAAGGACATCATTTGTAGGCCAAGTCTTGTCTAAGCCCTCTCCTCAGCCGCTGTCAACCAATCCAATACAGCCCTAAGGAAAATAACCAAAGCTCTGCGTTTGGACTGAGGTTGGAAGGTCTATTTGCCTCTCTGTCAAGCATTGATTTATCCTACTCTCCAATTTATTTCTCCTCCTCATTCCTGCGATCCATAAGGCTCCAGCCTCTGGGGGAAGAACCAAAGGAGAGACGGCGAACAGCCTCCCAACACATTCAAAACCTAATATACAGCCTTCCACAACATAAACCGACATCTACCTTTACTTCACAGAGGAGAAAACATCTCTGAAAGCGCTGAGATGGATTATGTCTAATGTTACCCAGACAATCATGAATGACAAGGAGCTGCACATGGTTTTTGCTGATTTATATATTGATAAAGATGTTGCCAATATTACTGAACTTTGAACCAACATGGGATTTCCTTGATCCTCTTAATGCAATGCCAATCAACATAAATCTTGCATGCCGGTTATACTGAAGAAAACAATCCATAAAAAATTCAGAGACATGGCTCCACATGCTCCAATATTTTGTGCGGTCTTGCATATTTGCAAGATGACCAGAGTTTGAATGCACTTGATATAATTTCCCCATCCCTTTTCTCCTTCTGGTTTTCTATCACATCTCAAAAGTTTTTGTCCACAAAGTATATGTGTGTGTACTGTGTGTATTAATTATGTTCATATAAATATGCAAATGTGCATGTCTATATATATATATATATATATATATATATATATATATATATTATAGGCTATAATATAAATCGTTATACATTTATTATTATCAATGTTAAAAGCAGTTGTGCTTATTCATATTTTTGTGGAATCTATAATATTTTTTCCAGGATTCTCTGATAAAGAGAAAGTTCAAAAGAACAGCATTTATTTGAATTATCATATTTAGTCTTTATTATAACATTTGACAAATACAAAAGGAGTGCCATTATGTTTATGTTACTTATTTATTGCTATCATTGTGAAAATCATTTTGAACACATATCATTTAAGCTACTGCTGCAAGTGTCCAATATGTGCTATAGCATTCCCCAACAAGCAAGAAACCATATTTAGTCAGGCCATACCTATTTTTGCAAAGATAAGACTCTTGATGTCCAGATCTACAGTAAAAAGAAGCAGCTACCTGCGATAATCCTTCACTCAGTCCTGAGAGAGGCCTGACATGTTTCTATACCTGAAATAGATCAATGGCGATCTGTTCAGGGGAAATTGAAATCTATAGGAAATTAGATTGTTTCAGTGATTTATTGGAATGCTAAATCACTCTGTGCAACCCAGGCTGTCGTACTGTACCTTCAATGTTACATTGGGGCTGTTGGGATGTTGTCCACGCAAACCCTCTTATGTCACAGGCCAGTCAGACATGGCGGGAAATGGTTTCTTGTGACCCTGAGAGAGGTGAAGTCACCAACAGTCCTCTGAAAAACTGACAAAAACATGAAAATACAGAACAAATCTCAAACCCCAAAAAGGAGACCAATACAAGCAAAAGAGAGAAGAGATTGCTAAATGAGGCCTAAAAACTTGAGTTTCTTGATTCTTCGGAGGAAAGGAGGGCACAATTCCATACTCACTTGCTTTGTCCACATTTAATTGCTTTTTTTTTTTGAACAGACGTGAAGAGAAAAAAAAACAAGACAACAAACCCCCCCTCCAAACATAGCAGCGACAGCAGCTAATGGAGGGGGTGTAATTGTGAATGGAGGCATTCATCTGGAGATGCGGCTGGTAAATTGCTGCAGACAATGCATAGCGCAAGGATGCTCAGATCGCCAGCGTTTAGAGACGCTGGGGTAATTGCCCCTCCGCAGAGATGGAGGGAAATGAGCGAGAGAGAAAGAAGGAGATGGCGAGAGAGGGAAGGTGGAGAAAAGTGGATATCAGAGATGGGGCTGGTGAGGATGAGTCTAGAGACTGAAAGGGAGAGCGTGGAAGGAGAGGAAGAGGAAAGCGAGTGTGTGTTTACATGGAGAGAAGATGATGTGGGGGAGGGTGACGACTGTGGTGAAATAGGTTCTCAGCACTGCACTTTGCAGAAGAAATAGCCTTCAACCCAAAGAAAATGGTATGAAGGCAACACTGCTCGAGTGCAAAATGTCTTCGGATGCTCGCTATTGAGAAATATATCAGAAGTCTAGACATTAACATTTAAAGGAAACATCCAAGGTCACAAACTCTGGAAGAAAGCGTAGTTGCACGCACACAGCAAGGGCTGAAAAGAAGAAAACAACAACAAGCATTCACAGACAATACACATCTGTCAACAGAACAGCATCCTCACTAGAGAGAAACATCAGGGAGCAACAATTCAATTAAACACATCATCCTGGTTAAATTATGGCTACATAATCACTGCAATTCACCATTGCCTAGAATTACAAATTCACAACACAATGGGCTGAAACGCAGCAAGACAGACAGGACCATTGATAGCTTTGGCAGGAACGAGATTGTGTGTTGATACACGGAGATGCTTGCTTCTAAACTTCTGAAGTTATATTTTCATCAGAAACCAGCACTAAATGTCTCTATCTGCATTTAATTAGCCAATATATAGAGATGTTCTGATTGTAGGCCTGTAAAATGGAAAGGAATTAGCATTTTCAAGTCACGGATCCCCTCGGGAATTCCCTCTGGAAAAATATGGGGTTTTACAAATTATGGTTTTGGATTCAGGTCTGTGGTTATCATTACTGGAATAGATATTTAAGTTTTTCTCTACAGTCTGCTGTTCAAAGTTTGGGGTCAGCAAGATCTTTTGGGAAGAAACTGTTTTTTATTCAATAATTCATACCATAAATTTAATTCTTTTAAACTTAACATACATCAAGAATCCTAAAAAAAAAAAAAAAAAAAACTAAATAACAAGACTTCCATAAAAAAGAAAAAAAAGTGACAATACTTAGAAATGTTTCTTCAACACTAAACCAGCATTTTAGATTTTTAGATTAAGGTTTATGTGACACTGAAGACTGGAGTAACGGCTTATGAAAATTCAGGCATCCTAGAAATAAATTACATTGTAAAATATATTCCAATAGAACTATTGTTTATTTTAAAGTTATTTTAAATTGTAATAACATTGCACAGTATGATTGCTTTTACAGTATTTTTCATTAAAAGATTGCAGTTTTTGTAAGCATAAGAGATGTCATTCAAAAGCATTAATAGCTTTTAAACCCAAACTTCAGTACAGCAGTGTTCGTTGTAGAAAAAAGCAGGAATATTTCTTCAAATTGTGTTATACTGCTCATAAATCCAAAACCAGCTTATTGAAATTTTCGCCCATGGTGCATCAGCCCAACACAATGACATCATGAATTCAATAATGTGTGCAATAAGTTGTGCAACGATTGAAAATATAATATATATATATATATATATATATATATATATATATATATGCAG
>JAUCMU010000030.1:18736708-18752474 GCA_032275025.1 Enteromius treurensis | reverse complement strand
GTGAGTGCACTTGGCACATATGCTCTAACATATCAGGTCTAACTTGATATTTCCTGACCTCTGTCACCCATCATTTCCTGTCCACTCTATTCTACTCCACTCAATTATAAAACATAATGAAAGGTGTGATAGGAAATGAATGTAGAGGGTGAAAGACTATTTAAAAACTGGTAAAAGCAAAAGTTGGCTTTTTGTTTTACCTTTGTGTGTAGAACAGACAAAAAGTTTTCATAGTGCAGAACTATAATCTTTGTACGATTTTAGCTGTGTCATGCTTTAATGCTTTAAATGTAAAGATACTATGATTTTAGTGTTATTAGGCTTGGCGTGTTATTAGTAACCTTTTTTAAACAGGCTCTTTAATATCAAACTGAAACAGAAGAAAATAACCTAAGGTACTAAACCTAATTATTTATTTCAAAATGTCTTGTGTGTATTTGTGTGTTTAGACAGTTGGCAGATGGACGAGCGGTGTGAACTGTGCTAATGCTCTGCTGAGTGTCCATGTCTCACCCCTAAATACTGTCCCCTCCTCGGCATTGTGGTTAACAAGACGGTAGCAGGCACGGCACGGCCGACACACACCGCTGACACGAGACGGCCGGGGTCAGCAGGGGTCACGTGGTAATTACACATATAACTCCCTCTGTGAGCAGCAGGCCGGCTGAGCTTACAGCCACTGGCTACTGTGACACACACACTCTCATGCAACACACCATATAGTGCTGACACACGCTGAGAGTGGCCAGTGCTTATGAGGCGCACACATGGTGAGAAAGTGATTACAAGGCAGTGAGGAGGCAACAAAGCGAGCAGAGACGAAGAGGTGCTGAAAAGCGTAATTATTAGCAATATACACCGGCAGGTTGGAGGTCTGTGTGACTCTGCCGGTCCCAAACAAGCTCTCAGACATTCGCGAAAACAAACCTGAAGCCTCTTTATCCTTGAGATTTTCTTGGAGATCTCTTCTTGTTTGTGTTGCCGTCTTAATGGGATTTCACTCGCAGGCTCTTATTGTACACTTGTTATCTCCCACCAATAGAAAAACACCCAAAACGCCTGTAATTTTCCTACTATATTTAATTATTTAAGATTTAAATCCATACAGGTTTTACAATAACATTTACATTAATTCATTTGGCAGATGCCTAAAGAAACCTGTATTTCATTCAAGGTATACATTTAATTGGTACATGTATTCCCTGGTAATCGAACCTAATACCTTGTTGTTGCTATAAGGCTACGCTCTGCTGTTTGAATATTTATGCATTTGGCAGTTTTATCCAAAGTGACTTACATTGCATTGAAGGTGTACTTTTTATTACCGTAGTTCAAACATTCCTATGGATTCAAACCTTTACCTTTATATTGCTTTAACTTTACTTTTACTGTATTTTAAATTGTTCAGTTTACATTTAAATGTATGCAATCTGCAGACATTGTTATCCAATGCGACCTATATTACATTCAAGGCATACATTCTATCATTACATGCATTCCCTTGGAATCAAACCCATGACCTTGACGTTGCCAACGCACTACTGGTGTACTGCTCTACTGGTGGAGCTTTCAGCTACAAAGTACTTTTGACTGCTTTACATGCAACATCAAAGCAACAATACACATATATACGCAAACAAAACTTTAAAATGCTAAGATATTATATAAACAATATTAATAATAATATATCTTATTATTATTATTGTCATGTTTAGAAGCACAATAACACACCACCTTTATGTAATAAAATAGAATAAAGATAAGCTTATATTTATTGGCAAAGTACTCTTTCCTACAGACATGAATAAACTCCTTGCACTAGCAAACCCAAGGTCATGGGATCAAATCCCAGGAAATGTATTAAGTAATAAAACGTAATTGCAATTCAATTTGATAAGAAGCATTTACTGAATGCATAAATGTAAACGTAAGCAGAATATATTCTTGTATCAACATTCAGGCCAATCATCCATCTTTAAATGGTAGTTGATGATTCAGGATGAGTTCGTGTTAGGACTATGTTAAACACACGTTGCTCCAGGACCAACAAAACATGTTGATCCAGGAACATGTCTTTCTTGGCAAAATCACTGCTACCAGATGGGTAAAACTGTGGGTGGTGTAGTGGTTAATGACAAGCAATGGTAAGTAAAAAGTAGCAGGTTTGATTCCGGCAAAGAGCAGCCTATGTTCAATCACCATTGTGCCACTGAGCACGGCACTTAACCCCAGGTTACTCCAGAGGGACCATTTCTGAATGTAGCTACTGTAAGTTGCTTTGGACAAAAGCATCTTGTAAATGAAAGGAAGTATTATATTTGATATATAATGAATTAGCGTTATGTATTGTTTTAACAAAATATGTTACTAGAATGCCTCATGTATCTGCAGAGCAGAAAACTTGAAGATGCTTGTAATACGTGTGTAACACCACATGTTCTAAGAAGGATCAGGTCAGAGGATCCCACAGCTGAGCCCAGCATCGATTTGTTGTGGGTAAATAAACCACTGGACACCACTGGTGGATCAATACCCTTTCTAACCTAACCAAGAGAGAAATCTCTCCTATAGCAATGCTTCTCGCTTCTTTTAACATTTAAAATGTTGGTTAAAATTTTCAGCATGCATTTAAAAAACTGGAACCCAAATCTGTATGAGCCCTGACAATTTGTTAAAAAAAAAAAAAAAATATATATATATATATATATATATATATATATATTAGTCATATTGTGTAATATAATTACAATTTCAAATAATGTTATTATATTTTAAAATGTATTAATTTATGTATAATTTATTCCTGTGATGGCAAAGCTGAATTTTCAGTAGCCATTAATCCAGTCTTCAGTGTCACATGATCCAGAAATCATTCTAACATGCTGATTTATTGCTCAAGAAACATTCATTATTATTATTACATTTGAGAACATTCACTGTTTTTATGACATCAGTTTTTGCATCATTACTGAATAAAAATATATGAAAAGTGATACTGACCTCTTTAACGGTATACCAGTATATTACATATAGGCTAATCCTGTGACACAAATGCAGCATCAGAATCTGAAACGTGCCCACTGTAGACATGCAATGACTCTTTGAATTATTTCTAGGACTGTTTCTCATTCTCAAACATGCAATGTGACATGGAATATGAGTTTATCACTCAACATGAGCAATACAATATTATGTCATGGCAGAGCGCTACATCTAAAGGCACTCAGAGAGCGATGGAAAATAGTAGCCACGGGGTCTGAAACAGATGAAAGCAAAGGTGTTTATAAATGAGAACACAGGCGTGTTCATGGAGTGAGAGAGATTGTGAAAGATGGATAGAACTACAGCTCGAACGAGTGAGATTAGGGACAGGACAGATTGGAGGAGATAGATGAGGACAGCTATGTGGAGTTCAGGCAGAAATGAAAGAGATATCATGAGAAGAAGAGAGGTGCAGAGAAAGAGGATGTATAATGTGAGATGGTCATCCGGTGAGTGGTAGACGAGAAAGGAGGCGGTAGAGGTGGGCTGGTGGGGTGCGCCAGCAGGGCTCTTGCTGGGTGTACATATGTAGAGCAGCAGGGAAGCGGTAGTGTGGACGACTGTAGCGCTGGCTAAACCCCAGCTTTCCCTTTCTCTCTCTATCGCATCAGTCACTCTCCACAGGGCTATATTTCTTGCTCATCTTTATCTCTAGAATGGCATATAACAGATTTTTGTATGGGAGTCCATTTCTGCCACAGAATTAAAAATGGTGACTTTTTAATATCGCAATTCTGTTTTTAATTTTTCACAGAATTGCAAGATATAAGCTTACGATTCTGAGAGGAAAAGTCAGTGAGATATACACTGACAATTACACAAAAAGTCACAATTACCTTTATCTGGGCGTACGAAACACAGAATTGCCTGACTCAAACTGAAAATGACTGAATTTAAGCTTACATCTTAAGCTTACACAAGCTTAAGCTTCATTCCCTGACAGTATCACATGTACGATTCATATTAAATAAATAAATAAACCACAACTAACATCCCTAAACTCATTAGTTATGCAAATACATGCAAAAATATGTACCTCTACAAATCCACTTTGGGCCAGTGTGTGCTTTCCCGGATGTATGTGTGTGTGTGTGAGAGTGAGGGAGGGTATTCTCCTTTCAGTATACTGGAGATCATATGGGTATTCCCTCCCTCTGTCTGGGCGATGCTGCTGATGTGATGGTGACGGTGTTTGTGTGTAAATATGGGTGCTGTCAGTCACAGACTAGCCCATGTGGGCCTCATGCTTTAGGCTTCAAGTTATTGAGTCTCGCAGGCCGGGAACCCTTGGAGTCTACCCAGGATTCCATGTAAACACAGCGGGATGCTGGAACACTTGTTTAGAGCCATGGTTCTGAAGTGAGAGAGTGAGGGGCTGATGAGAAAGTCATAGGGGGCTAAAAGTGCATTAAAAGCTGGTAATGATGTATTTATCTGACTGGAATTTGGTACAAATGGACATAAAGAGTTAGTTTATTCAAAAACAAATATTCTCATAACCATGTTGTCGCAAACCAACAAGTTATTATCATTTATTTACTATTATGGTATTTATTTGTATTTTGAATTTGCTTTTTCAGCTTTCATTTTAAATGTAAGGTGTTCTTTTGTTTTGTGCTTTTGACATTATTATTAACTTTATATATATGTTTTTAGCTTTAATCAATTTTCAATTATTTTTATTAATTAATTAATTAATTTGTTTATTTATTCATTTAACATTTGAATTTTAGTAATTTTAATACTTTAATTTTATTTCAACTAGTTGGCAACATTTTTCATATTCATTAGTCTTTCATGTAAAAATGTGTTATATTTAAGATGTATTTCAATTAGTTTTGGTAAAAGATACAATATTGCTGTATGACTTACTTTTTTTCTGTGGACACAAAAGTTCAAAAAAATTAAATAATGTGCTCATTGATATTTAGTATATAATTACAATACATAAGTAGGAGTGGAGTGGAGTTCTGAAACTTAAAAAAAAGATACAAAGCCAACATAAAAATTTGAATATATATACTGAAACTGAAATTACTGAAAAGAGTGTCCAAAATAATTTTCAAAAATGTTTAGTTTTAATTTGGAACAACATAAGATTTACATCTTCAACATATTATTTTGCACAATTTATGTAAACAGTTTGCAACATCTAAAGGTAATCACAGAAAGTTTTAAAGAATGACTTCCAGAGAATGCAATATGCCATTTTATTGGATTTTCTGTAGTGTTTTGAACCCCCTGTAGGTCATTCGAAAAACCCATTTTGGGCCCTGTCTTTGTATTTATGTGAGGGGAACTGGGTCTCAGTCACAAAGGCGACAGTAAATCTCTGGAAGGGGGGTTGGTATGTGCGTGTGTCTGTCCCTTTCGTCTTCAGGCCTCTATTTGCTATGAACCAGCAACCGTTTACAGGTTTCCATTCTCATTTCTCTCCAAAATATATATACACGTAAACATTCACATGCACACAAACCGACTCATACACACAATCTCTCTCTATGCAACACTGACTTTATATATCATGTGATCCTGATGTCGCCTCCATCTATTGGGTAATAAACAGAAAAACTGAATTTCTATTTGACATTTCGCTGCAAAGGAGAGAGAGGGAAAAAAAGACAGCAAGAGTGAAAGCGAGAGAGAGACACAGAGGGTTTATACAGTGAGAGAGTAAGAGAGGGGATCAGGACACACAGAGCGACAAAGTGCCATATGAGTGTTCTGGCCTAAAATCTCACAAGACTCCAGCTCACAGCAGATTTTGCCGTTGTTTGCAAGGTAATATATAACAAAGAACTGGTCCTTAGGCTTGCTGCCTAATCAGATGACTTTTACAAAGTGTCCAATAGAAATGAATTGAAGCTGTCTTTGAACAGGCCCTCACAGAGCTGGCAAGATTACTTACAAATTGTATTACATTACTGATTACAAATTACATGACAAATTAGTAGTTAGTAATAAAATAAAAAGTATATAAAAAAAAAGTAACTGTAATATGATTTCAAGTATTTGTAATTGGAACTAATCATAAATACTTAATTTTTGGAATCAGATTACATAATCAAGATTACATAGTTAATATTTGCCTCAAAATTGTATTTGTACATGGAAAATGTTGTGTTAAATGATGTTTGCCATTGCATGACATACTGCTTTCCTTGGATGGAATAATTATATTCAAATATGGCAACAGAGTGCAACAGTTGCTAAGGTACAATTGGTTAGTATCAGTTTTTAGGTGGAGTTTATTGAAGGATCAAATGCACAGCTGCTAGACGCCAGTTACTGAAGTGTGTGTGTGTGTGTGTGTGTGGGCTTAACCTACAAGCGAGTTAGTTACAGGCTGTAAAGACAAATCACCACAGTTCACCAGTCGTTTCCATAGAGACGCATCCCTCACCCAAAGCCTGATAAAATAACTAATGAATTGGACGCAAAAAACAGCCCAACACAGACTTCTAGAAGAGAAAAAGCGCGCACACACACACACACACACACACACACACACATACTGACCTGCACATGCTCCTTAGTGTTTTACTGTCAGCTCCAAGTCAATAGAGAAACACTTTCCACCACCTCAAACAAAATCAAAGTGCAGGTTTTGGCATTAGGGCTAGCCCTGGTCCATCCTATAACCCATGGAAAAACACATACTACTACACTACTATCTTCTACGCTTATACATTTTTTTTCAGCGCACCAAGCAGCAACTTTAGAGTCTGTTGAAACACCAGGCCTGCACCTAACAAACCAAAACGTCGCCTATAGAACTTTAAAAGTGGCAAAACATAGAGATTGAGAAAGACAGCAAAGCTAAGCAGGTATCAATAATTCAATTGTGTGTTTGTGTTTGTTATTGGACATGACTGTAGCTTTTCCTGTGTGTGTATGTGTGTTTATACAGCCCGACAAGCATCTCTCTCAATATGTCTACAAATAAATCAACATGTTAGCATGTCTGTACTCTCTAAGGTGTGAATATGTACATATGGAAACACGTGTGCTGAAAGGCCTCCTGACTGATATTCTGCCACATCTAATGGCCATATACGAAGAGGCAACAAGTCATTTGCAGAGATGATGTTGTCCTTTGACACAATCACTTCCTATTCTGTCCGGCAGAGAAGGGAGGCGTTTGCAGTGGGTAATTGCATTGAGAATTGATTTTAAGCAATGTGCCGTCTCATGGGCTGTAATCAAGCACCATTATTCACTGTTAACTAAAGCGCTCCACGCAGGCCAACACAAAGACATGACTCCTGTTAAACAGCCCGGCTCCCTGTGCACTCTCATTAACACACACACACACACACACATCTCTCCAAGAATGACTAAGAGCTCTCACACAACACAGGGAGGTAACGTTTGAACAACATACCCACAAACGTAAGCCAAGAATATGAAGTGATTAAGCTGAAATCAGGCCTCTCGTGAGCTCTTATCGGCTGGAAATGAATTGGCTCATTTGCAGCATAGTGTGAAAAGAGAATGTTTGTTGTAAATCTGAGTAGGAGCTTCCTGAGCAGATTCCAGATCTGTGTCAACTAACATTAACAGAACTGTTATGGTGACCTACACTTTTCACCAATCAAATCTTTAGATTGGCGCTGGGGGGGTTGGTACAGTAGCCAGTCATATCACATATCACAGTTAGGCACTCTAAAGGTACGCATTCATCTGACTATGCCGTCACATATGAGCTATGTTGCAAGTGCCAGAGCACTTTTTGATAGAAGGATGACCATCCGATAGGATCCTCTGTCTCGTCAGCGAATAAAGTATTGCCCTACATCTCACACCCATCACCTGAGCCACCAGCAAAGGCTATTAAAAGTTCAGGGTCTGCATCTATCAATACGGCAAATCTCTCTATGCCCGTAAATGTGCTCTGGCATCTGATTGATAGAGAGGAAAGGAGAGACGGCAGAAGGAAAAATGCTTGTTAGGGGAAGAGAGGCTTTTCTTTTGCTATTGATGGTGTGTGCAAAAAGTCTGGAGACCAAGCTGTTCAGATAAAATAAAACCTAAAAGACTGAATGAGTGATTTGCAAAAGCATTGGTACTGTATGTGGAATCTGTTTAAAATTAAAATGATTTGGGCAGCATTTGCAACAGACTTTAGACACTTTTGTTTGCAAGCACTCAAAACAGAAAAGAAAACAGATCGGTATTTTACAGTCCTGATGTCATACATAAATACATTATTATATTCTCTTCTATATAGAGAGTACTTGCAGAGGGCAGTGGAATCAAAACTTTAAAAATTGAGACTTTATTTTAAAGCTGCAGTCCATAACTTTTTTTTTTTTGGTTTAAAATTATCCCAAATCAATATTTGAATAAGTATATAACAAACCAGTGTTCAAAACCTCAAAAGTCACCCGATTCACAATGTTTTCTAATTTGAGTGGTACGGGTAGGTTTTCGCAGAAAATTCGAGCATGGCACAGTATCAGTATGTCCTGTAACATTCACCTCGAAACATTAGATTAATCCTTGGAGCCGTGCCGGAGTACAAACCCGACCATGAAATATAATTCCATAAGGAACTGCTATTCCAGGTTATCAAACATAGATGGCAACAAACAGGCAAAACTTACAGCTTTATTAAGGTTATTCACACCAAAACGAAACTGATGTCATTAATTACTGACCCTCATCTCTTTTCAAACCCATAAGCCCATAACCCACCTTTATTCATATTCGGAACACAAATTAAGATATTGATGAATTCAGAGAGCCGCCTGACCCTCCATAGACAGCAATACAACTGAAATGGTCCAGTAAATAGTGAGCAGTTTCCTAGCATTGCATTGTTTTACAGATGTATTTACTGTTAGATGTATTAAACAAGGTCTCATGTGTTTGTAACAACATATAGTAAATGATAGAATTTTCACTTTGGGGCAAACTAACCCATTAAGGTCAAATTCTTGTTATTAACAGAAAATTAGCTACCACATTTGCCTTGATAAACTAATTTGCTACAAATTAATAGTTAGTAAGGTAGTTGTTAAGTTTAGGTATTGGGTAGGATTAGGGATGTAGAATATGTTCTTTAGAAGTACTAATAAACAGAAAATATGTCAATAACAGGCATGCTAATAAGCAACTAGTTAATATTGAGAACTGGTCCCTACAGTATGTCCAAATGTTATCAAACATTCATATTTGATTTCAATTATATAAAACAACAAAAAAATCTGAGCTGAATCTAGTGTCATTTAAAAATGGAGCTGGAATTAAGGATCAAATCTGTTTCATTAATCTGATGAGTTAAAATAATGGAAAAACATATGTTGCCATGATTTATTGATCATATGAATTTAGAGGGAGAGGGTGAGAGAGAGTCTAAAAAAGAGAGAGAAAAAGAGAGGAGCCAAGTGAGTTGGTGACTGACAGCAGTAGTGCTGTGTGTACCCAGCATGCAGCTTGTAAAGCTCCAACCCCCTGCCTTCCCACGTATCGCATCTGCGGCCTGACGCTCTCTGCCTCCTCTTTTAGCCTCTCACTGACCAGTGCTTTGAAAAACTTCTCTGCATTCTCTCCCCCTTCTCTCCTCCCCTGGCTCCTCCCTCGCGCTCCACAGGCCTTTTCTTCCCCCAACTGTCTGGGGACCCTTTCACTTTTTGTCCCTCCCTGACCTCCCCTGGACCACATTCTGTGTTGTTATACACACCATCTGTTTGGGAGGGGTGGGGGGGCGGGGGTTTGGGCCACGACCATGTAAAACGGTCAGTGTGTCAACCCACCTCGCACCCCGTCCTTAGTGTCACTTTGGATTTCAATGTGAACGGCGAGCTCGGCCCTCCGAACGGCTTAGAGAGGGCCAGTAAAGGTGGACTCATCTCAAACTCACACCCCTCAGGCTGCAGTGGTATGTCCCACTAATTCCCTGATAGAAGTCTCTTTTAAGAGGCACTCAAGCCGCACTAAGCAGCTGCCTGCAAGTTAGGTCATTTTCCCAGGAGCGGGACAGTGGGCTTTGGCAGGACCTCAAAAAAAAGAACACCATCTGTTATTGGACTGAAAAGGTTGGTGACACCTTCTGTGGTACCAACAACCCCTAATTAAGCGAAGGGGAATGCAGGCGCAAGCTGCGAGCCGACTGGCCAGCCAGCCTTACACATTGCCCTGGTGACAAGCCAAGACCATTCCTCATCCGTCCCCCTTTCCCTGTTCACATCTGTCCACTGGGGCGCACCGAATGAACGAGTGGCCGTGACGGAGACCCTCCGTGAACCTCGCTAGTGCTGACGCTAGCTGCGCTTTCCACCTACAGTACAAGACAAACACACCAACAAAGTCAAAGAGATTTAAAAGAATAGATTTTTATGCTGACACCCCAAAAAGACAGTTATGAGAAAGGAACTATGGTTAAATGTTGAGAGAGGAGTCAAATTGCCTTTTCCAACAGACACTTTTAGGCACAAAGCTGCTTTAATATTTAGACAATGGTCTTTTTGCATTTTAATGTAGTTTATTGTGGATTTCAATATTTATTGTACTTGGATTTTAATGCGTCAGCTCAATAATATTAATAATATTACATTAAGTCATATGCAATAGCATTGCAGCTAGATATACAATATAAAAAGATCCAAAAACATCAACATTATTACACTATCAATATAATTGATTTGATTCGGTTTATGATTTTCAAAAATCAAAATTCAAAAATTATTAACATCTTGTTACAGTATCAACTAACAAGCCTAAAAACATGCTAAAATATCAACACGTTAAATATTTTCAAAACTGATTTTTATCATCCTGTCATTGCAGCATAAAAAAAAAATCAATAGGTTTTAAAATCTATATTTTAATATAAAAAGTAATGAAAAAGTTATTTTTAGTAACTTCATAAATTAATTAATCAATCAATCAATCAATGACTTTTATTTATATAGCGCTTTTAACAATACAGATTGTAGCAAAGCACTGAACATTATCAAATAGGAGAACAGAGTGATGGTAATGTATAATGCTCCTGATCTTGTAGCGAGGACTGGAGTGAAGGGTCTCCCTCCACCCTCAAAGTCTACATGGCTGCC
This sequence comes from Enteromius treurensis, assembly GCA_032275025.1. Taxonomy (NCBI): domain Eukaryota; kingdom Metazoa; phylum Chordata; class Actinopteri; order Cypriniformes; family Cyprinidae; genus Enteromius; species Enteromius treurensis. The sequence goes on along the minus strand of JAUCMU010000030.1, from coordinate 18,741,372 downwards.
ATCGCTGCAAACCATGACACCCGTAGATAGCAGGTCTGTTGGTGAGCACGACATGGTCATCAGGTTCCTCAGGGGTGCTAGAAGGTTACATTCCTCAACAGCCCCCTACTGTACCCTCTTGGGGCCGGTCTTTCGTGCTGAGAGCACTACAACAGGTCCCATTTGAGCCTTTGCCAGCAGATGAGCTGAAGTTTCTCTCGATGAAAACCTTGCTCCTGCTTGCATTGACCTCCATCAAGACGGTAGAGGACCTGCAGGCATTTTTGGTCAACGAATCGTGCCTGGAGGTCGGGCCCTAAGATTCCCGGGTAACTCTCAGGCTATGTGCCCAAGGTTTCCACGACTGGTGAACCTCCAAGCGCTGCCCTCGGAGGAGGCAGCTTTGCTGTTGCTGTGTCCCATCTGAGCACTAAGATGTTGAGCCGACACAGGGCTTCAGGACCTCAGACCAGCTATTTGTCTGTCATGGGTGCCGGCAGAAGGTGAATGCCGTCTCCAAGCTGAGGATGGCCAACTGGATAGTGGATGCCATCACCCTGGCCTACCAAACACAGGGTGCGCCCTGCCCCCTCAGTGTACGAGTCCACTCAACAAGAAGTAGATGGTGGATATTTGTAGAGCTGCAGGCTGGGCGACCGCCAACACGTTCACTAGATTCTATAGCCTTCGTGTGGAACCGGTATCCTCCTGTATTCTCTCCTCAAACAGGTAAAGGCACTGTCCCGGTTTCAGTCGGCTTGGCAATCTCTCCTAAGCGTCCAGAAAGTACACCCTGTCGAGCTCCTCCATTCCCCTTCAGCAGCCGGATGTTCTGGAGCATCTGGTGCCAGGCCCTCCCGCTTTGAACAGTCCAGAAAAAAGTCTGAGGGTGATTTTTTACCAATTTGAGATGTCACTACGAGGCATCGTTCACTTGCTGAATGCAAGCTCTCGGGGCAATCATAAATCTGAACTAGCGAGTTTAGGTATATTGGTGCAGAGCAAGGTTGTCTTGTAGGCAAACATCAAAAGTTATCGAAAGCAAACTGATAAAGAGAGGTGTGACATGGGATTTCTTCGGATTTTTGAAGACCACTCTCATTTCTGTATTCTGGATCAGTTGCAGAGGCTTGATAGTACACACAGGAAGGCCCGTCATATGCATTAAAGTCCACCCTGGAGAGAACGAGAGCTTAGACCTTTTTATGCCTTAGTGTCCTAAAAATGCACACTTTCAAAAACAGGTTTTAAATTAAACTCACTCAGAAAAAGATAACACTCCATCTTCATAAATACAAAAGCAAAAAGGTACATTTCTGATAGAGCTACTTTTGCACTGTTTTTTTTTTTTTTTAGGTCTGTGTTACTAAGCGACCTTAGTAACATGTTATTAAGCACCTTAAATAAGATTTTTATCAGAGAAACCCAGTCAAATATTTTTTTTTTTTTTTTTTATCTACCAGAACACCATTTGGCTAGTTTAGAGTAGCAATTGGGCGGGTTTTGTTGTAAAAACCTGGCCGCCCCGAGCCTGTTCACACAGCTAATTTTTTCAGTTTAAAATGCCAGCTGCATGGCAGTGAAATTAAACAGCACAAAGTTCATATAGACAATCATTTAGAGTCTCGTTTAACATGAACGCCCAGTGAATTTATATAGAAAAACAGCTGAAAAGCAGTACAGTGTAATGCAAAAATGCATTCTGTGTGAACAGTCCTTATGACCGTGTTTTTGTTTATGGGTATTTGAGAGTGAGTAATTCTGAAGAAAACATGCAGACCAGATGCAGTAGCTGTGTGACAGAATGGTGTCACATATGCCTGGATGCTAGAAGACAGTCTCCCCATGTCAGCGCGGCTTGCAAACCCTTTCCACCATCACTGACACACTGTCAGAATCAACAGGGCCACCTCTAATTCAAGCAGATGTAATTGTAGAGTCTGAAATAGAAATGAAGTGTGCATGCAGAACAATGAAATGGCTCAGTCGATATGAAAAGCTACAGTGAAATCAAAAGAAAAAAAAAATTACTTCTCTATTAAGAAAAGTGCATCCTTCTCATATACTGCAGTACATTAAAATGTAGCTGAATCAAGATCAAGATCATGAGTTCTGTTCCCTGGGAACGTATGTACTGTTAAAAAGGATGCATTGAATACACTTTAACTTGCTTTGGATAAAAGATTCTACCAAAGCTGTATATGGATTACATACTGTGCAGCTGAACTGTGAATGAAAGGGACTGTCAATGCAATATGACGGCTTTAGAGTCTGGTGATCTGGCTCTTCCACATGACATTTTGGCACAGGAAGAAACAAGATATAAGATTCTCAGTGAAAGAGATCATATTACAGCCTTTAGCCATTGTCAATACATCCAATTTATAATAGTAAAGTACAGTCAATCTTGTGGTAGAACTGAAAAGCTAATGCTCTCCTACCAGCCTGAGCAGTGATGAGGATCTACTCCAATGTTCTAATAACTATACTTGGCTGGTTGCAAACCTACTCTATCATTTTTGCCAAAGACTCACACCTAACTCTGCTAACAAAAGTGTGCCAGAGCCAAGAATATTTTAAAAATAAAATGTACATATATATATATATATGGTTCTCTGTATGGCTGTTTTTACATTTGCTGGTTTATGGGTGCATTTAATTATTAAAAAGAAATTACACGCTATTACGGTTTTTGCGTAATTTTGTCAGCATAAGAGACATTTCAAAGTCTTGTACCAAACACAAACATTTGAACAGTGCAGATGGATAGACAAAAGCTTTGATTTATTGTAAGTTTCTTTCTGTTAATCACAATCATTTTTGTGTTTTTTAGGGGGTAATCAAGGCTGAGTCTGGAAAACAATATTGCCATGCATCTGTTTCACAGAAAAAAAATCATTAAAAAGCCTGTTTTCAGAGGAAAAGGGCCTGTTCCGATTATGAATTACAGCGACATGCTGACTCACAGATTTTATCTCCAAACATCCATAAAGGTTGGCTTATGTATATAAACATATCTATCATTTATCAACTTATCTCGCTAAGAGAGACCAACAGGGATATTGGTTGTTTCTTTGGTCTGCTGGGCCAGATTGTATTCTTGTGATCCAAACCAAGGAAGAAAACACAAGATCTGAATCAAATGCTCCAAACCAAGGAAAAGAAAACTAATTAAAAGTAAGGGCCCAGCTCTCAGCCAAAGGGAACTCTAATCACCATAATGTGCCTTTTCTCCTTTTTCCGTTCACGACTAAGTGTAAATGAAACAACTATTTACACTGTTCTCCCACAATGAAGTAATTTTTTTTCATTCCTTTGTTGTGCTATGGCAGACAATGGCCAAGGCTTATGCAAACATCTAAAAACAGTATTTTATCAAAAGAAATCATTTAAAAATCAATTATCAGTAACATGTTTTGTGGCTGAAGCATTCCTATGTGGGCTATTCAAATAAAATATAATGGCACCGAAGTCACATAAAAATGTGTGTCTGTTGTCTTTTGCAGATATTTTGCTGGTTGGCAGACCGGCTTCTGCCTCAGTCCAGATGAGTCAGTCTTGTGATCTGTTTTCATGTCTCACTAAGCAAGTGTGTTGCAGGAGAAATGAGATACCTCCTCTGCATGTACTCTCAGGTCTGATTCACGGAGCCTCTCAAGGCCTGCAGGTAGCGGGGGTGATCTGCATAATTGTTTGCCACTTGTTGATGATGGGAGAATCCTGTAAGGCAGAAGAATAGAGAGGGAGGAGAAGACAAAGAATAGAAAGGGCATGTCTGCTTGACAAACAATGAGGGCCGGTCCCAGCTCTGACTCACAGGATCGAAAGTATAAGAAGCATATGCTCTGACACAAGCTGGATTGCAACAGGTGGTGTGGTATAAGTCACAAGTTTAGAAACAAATATGATTAACCATATTTTCTCCAGTGTTATTTTAATATTATTAATGTCTTATTTAAATATTTATTAAGATTCAACACTACTAAAAATTGCATTTACATTTTTTGTTTTGTTTTAGTTTAGTTTTTATTTAGTTAAGTATTATTTCAAATAATTATTTGATATTTTGAATAGGTGTTATTTATGATTTATTTTAAATTTATTATTTTATTTTAATTAATTATTTTTTATTCTTCTATTTAGATTAATTTTATTTCAGTTTAGTACTTTCACTTATTTATTGTAGTTAGTTGCCAAGTAACATTGTTAATTTGTCCACAAAGACTGTGAGGCCCCATGGCCAGAACCTCTGGAACCTGTGTGTGGCTCAGAGATTCCATCGGGTCCGCCAGAGACTGTACCACCTCTGGAGATGTCGGTTCCGGCGGTAGAGTCCCCAGAGGTCCCACTGGTGGCTGCTCAACCCAAGAAGGTCGCTGAATTTTGGTTCGGCCGGTCATGGAGGGCGTATTCACAGTCTAGTTGCTCTCGAAGGGCGATATCACTAACTGTTGGTTGCAAGAGGGCGCTGTCGCATCCTGCTCGGTCCTGGAGGTCGTCCTCGTGGATTGGTGAGCCCAGGTGGGCCTCTTCGCTGTCTGCGCCGCCCAGGAAGGCGTTCCCGCCGTCAGGTCCGCCCAGGATGACGTCTCCTTAAAGGGGGGTCTATGTAACGATCAGCTGGATGTGCCAGCAAGGCTTTGGATGGCACTCCAGCTCTCCATGCATTGTGTGTGTGTTTGTGT
>JAUCMU010000030.1:18697509-18707911 GCA_032275025.1 Enteromius treurensis | reverse complement strand
ATATAAAATATTAGGGACTTTAACAATATTAAACGACAGTAAGGAACCCATTCCTGAAAAACTATGTTGAACTAAAAAACGTTATCTGTAAAGAGCAAGTCCACAACAGAGAGATCAGAATCAGATGAAGGTGGAATAGGAAGGAGAATGGATGTAAGGCTGTGATCAACAGTGCTGTGAAAGGAAGAATGAGAAAGCGAGAAAAAGAGTGTGAGGAAGAGAATATCTGATTTCTGTCCAAAAAAACAGAACTTCATGCTGACAAGTTTGGCCCAAAGCCATTAACATCACAGAGGAAGAGGAACTCCGCTTGGACACATGAATGGGAAATCCAGTGGTGAAGAGACAGCAGTACTTAGCAGCAAGCTTGATTTACTCACATGAACTAAAGCGGAACTGATTAAACAGATAAAGAATTAGAATCAATAAAAGATCATATTCTGCACACTTTACAAAGGCTAAAAAAACACTGCAAGAAGAAGCTGCTGGATATGCGCATTACAGTGTGTGATGCACACAAAGATCGTGCGATCGTACAAGTGGGAAATCGACATAAACACAGTGTCTTATCACTTTGCCCACGCAAGCCTATAGACAGGCAAGTAAACTAAATATTATTCTAATTTCATTCGTTCATTAGCATGTTCCACAGGTGTCGCCTCTAGCATGCAAATGAGCGAAACTGTGAGGGCGAATCAGATTATTTCCAATTCTAATTCCCTCTCTCAAGTGGAGAGGATCTCTCAGCCTACTGCTGGAGAGGCCAAACTCACTGTGCGCTCGTGTCCACAGCTGTCAATAAAATAAAAAAAATCACTTGAGCGACCATGCAAAGCTTTTTGTTTTCTGCAGAAAATGAGACAGCAACAGCTGTTGCACTGTACTGCGGTCAGTGTTTCAGCTGTTCTACTCAAGTACACTGTTCTACTCAAGTTTGGAAAACCACAAGTTTAAGGAGTCACAATGTTTCGAGTAATTTAGAGAATTTTTTGGTCGCTTATTGACATGTTAGAAACAATAGCACACAGAGAAAAGATATTTCCATTAAGCGATTCTATGAGAAATCCTAATAGTATCTAAAGCAATGTGAAGCGGTTCTTAATCTCATTTGCTTATTACTTTTTATACGACTTTCATATGGCATTTTGCCTTCTGTTATTTTATTATTTATATTTAAAATGTAATGGATTTTCATTAGCCATTATTCTAGTATTCAGTGTCACACGATCCTTCAGAAATCATTCTACAGTAATGTGCAGATTTGGAGCTCAAAAAAGGTCCCACTTTATATTAAGTGTCCCTAATACCTGTGTACTTCTACAGTAACTAGATGTGTATCTAGTATGTAAACACAGTGTGAGTACACACCAGTACATAGTATCTACAGCTGTAATATTTCTGTAACTTCACACATGTAACATTGTATCCACAACTCCACCCACTTTACATATCCCTAAACCTACCCAACAACACCTCCTGATCACCCCCTGTTCCAGTTACTCTTATAAATACGGCTGTTACAAAATGTAGCTACGTAATTATACACACATGCCAGTAAATAATAACAGAATTGTCATTTTTTTCTATGAATTATTAGATCTGCGTCTGTTAGATCAGATCAAAATGAGTTTCAATGTGTAATCACACCCAGTTTCCACAAGTATTTTGCTCTGAGTGATCAGAACATCCAAAAACAAATCAACATGTCAATGGCTATGTATCTATTTGGCCTCCAGAAGTAGTGCCAGGACACTGGCTGTTATAGACACAACACTGTGAATACAGTCACCTGAACAACACAAACACCCACTTTAGCACTTTGAAAGCCTGAATAGGTGTGAAAGACAGCGAGAGAGACAGAGAGAAAGAGAGATAACAGAACAGAAAACAGTAATTGTAGTGAGACCGCAGATTGCACTGGATGTGCATCTCCAGTCACAGAAGCGTCATGTCACCTGTGGCTCGCTTTCACTACAGCACACATGTCCACATATCAACACCTCCCTTTTTTCTCACACTGCCACTTCACCCCCAATTAACACCTGCACACACACACCACCGACCCAGCATCACCTAGGTCAACCCGGACGCTTCGGTAAATATCACACACTGTCTGCGCTCTAACTGGAGTCAAACAGGAGCTAAATCAGAGGTGAGTCCTACTTTAGGTGAAAACACACTCCACACACACACACACACACACAAATGCACAGTTAACTGTAGCTGTTCACATAGAGTCTGCACAGTAGGGCTGATACACGACTGCGTGTTAATTAACACGCTCAAAGAATGTGTTTAATATAGCTGACTGTCAAGACCAAGGAACTAAAAATGGTCCATCAACTCATTGATCAATAGTAACCGCAATCTAGTGCTCTTTTGCTTCCGCTGTCGTTTTGCTTACAAATGAATGCATGCAAAGAACTGGGAAAAGGTTGAAATGCACTTCCTAACCTAATCAACAGATGACTCATTTTTCGTTTCAGTACCGCTTTTGCCCCTAGGGACCCCCCTGTTGCCATGGTAACCTCACCAGTAGAGAGTTGCCGTCGTTGGTGCCAATCAGAGTGACCGCCATGATGGCATGCAGGGCTCTTTGAAGAAGGTGGGCTGTCCAGCTTAAGAAACAACATGCCGAAACAAAACATGACACGATTAAAACTAATGGAAAATACTTAACATCATTAAACGGATGATGCATTGGTGTCAAATCACAGTGAAGAATGAAGTTGACTCAAGTGCGTGTGCATACCGAGCAAATTACCATGAAAAGGTCTTGACATCTCTGTCTCGTTGTCTCTGGTTCAGCAGTAGGTGTAGATATCAATGAAGCTGTAACTGAAGCAGACTCCACCGCCTCCAATCAAAAAGACGTGTACCTGATGAGAGATCAGCAACAGTATTACCCATCATGCTTTGCCTCTGTAATACGTCTGCCTTATTACACCACAGTCTACCACTCTATAGTTCAGCAGACTGAATTATATGGCGCCTGTGTACCTTCTCTTTTGTATCCAGTGTCTGTTACGCTGCACTGAGCAGAAAATGGTATAAACAGAAATTTGATTTTGCATTGATTTGCATTTTGTATGGTCACTAAGTCTGCATTCATTTGATCAAAAATAAAGTAAAAACAGCAATATTGTGAATTATTCCAGTATTCAGTGTCACATGATTCTTCAGAAATGTTTAAAATATGCTGATTTGGTGCTCAAGAAACAATCTTTATTATTATTGTTACTATTGAAAAAGTAGTGTACAACATAACAAAATCTTCACAACACAATGGACACAACCTGCAACACTGCAAAATTAGCACAATACAATAAAAACAAGCCAGAACGCAATGAAATTAGAGCAACACAATGAAAACAAATCGCAGTGTAATAAAATTAGCACAGGACAATGGAAACAAGCTACAACGATAAAAATTACTACAAAAATGGAAACAAGCCACAATACTACAAAATTAGCATAACACAACAGTAACAAACCACGACACAATGAAATTAGTACTAAAAAATTAATCAGTGGAAGTAGGCTTTTCACTTTTATTACATATTCTTACAGCATATTAAGCACAATTCTTGTAATCCTCATAGATCCTCTTATTCGCAGTGCACAACCAATTCTATGGAAAAGAGAAAAAAGACTGAATACAAAAAAGAAATATAAATATACCTGTTTTACTTGCTTCTTAGGGAATGCCACACAGGTCAAAACAGAAAATTGTGACCTAAAAATAATCAGAGCAACACTTAAATAAAGGTTCAGATCCTGTAATTAACTTTTATGGCTTCTAGACGTTATAGATTTAGTAATTGTAACCTTTCTGCAAAACTCAAGTCATCAAACAACCACATCCATTCATAAAACCAGGAATACAAAGACAAATCATGAATTTAATGCTACTTTGAGGTATCTATTATTAGCATGTAACAAAACAGGTCCCCCATGACATGTCTGACATGCATGAGTCTCCCGTGTCTCGCCCAGTAGAGAACACTGTTGGTTTGTACAATCAATAAACACTTTTAGCCGTGAGAGAAAAAAACAACAACAAATAAAATGTTGTGTTGCTTGGCTTTGATCTTTAGAATGGCGGTCAGATTACGAGTGACAGAAATGAAGTGGTGTCTGGCGGTCCACGTGCTGTTTGATGCATGGCATGAGATTGGACGAGATGGTCTGTGTGAGCACGCCATAGATCTCATTTCTCAGTGCCGGCTGTGCCTCTCTGACGGCAGACTTTATCGTGGTGGAAATAACGAGACATGAGGTTTCAATGCAAAAAAGAGCGAGAGCTATGTGGAACCTTATGAATTTTGAGCTTAAAGGGTCAACTAGCTTGCTCTTCTCATTGAAATTGCATAATAGCAGATGAATTTGTAGGTTTATTGCGATTGACCATAAAAGGAGCATGTATACAATTCTTCATCTGTTTCACATTTGTGTGAGCATTATCTATAAAGTGGAAAGATTAGGCAAGTCAGCAACTGAGATTGCAGGAATATCAGTAGCTGCATTTCTCCTTATTTTTCAAATGAGACTTGTGGGAGAAAAATAAATTATAAGGAGAGGCAGAAGGAACACAAGAAAAAGTTGCACACTAGCTTAAGCCGATAGCATGTCACAAACCACACATAGCACATTAACTGACCATCTAATGCATCTAAACCAGTGCTTGTCAACCTTTTTAATCCATATCTCCCATTCTTCCACAATATTGTTCAAGTCCCCATGACTTTTTCAGTTGTATGAGATTTAGCCTGCTGGATAGGGTACTCGACAAGTTCTATCTGATAAAATATGCTCATTATAAAACTGCAAATGCAGTTTTTAAGTGTAAAAATCACACTGTTAAAACAAGGCTTCCTTAGATATTCAGGTTGTAAAGACTGTGGGAATTATGGTTCTTCAAAGACAAAAACAGTTGTTGGGGTGAATTAAAATTAAATATTAAGATTTTTAGCTGTTTGGTATTATTTTACAACATTTTAAGCCAGCTTAAGGTCCCCTTAGATGTTTTGAAGGGATAGTTCACACAAAAATGAAAATTCTGGCATTGATTACTCACCCTCATGTCGTCCCGAACCCGTAAGACCCATGTTTATCTTCCAAACACAAATTAAGATATTTCTGATGAACCACTGATATCACATGGATTATTTTAATGATGTCCTTGCTACCTTTCTGGGCCTTGGACATGTCAGTTGCGTTGTTGTTTCCAGGGTCAGAAAGCTCTCGGATTTCATCAAAAATATCTTTGTATAGGTCTATTTGTGTTCTGAAGATAAACGGGTTTGGAATGACATGAGGATGAGTCATTAATGACAGAATTTTCATTTTTGGTTAAACTATTCCTTTAAGAAGGCCCCTTAAAAACCTTGGGTAGTAGGTGGAAAATAAATATTTGGAAGAGTAGCATGTCCAAATTTACATACTTCCATTGCAATTCTGAAGTACACAACCAGTGTACTTTTTACTCTCCCATGAGGCCACAGGAGAGGACTTGGCAGGCCATGTGACAATGACAATATGGTAAATGTAGAACATCAGGATTATATTCATACACACGTTCATATAGAACACACTGTTTAAGCAGTTGCAATCATTTTTCAAAAGAAGTACAGACAGTACCCAATTTCAAAAGCAGCTTTTGCTAATAGTCAAAACTATGGCAATGTCAAGTTATATGCAAGCTAACCACTCTGACATCTGATCTATTATCTACTTCATGCTTTGCGGCTCTCATTTGGAGCTACACTTCACTTCCTTCCTGACCTCCTAAAAATAGGCAGAGATCCCTCCACATGGAATGCTCAACTCACAATTGATTTCAGTAAATAAAATTTTAGCATAGTGCTAAGCTTATGGCGTGATAGTCTGTTAGCAATGCTAACTCTCTGAAATGAGTTTTTGTAGGGTGGGTGGAATGCCTGTACATTTTAGAATAAAAATGAACAGAACATACAAAATATGCAAACATACCTACAACAAATTATTTTTGTGACCCTATGACAAAAAAAACAACAACAAAAGAAAGAGTGGTAGATCAAAGTCAAGCATATAACATCTTTGGAGATTTATCATAAGAGCAAAACCCTCTGCACTTTTACTGATGTTTGACAAACCCTCTGGAACATCACATTGTGTATTGATTACATATCATGTCTTTAGAGTGCTCACTCTAGTGTGCACTAGAATATGTAGAGGCATGAGCGGTGCAATAGCTTTGAGCAGGATGTCGACGCTTTAATCTAGTTGGTGGGAAGGAAAAAGAGTGGCATGAAAGGAAATGAGGAGAACCAGAGAAGATGTGGCTCCTATAGGACTGACTACAGCGTTAATGATAACCGTCGCTGCAGTGTGTGTGTGTGTGTGTTTGAGTGTGTTGCTGTGTTGCCTGTGAAAGGCTAATGACCTCCTCAACACCTTACAAAAGCACACACAGTTGATTTTATATATACTTCAGCTGCCTTGAGCACACATACTTTCACCTTGCCTCAAACACAATTTTATGCACACATGCAGATGCACGCTGACACAGAGGTGTGAGTGGCAGAAACATTATGAGCTACAATGGTAGTTGAAGGTGAACCTGAGTTAAAGACACGATGAATAGAGGGGTCTTGATTTCAGATGACCCCACCTCAGGCGGTATAACAACTGTGCAGGCACACACTTCTCTTCCATAAAAAAAATGACCACAGATAGTTATCACCTACACAATACTAGGCAATGATACAGGCCAAGGCTGTAATACTTTTTTTGTGGATATGGTTTAACTAATGCAAAATAAGGTAGAAGAGCCTTGATATGTTGCATCAAAACTTCTGGTTTCAAAAGGAAAAACCTGTCCTAATGCAGCGATTTCATGTTTTTAATTAATTTTCATATTTGTGACCTAGATCATTGAATAATAAACATCATAAACATACATACATATCTCACAGTTTAGATGCTGTCAATACATACAATTATATCAATTACATAAAATATACAACATCTTATATTCGTAATCACCATGTGCAAATACTTATGAATATAGATCAAGCTGATATAAATATACACATGAACAAGTGTATACACACACACACACACACACACACATTCTTTCTGAGGCTATGGTGAAAAACAAATGATATACCTTTATAGTTTCAATGATTTGAAGATATCTAATGTTAAAATGAAACCTCCACCCTTGGTACAGACACAGACCAAGTGGACTAAAAATAACAAGTTTCCTTTTACTTCCATGTAATTTTGTACCTCAAGCTTCAACCGTAAAAATAACAGTTAGCCTTCACAGTTCCCCCTCCTTCCCTTCCTCCCTCTCTCTCTGTGTGGTGAATCTACCTTCCTGCCCCTGTGCCTCTTGTTAATTAATCACTGTGTTGTTAAAGAGTGCCGAGGCGGACTCCGAGCCTACTGATAATTAGGGATCTGTGTTCAGGGCTGGCTGTGAGAGGCGGGGTGCGAGCAAAAGCTAGAAGGCTGTGTGCGTGTGTTATGTGTGGCTCTATCTGAATATGTGTATGTGAGCGAGCCAGCTATGATAGTGCGTCGCGCGTTATAGGAGAGTTTGTGTGTGGCGGTGGTAAAGTGGCACATTAGTATTCAGAGAAATCGCTGCGCCCCTGCTGTCCTGCTACTTCCTGCTCACCACCGGGCCAGCATTCAGCCGGGCACAGTCTACCAAAGCTCCCTCAGGGGGCACAAACATAACAGACCTCAATGTCTGACCCAACTTGAATATCAGTTCCTCAGCTTGCTGCAATACTATATTTGTTCGGGCTTAAATTTGCCTCATGACTGCACTGAACTGTAAAACTATAAAACAAAGTACTTTCAGATATGTTGAGTGTTTATGTGCACAACAAAAAAATCTACTTCTTTTAAAAATGTAAGGATTTTTTTTAAGGATTTGAGTAAAAATGTTGAAGATTTGTGTGCAAATCTGCAGAATTTCCAGTATAATACTTTTATAAAACCTAAGACCTTTATAAAAAAGTAACTTAGAATAAGCAATAAATGAGAAGTTTGGTTTCATGTATAAACATGAAGTCATTGAATTCGACACAAAAACATTTGCCCAACACAACAAACTTCATAATTATAAAAATCATTTAAATTGTCTTATTAATGGCATTTTATTTTACTTAGAAGTAATGTTTTCAATAGTAAAAATTCAACTGTATTTATTTTAATATTTATGTACTCGATTTATTTATTAATTGACTGTAGAAATGTAATTCAAGACTTTTTAAATACTTGGAAAATTTATTTTTAATAAGTTTTTTCATCTGCAGATACTCTGAAATATAAATAAAATCCTAAGCAAAAACTGAACTGTGTCCTTTGGCTTTAAAATTACAAAAACTGTCTTAGCAATTCCTTAGAATTAAAGAATACTGTTTACTGAAAAAAGACATTTAGACGGCTATATTCCCCTTCACACAGACTTATCAGCTTATTGTTAAGCATCATTGCTGTACATTCATACGCGTAGATAAACACGCACCATAACTAACACAATTTATTTTGAAATATGGGGCAATCAAATGATCACTGTGCCCTGACACAGCGATCAGCACATACTCTTCTGTCACATTGAGCTCCGGTGCTCTTTCAAAGAGGACAAAGGTTCAGGGTTCCGGCCTGCAATGTTTTCAGATTTCTCTCCCAAATTATTTCCTGTCATTTCCTCTGATCTATCTTAGAAAAAGAAGCAAAAGTGCGAAAAAGAATTAGTGTTCGTGCAATAGTCATCAGAACACATGCAGCAGCAGAGATCATCTGTTATTGCAGGTTCTTGCTGTGACGATTCCCTTTGTGCTCTTCTGTTGTCAGAACTCTAAATATTCTCCAAATTAATCGCTCGCTCTTTCCGTCGGTCTCCTTTCTCTCTCACTCCTGATTGCCGTATATGAGTGATAATGTTTTTAGCAGCTAGCGTCATGTTCAAATCTGTAATAACATTACACCAGCAGCCCCACTGATGGCAACATGCATCACCAAACACAAGCCATCTCAGTCATAAGTAAACAAAACTTCCATATGCAGAGTAAACACATCTATACACCCTAATGGCCTATAACAGCCCCCACACAGAGGCAATTTGCACACTAATTCATACACTTTACAAAGAAGAAACAGCGAGAACTAAGAACACAAGTGCATTGTTTATCAGGGTGCAACTGCGACCTTTCCCTCACATCATCAATAAAGACAATATCCAATATGTCATAAGCATATAAAATTAGCCAAAGTAACTTGTGCTATGCAAATGACGTGTAGATTTAAAAAAGCAGACGTGGATGTATAGTCTGGAAAAAGTTCTGGGTTGTTTTCACAGTGAACCTTGAGAAGTGTGGGAAAAATACAAACCTGATCTCTGATCAAGAGTAATGCAATTCATTCAAATTTGAGTTCGAGGTTGCAAGATGAAAGAGTAGCCGTTTTAGCTTCTTCCACAGGTCAGGTAATAAACATGATCCAGAACCGAGGTCAGGATTTCATGTAAGGGTTTCTTCAACCCTCAAGAACATCACTGACATCCACGTTCTTGCGTACAATTTAAACGCACACGGGGTCATGGCCATCGTTTCACTTTTATCCAGCTATTGTATTCATGGCTGCGATGTTGACAAATTCATTTTAAAATCCATTAGTCTCACAACGTGGTTTAAACGATGTGCCCATTAATGTCCACCGCTTTAATACAGCCAATACCCATCTGATAAATCAGGTTATCTCAGACACCTTCCACATGCCGTGAAGAGCGGAAATTAGGGAATTATTAACTATCTCCAGGATGTGTGTGTGAGTGTGTGTATGAATGGAAGATAGAAATATGAGAAAGCAAAAGAGAGGAAAGAGAGAAAGTTCCTTAAAAAAATTCACTGTCATTTTTTAATTAGATACAAATTTTAATTGAGGTAAAAACAGGAAGCAACATTCAGATATGAATATTTACCAGTAGTAAACTTGATTCATGAGCGGTGTGGTCTTGAGCTTTTTATCATTACATTAAAAGATTTATGGTTCAGTATGCAACATTAAAATTGTGACTTCAAAGGTTTGTTTTTTATAAATATGTCTAATTCTGTATGTACAATTTGAGATATAATGTATAATTTGTGAGAATCTATGATTAAATGTTTAGAAAATGTAAAAAGGAACAAAAATGACCAGAAATGAAGTTGTAATGGAAAATAGAAACTTCAATTGCTCCAACTGTAAAATATTTTATAATTGTTGGTGACCAGTTAATATAGTTATTGTCACGCTAGTCTGAGCCTCAGACGTCACGCCCACGGAGTGTTGGCTGAACGTCTGATGCATATGGTACACTTTTCTGGAAACACTTCAGCAGTGTCAAAGTCATCATCTGATTGGT
>JAUCMU010000030.1:18660180-18674301 GCA_032275025.1 Enteromius treurensis | reverse complement strand
AGTAGTAGCTTGTACATGTACATATGGCATAGATGTGAGGTAAAGGTCAATTAATGACATAATCGAACAGACAAGGAACATTTGAAGAGTTCAGTAGTGCTGTGTGTTGTTTTAGGGTTGGCATCATCTGAAGTCCTCTGTGGGGTTGGCATCATCTCTTCTTGAGTGTTCTGGATCCAGACTGGAGACCAAAATACATTGGTGGCACTAGGCCCCCACCAAGTAGCTAGCAGGTGTTTCACTTCATAGTCTGTTGACCAATCAGCTTTAAGAACCAGAACTATCTGTTTTACAACGTAAATATGAATTATCCTGTTTGTACACAAAGCAGATCATGTCATGAAAATGTCTTAATTAGTGTTTCTGCATTCTTTGTTTATCTCTGTCTTTCTTCTCATTCCTCTGTCACACGCAGTTTGTTGTCCCAGAAGTTGTGCTCAGTGTTAGCATTAGCTCCTTGGGTGTGTGGGCTTTGGGGAGTATGAAGCGGAGCAGTCATATTCATCTGGGTAATAGCGCTGGTGTGGTGCAGGGCCGGCGCTGCCTGGTGAGGGATGGCGCTGCTCGCTGCTTGCCTGACAACCATGAATCACACGCGGCTACTCTAGAGCCCCGCTCTGCCATAAAACAAAAGACGGAGATGAAAAATGCAGCAATTAAGTGATTTGATTTCTGCTCTGCCCCTCCTGTCCCTTACCACCACACACACACCAAATCTCTCTCAAGCTCTTTTTATAACACATTACGCACTTAACACACTCGCATGGCTGAGAGCAAGGCCGTGGCTAAAACTCACTGTCTACACTTTAGAACACAGCCTTCGTATCTTTGTATTGTTTTGTAAACGTCATACAGTGCAACTCATTTTTACAATTACTGATTTCACAATTTATAATTTCTTGAGCATTTTTAACTGCAAACTAGCTCAACATGAATACTCCAACCAGTGAAGTGACAGTATTGTGCTGTAATGGCAGTTTCCTAAGTTTGTGTAATTAAGAAAGGCATTAACAGCTCTAGAGTCGGCCTCTGGGGGGCGATGAGCCTCAGCTAGGGCCATGATGGAGTGCATGAGGGCCATGTGTACTCACTCAGACCTGGCAACCTCATCCATCCTGGCCTGCTCCACGCCTCTGCCACGAGCAAATCCAAATTACCAACTAGGTAAACACCGAGCCAACTCGATCCATCACTACACCCACATATAAAGGCATGCTTGTGCACGCAAGCTGATATAAATACTATGACATTATTAATAAAAACAACCAAACAGTTATCAAATGAATGCCTATGAGTGTGTATTAATTTGGTATACAAATATACGTCAATATATGCTGAAACATATTAGGGCTGTGCAGGTAAATGGGGAATAATCAATTGATCACTGCAAATTTATTTCTTTGTCACTCAAATTTTATTAAAATGCACTGAAAAATACAGAAAATACACTACGCATGTATTCAGTGCATTTATTAAAATTTGTGAAAAACAGCACTCATGTAATACTTATCTCCCTTCTTGAGAGATATCACTTAGCATATGATATTAATGTCAAAAAATGTCTTTAATTTTACAGACATAACTGCATTTATGGAGTTGTTGACTATATTTTTCAACAGATAATTGTATGAAATGTAGGACGATGTAAAGGTGTGCAGCCAGTCCGTTAACTATGTTAAAATATTTTAAATTGTGTTATTTTTCATAACTAATTAAGTTCACACGTTACAATGTTAAATGTTAAAATTACTTTTTATGATCATAACCTTAGAAAAATTGACTACTAATTAACTGTAGTAATTGATAATACACTGCATTATAAATAAACATAAACATATCTCTTTCAATAAACTTGACCCTAAAACCTGCATTTGCTATTCAATTTCTATTCTATCTACATTTTAATGAAAAAACTGACCTTCCAGCATTCTCTGTTCTTTTTCTAATCTTTTGACATGTTTTCTATTTAATTATTTATTTATTAAAAATGACCCTTTAACACTAGCTTTCTCTATTCTTTTTCTATTATAGACTATTCAAGACTATTATTGCTCTTATGCTTGTTTTGATTGCTTCTATTGTCCTCAGTTATAAGTCACTTTGAATAAAAGCATCTGCTAAATGACTAAATCTAAACGTGAATATAAATATACACCTGAAAGTCAACGCAAAATGCTCAAAGCTTAACTTAAAAATGAAACCAAATAATATAAAATAATATAAAATTAAATAAACATGTTAATGTTACAAACATTTAATCAATATTATGTTTGTTAAACGTGTTCAGTTAATTGTATGCATTAATTTCAACAGTTCTAATTCATATATTAATATATATATATATATATATAAATACATATACATGTCTAGAAGTTACATGGGGTTTGAATCTACAGCCTTTCACTGTAATGCCCTTAAGCAATTCACCTACACTCTAGCTGCCCCAGATTATGCCTGAATGTGAATGCATAAAAAAAAAAAACAGCATCATCAAAATGACAAATTAGTAAATTAGTAATTACTGCATGAAATACAAAAGGAAACACTGGCAAGAATCTCTTTACAACAGTATGTACCACATGTAAACAGTCCACCCACAATTAAAAGCCTCAGTACATTAGTATGGGCTTTAGGCTATTACAGTAATTATGAGACAAATATTTCATTTGGAAGCGTAAAGACTTTGGTGTTTAGCTGTGTGTCATCTAATCCAGTGGTCTTCACATTAAAATCTGCTATTGCCTCTGATCAATGGTAATAACTTGGTATTGGCTGAATTTTGCAGAGAGGTTGAAAGAGTCACAGAAACATCAATACAGGGAAAATGCTGTTCACGAACACACAGCAAAACTTGAAAATGCAGACACCCATACAATATAGATTAACACACACTAACTCATGCTCACACACAAGAAAAAAAGAGTGTACCGTATAAGAACATCAAATGAGACAAGTGCAATAGCCGTCTAAGAGCAGATTATGTCTTTAAAAGTTGATGCCGTTCCTGTCAGCCAGAGATTAGTACATCACATCACAGATGTCTTATATTTCACTTGGAAAATACCAAGTAATGTTTATCAAACTCTTTGTGAATGTGTATGTGAGTTCTCAGCTTAATAGGCTTCTAATAAGACTATTTTGTTCAGATCCAGATTGAAAAGTGCCACCCTTCAAAAGGGACAGATTTCATATGCTCTGAAATGCTGTTGAGATGCTAATAAACTCCATTAGAAAGGCCGTAAAGGAATGAACAGCCACAAATCAGCATGTGTGTGTGTGCGTGTGTGTGTGTGTGCGTGTGTGTGTGTGTGTGTGTGTGCATACACAGCGGGTAGATCTTGGTCAAACATTAAAGCTTCAAACACACTCTAAGCATGTACGTGAAATGTGTTAGAATGCTGCCAAGTGTGCACCACATTCTCAACACTGCCACAAGGGTGCCAGATTAGTTATTCTTCTATAGTAAATTTCTCCTTCATGATGAAGCAGCAGTTTAAAGACAATTATGCTGAGTAAGTGAAATCTTAAACTGTTAAGCTTGTTTATCAGTAAGCACCTAATTAATGATATTTTCATAGCACAGATAGAAGAAGGTTATTCCAATTCCCCCTAACACCTCTAATACCTGAGAGAATATTTCATTTTTTGTTCTACAAAATAAACATGTGACCATACGCCACAAAACCATTCATAAGTGTCCATTTTTCAAAATTGAATGAATTGAATTGAATGTATACATCGTCTGAAAGCTGAACAAATAAGCTCTTTTTAATTGATGTATGTTTGTTGGGATAGGACAATACTTGGCCAAGATACAACTATTTAAAAATCTGGAATGTGAGAGTGAAATAAAAATCTATATACTGAGAAAACCACCTTAAAAGTTGTCCAAATAAAGTTCTTAGCAATGCATATGACCAAAATGTCTTATCAAAAATACGTTTTAACTGTAAGTCAGAACTGTGAGTGTCCTGCGGAAGAATATTGTAGCCAGAGCTACTTCTTTTCGTTTGTGTCACGAATTATGCAGGTACTGTGCTATTCCGCAGCGGTACCTAAACAAATAGTCACTTTTTATATGTGTAGTGATTCAGGACAAGCCAAAAACATGGTTTGGAAAATGCATTCATGGTGTACTCACTTAGTATATTAATTTAGTAAATTCTGAACACAAAAAAAGTTACGGACTGCAGCTGTAATTTCCTAATGATATTTGTCATAAAATTAAAAATTGATAATTTTGACTCAAACTATGTGTTTTTTGGCTATTGCTACAAATATACCTCAGCAACTTAAAATGGGGTTTGTGGTCCAGGGTCACATATAGGTTTGTAATGACTTAAGGATGAGCAAATTATGACAATTTGAATTTGAATCTCTTTAATTATTTTTTATTAATACAATTTTTCCCCCTAAACCAGGGGTCAACAAGCTTTTTGACAGAAGGTGGCATTTTTTCTTGTTCGTTATTGTTTCAAATTGGCTTGTAAACATGAGTGAAATTAACATTTATAAAATAAACAACTAAATAAACTAAATGCATTTAATATTAATCTCTTTCTCTTTTATAGCTTGCATGCCAATCATTGGCCCTGATGTCATGCAGAAAAAGGTTGGTCTAAACTGGTCTAAACAACAACAAAAATCCATGTGTTTTTATGCAAAGTTTGGGGCACTGCAATAAATAAATATTTAAAAAGTTTCTTCCAAAACTTACATAAGATTATTTTTATTTTAGAAAAATATTTTTATTTGTGAGAAGACATGCACATAATCTAAATTCCTAAACACGCACAAAAAAATAACATTACTTTTATTTCAATCACTATCAAAACTGCTTCTTGAATTCACATCTCGGAAACATGGATGGAAACATATCTAGTGTTGGATTGCATACCTGTACGGTTATGGCCAGTTTGCAGGTAAAAGAAGCCAATTCTAAATCAGATCATGGCTTGAGCAACATCCACCAAGGGTTCAGCCAATGAACTATTAAAACCATTCCTGCAGGAGAGAGAACTAGTCAGAATTAATGAGGAGGAGGAAGAGAAAGAACAACAGGAAATGATGAGTATGTGCTCTTCCTGTTCACAGGCCACAGAGGTGAAAAGATTGAACCTGTTGGTTGATAAAAAGGGGGTTTTCACTGAATTAGAGATGATTTCAGTTCAAACATACAGCTGAAATGCATAATTCACACACTTATACATGCCGGCACTGCCCACACACGAGCAAGATTGGTCTCAACACTACAACCACCCATACACACACACACACACACAAATACACACTCCAATGAATGCACCCAAGTGGCGGGCCCCTCAAAGTAGCGGTATGAGTAGAGAATGGAGTAAATTAGCCAGTATGTGTGACTGGAGCGCTCCAGAAATAGCCAGGGTAATGTATTCTCATAGCGGCCGGTGCTTTGCACAATGGTGCCCTTAATAATACAGTTCATTTCTGCTGAAATAAATAAGGGCTCCATTTCCATCTTATTTCATGCAAATGATGGCAGCCCAAACAGGTAGAGGGAGTACTGTGTGTGTGAGAGAGCAGTGAAGGGGGGTGTCATAGTGTCGGGATGCATTCAAATGAGCTCCAGGCCCCTAGAGTGTGGCAATGACTCCCACGCCACCTTGCCAGTTGCTGACACACACTCACGCACAGTCGATATGGCCGCCGTTACACACACTGCAGTGCTGCCAATATCAATTTCCTTGAATGCTCCTCAGGAGAACAGCGCACAGAGGAAGACAAAGAAGGCTGTGTCTCTTTTTCCTTTGCTCCATATGATAAACAATCATATAGAAAACTGCATTTAGTGTGCTATGTAAGCAGTGGAGATGGAGGCACACTGTGGCACTGTGCTGAGACAAAATATGAAAAACGCAGTCCTCCGAGGGCAGTTCCTTAACCCTTTAGAGAAAGTAAAGTCAAGATGAACCGGCGTTCACAACTCATTTTACTTTTATTATTGTGATGGTTTTCCGACAGAATCTTCAATGAAGAGAAAAAAACATAGGGTCTTGATTTTATACGCTGGGAATTGACTGGATCATAAAAAGTGGTGTCTGTATGACAGACATGTCTTTGTGTCACTTTTTTTTTTTACTATTATGAAAATTTGAGGGGAGGTTACAAATACAATATAAAAAAACAAGATTTAAATATATATGAAAAATAAGGAAAAACAAAACTATAAATATATATGAATATATTACGGAATTTGAAGAAATGTTTTATTTTAAATGCCATTTTTTAATGTAAGAAACCTTACAAAAGACAGTTTAAAAAAGGGAATTTAAGCAAAGATTACAAAAACTATTTTAAAACAGAACCCAAAAAAAAGGAAAAACTTAATGTGTCAAAAATATAATTTTTTTTATTATGATTAAAAGGATTTAGTGAAATACTATTGTGAACTATAAAATTATTCAGAAATAGAGCAGTAACATCCAGGAATAATTTTGTTGATTTAAACAAAAAATAAATGTGTGTGTGTATATATATATATTTATATTTTTATTTATATATAAATCTACCACCCAGCTTCTGTAATCTGAAATATTTCTGAGTGAAACATATTCATCTATTTAAAAATTAAATGTATATATTTTACAAATACATAAAAATAAAGTATAAATTGCAAAAAATTTCAATTATTTTCAATTTATAAATCATATGATTGAAGGGTAAAGGGCTAAGAAAGTCGTTTCAAAGGTGGACCAAGTCAGCAGCTACATTTTGATATACAGAACATGCACTGAGGAAGTTAATAGGTTCAATTTTGAATTCACACTGACTTTAAGGCCTGTTAGAAATAAAAATACACAGCGAGTTGTTTAGCACCTACACTAAACTGCTTAGTTTGCTACATTTAAAAGAGTTAATGACACATTCTCAGGCTCCACTATCTATTTAAACCTTTCAGCTTGAAGATTCAGAGACTCTACAACCTTACTTCTTTAGACACCACTTCTCTCTCTCTCTCTCTCTCTCTCTCTCTCTCCCTAGTGTGACTTACAGCAGGCATGGGCTACATAAGATTAGATCATAAATTACCCGCCCAGAGATCTGCATCTCTTCCTCATCTCTCACTACATCCCCACACCTCACGCCCCCTCCCTGTTCTTCTCTCCGCCCTACGTGCCCCTCTGCTGCTTTCATCTTTCATTACAGTGCAGTGTCCAAGGTTGCAGGGCCGGCGTGTGGCTGTATCATCCGCAGAGCTGCAGAGAGCAAACCGGACAGAGCAGAATAAGCCCATCTCCTGGAATTCAAGCTGCAGGTGTGCAAAAGCAGCCGCCCGCTGCATCCACAGAAATGATGTGAGGTGCGAGGTGTGTCACGGGTCCATCACACAGGACTTCCCACCACACACACACACACATGCAATCAGTGGTTGCATGGGCTCCCTGTCCGAGCCAGTCTGCGTTTAAATTGAACTGACCCCTCCTGGCCCAATGCCCCTTCCCTCAGTGTCTCTCTCTCTCTCTCTGCGTGAAATCAGATTTGTGCACGGCGCTGGCTGGTGTCTGTCGAACAGTAAGGTGATTTATCAGGAATGCAAAGAGCATGCAGAAACAATCTTTATTGCATCCATTTCCTGCTTGTCAGCCGGGATCATGTTGGCTGTTCATTAAAGGGCCGGTACGGCACGGTGCCGGCGCAGAGCAGGTGAGAAGAATGTGTCTCGATGGCGTGATAGATTGGCTGCTCCCCTGCCGTGACAGCAGCTGGATGGATTAAACAGCGGGGGGGAGGAAGGAAGAGAGAACAGAGGGGGAAAAAAATGCTGACTCCGACACTCACCCCGTCACAAGAATTTTTACGTGGCCAGCGAGTGTCATTCCAACCAAAACACAACACAGCCAATGAGCTGTGAAAGAATGCGTGAATGTACACAATCCCACTTCAGTGATGTAGTCTGGAGGCTCTAATCCTTTATTGGTTAATTGTCGTAATTTGTATTTTGTATTATTTTTGTATTTGTTTACCCAGTCAAAATATCTATTTCCCTATACAGGATAAATTTACTTGAGATGCAAAACAACAAGATACATTTATTTGAGATTTTACTTGAAAATTGTGAGAGACCAAAAAATACAAAAATATTATTATTTGTCTTACCGTACTGGTATTATACTCACTAAATTGGAAAAATATCAGTTCTTGATATTATTGTTCAAAAAGATTTATTTGATCAAAAATATGTAATTGAAGTAATAATGTGATTTTTTATTTTATTACTATTTAAAATAACATTTTTAATTTTTACATATGATTAAATTGTATTTATTCCTGTGATGTAATTTTTAGCAGTCATTAGTCACATTATCTTTAAGGAATTTCTCTGTGCTGATTTGGAGCTCAAGAAATATTTCTTATTATTATCAATGTTGAAATCAATGTTTTTTCTGGATTTCTGATCAGAAAGATTTTAAAAAACACAACTTATTTGACATAATTTTTTTTTTTTAACATTTTAAATATCTTTACTATTGATTATATACTTGATATATATATATATATCAAAGATGTGTGTGTGTGTAAAACACCAGGATTTGCAGAGCCACACATACAGTAGTTACAATTACCATTATAATTCATTTTTTTAAATCATATGACTACACAGTAGCATATTTCACAAATTCATGAAATCAACACAACAGTCTGTGGAACACGTTATAATACGATTCCTTGTCAATACATAAGCGCCCCATTTGCGTATATGTGTCAGAGACTCAGCGTTACCTCCAAAGTGCACATACTGTAACACAGAAATGTGTATCAAACATCGGACTGTCTGTTCTGATTAAACCATTTGTCTTTAGCTTCTATTTTGTTCAGGCTTTGCAACAGAAGATCTGAAAGAAAAGATAATCCTACTTTGTCTTCCAGTGTCATATCCCGAAGGGCGGAGGTTAGCTTAAGACGACACACCTCCCACTGACACCACTGAGTCTCTGCGCGGGTGTCTTTGTGTGTACCGATCCTGTTCTGAATCATGATTTGCAGCTAAGAGATGTATGGCACAGACACACAGTGACAGCACGGTAGCAAATCAATACACGCATGTGTGTGTGTGTGTGTGTGTGTGGCAGGGGTGTTTTCTCAGAGAGGAAAAAAAAAACAGACTCCCCTATCCCTTAGGACAAAAATAATTATTAATATAATTAAATAATATTTAAATAATAAATACAATTCTACAGCGACACCGCTGGATAGAGTTTCAGAGTGAGGCAGCTTACCTTAAGCTCACTGTACAGGCAAAAAGTCACATGACAGGAAGACTCATTCTGAGTCATATGCAACCAGTCCGCAAATTGGCCTGAATGGATCAAAAAAAATATTATTTTGTAATTATTTTACAGTTTATTACATAAATAACTACAACCCAACTCATCCACAAATCATCCACTGTGATCATTTAAAAATGACCTTGTTGTTTTAATGTATGTTAATGTATTAAACGTATTATTGGTTGGTTGTTAATACAGTAAGTGTAAATAGTTTGGGCTAGAAACCCAAATCAATTTTAAAATTCAACTGTGTGTGTGTGTGTTTGAGAGAGACTTCTTACCACACAGACATTGTGAAACAAAAAAATGCCTTGCTCTCTCTCTAACCATTAGCTGATTAATCTGTTCATTAATCTATCCCTTGTGCATAAAATTATGATGTGTAACAATACACAATTGCAACAGTAATGAGCTTCACTAGTTATTATAGTAAGAATTGTTTTGATTTTCCTTTTCATTTTTAACTTGAAATGACACAATTGCCAAAAGCTTATTAAATTACAGGCTTATTCATATGTATGAATACACTCACCTCATCCAATAGGAAAAGGACTTGAAGTCAATATCGTATTGACATCATATCAAATCAGATCAATATCAAATTCAAGACATAATAGACCTAGAGATGGAAAAACTGAAGCTGTATACAAACAAACAATCACTTCACAAACACACACACACAGGAAGACATTAGCATGCACACACGCTCTTTACAAACCTTCTCACTTACGCACAGACACACATTAAAATTATAACCATGTGCACCCTGTCAAACACACAATTATAATGTATGCAATAATTTTATAATTATAATTTACTGTAATAATTTGTACCATTTTACCATTTTAGATAGATAGATATTAAACCAACCCATCTTAACTATTAAAATAAACATTGCAATATTAACTTTAACAGGAAGAAAGAAGAAGCCACATTATGAAGTTTATCAAATGTACCTAATGATAACTACTGTAATTTACACGTACCGACATTTCTACTCCAACAAATTATGATTTAAAATCTATTACTTTTCACCGTATATAGTTCCAGTTAACCAATTAACAGGTTTTAACAGTAGGATTTTTAGGATCATTTTTCTGTTAAAATTGCAAACATTTTTTACACATTAGCACATGCATACACACTCACACACCTGCACCTGACGCGTCGCCTCGCTTCACACGTGTATGTGAGCGTGCATACTCAAGAGGCAGGTAAATTTGATTGAGTCGGAGGAACGTGGAACAGTTTTGGTTCTTGATTACATTAGATGGAAAAGAGAGAGATGGAGGAAGAAAAGGATCAAGAGTGGCCAGCGCAGGGAAAATAATATATTTCATTGTGATATCAAAATCAATAAGCATCGACTGAAAGGTGGCTAAAGGTGATGTGTGTGTACATGATCCTTCAGGCTCCAAAGACTTGCTGTCAAACGGCCCTGGACGAGGAGAAGTGGGGAAAAAAACGGGCCGAGCGATGCAGAAAGAGAGTGAAACAGGTAAATAGAAAGGGGAAGGGAAAAAGGAAAAGGTGGCAGAGAGCAAATGAGAGTGTAAAAGGAGGAAACAGGGAGGGAAGACAGAGAAAAAGAGAGAGGGGCAGAATTCCCGCCTGGTGGAATCAATACAGCGAGGTGGAGTAGAGCACAATAGCTCCAGCCCCAGATGAGAGGTCCAGTGAAGCAGGTCTAATGCTGCCCCCCACCTCCCTCCATAGCCCCCGACCCGTTTAGTATGCAGAGCTACCGACGCACCCCCCGCAACCCCATTGGTCCTCTGCCCGCATGCTACTCCGCCACACACGCAGTCACTTCCACCAGGAAAACATCTCTTGTGAAGCAGAATTCCTCTGCTCTTCACTGGCAATGCACACACACACACACACACACACACTCACATTCCAGTTTAAAACACAAAAGCAAACACACACACACACACATACTCCTCCGTTTTTATCAGCACTTGAGAGTACCCAGGCCTCAATTAGTTCTTGATGAATGAGCCCATAAGATGCTGCTTTCTCATTTCCCCCCGTAGCTTGATATTCCAGCAGCCATTATGGGCGCAGCTCTCATTGTACTGTGAGTGAGAGGAGATCAGGCTGACTGAAATGTACCTTCACTCAAGCAGAGACACACAGTGAGGGAGAGAGAGATAAATGGAGGAAGAAAAACTCTTGTTCTAGTATTTTTTAGCTCTTTCGGGTCTACCCATTTATATAATTATTTATTTCTCCTTTTTCAAAATCTTTTCCGAACCTTTCCGAAAACCTATTTTTTAAAACTTACAAGTAACAGTATTTAATTGATGTGTGTGATTACCTAAATCTCTGAAATAAAATGTTTAGCACATACAGTATCTATAGCTGGCAGTTAACCAATCTCACGGTAAAATATTTTTAATATATTATTATATTATATTTTCACTGCATACTTTATGTTCATTTTTATGTGACTTACCAAAAATCCTGATTTAAAATCTATTATTTTTCACTATATGACCTTGGACCACAAAGGTCAAATTTATTTATTTATTTATAATTGTATACACCAAAATACAACTATTTGAAATCTGGAATCTGAGGGTGCAAATATTAATATATATGAGCTGTGAAAGAATGCAAATACAAATATATAGCATATTGCTAATTAAAATAAAAAAATTAAAATAAAATTATTTTGATATATTTATGGTAGAAAATGCACAAACAAACAATGGAACATGATCTTTATCTTTACTTAATATCCTAATTATTTCTGGCATAAAAGGAAATCGATAATTTTGACCCTTACAATCTATTTTTGACTATTGCTACAAATATACCCAAATATAATATGTTTTTGTTCTCCATGGTCACATATACGCTGTAAAAAAATCAGTAAAATTTACGGTAAAAGCCGACAGCTGTGGTTGCTAGAATAAAACCGTGAAAAATACGGTAACAATATTTTTTTGGTTTACAGTTTTATGTTAAATTCACAGTTAAATACTGTAATTTCTAATAATAAACCGTAATAACTGATATAATGTAAATATACCAACCTATTAAAGTAGTGAAATCTATTTTGTACCTTTGATATACACTAATACCTACCAAATGCAGGTGGTGATGAGAAAGTCATATGATGAACCACAGCTCATCAAAAGAAGCTTTTAAATAGTACCATGTATAGAAGGAGCTCAGTGTCATTCACACAAACATTAAACATCATCATGGTAAGAATTATTAAACTGAAAGGTGCAATAAATATTCATTTAACAACATTCCATGTAACATACAAACCTAATAAACATAACTGATACAAAAAAACAAAGAAAAAACCTAAGAAAAAACATTAAACTCAAACAATTCTGGGAATGGCAGTTATGGTGTTTGCCTGTAAATTTAACAGGAATTTAGGTTTTTAATGTAGAATTTTCACAGTTTTTTTTACTGTTAAAATCACGACCATTTTTTACAGTGTACATTTTCAGTTAACCAATGGACAAGTTCTAATTCTTCAAAATATCTCTTTATATAATTATTAAATTTTTCTTATCTGAAATTCTTCAATTTTTCACATCACAATTGAAGATTGTGGATGCAATGGTCAAAAGCTTTTCAGCACGTATCTACAGTAATTGAAATAGTCACTGAACATTTCATAGCAGGACAAATTTCAGAAAATGAATAACAGAGATTCTGCATTAGTTGACATTCTTTAATCCAATGTATAACATTGCCTTTAGCCTTTAGCTAAATGCAATTTGGACAGTTGAGGTTACTCTGTGTTCAAAACTAACACACGTCAGGAGACTTAAATAGCTTTGGTGTAAACCGTTTGAAGGTTGACTTCCCAAACTGTAGTGTTTGTTCATGTTGCAGTAATCCACCCTTAAATGACCTTGATGTAAACAAATTAGACCAGAGACACAAACGGTTTACTTAAGAACAACTGGCCTGTTTAGTAGAAGCTGAATGGCTGACATAAGCCTGGGGTTTAGCCAGGAACACAAAAATACAAAACAAATGGTGATAAAAACCATTTGAGGTGTTTTAAAGAAATAATGCAAGAAGAGTTTCATGGCACGTAAATATTTAAGAGGAAAAATTTCTAATTCCTTGATATCTGCCAGCAGGTTCATGGACTGGTTCATTATTTATGTATGACTGAAAACTTTCCTGAAGCACCCTCACCCATTTCGCAAACATTTTAAATGATCCTCCATCTATAGCTCTCTCTCTTCCTCTAAAGTGTTCACGTGAATGCAGGCATCTTTTTTAAAACACCTTATTTTTCACCTTTTTTCACACAAAACATCTTTCACACGTAGCGTTTCTGTCACTGAACAACACAATCCTTAACTTTCACTGTATTCCTGGATGAGATCCCATCATAAAATGAAACCACAGGAACATGGAGAACAGTTAAAACTGAGTGAGGGTGAAGTTTAGTTTTGACTTTAGGGCCTGTCCACACGGAGACGCGCTTCGCTGTATACGTATACATTTTTTATCGTATTGGCTTTTCGTCCACATGGATCCGGCGTTTTAGGTGATTGAAACCGCTATTTTTTGAAACCGGGTCCAAAAGTGGATAAATCTGAAAACGACACCCCAGCGACCCATCATTTTCCATTTCAGTCGTCTAGATGCATATTACTGATGAATGCGATGTTTATGTTTCGACCCTGCTTGAAGAATTCGTCAGCAGGTCAAATGAGAAAAAAGCCCACTTTTGGAAAGGTGTGAAAGCCCTTAGAAGCGCAAACTGTTCGTTTTCTGGATGTTGATATAGCATTAATAAATGTAATATGTAATAAAGGCTTGATGTATTCAT
>JAUCMU010000030.1:18643862-18660080 GCA_032275025.1 Enteromius treurensis | reverse complement strand
CACCTATGCTGAAAATTGTAGACCCCTCCATGATTTCTAAGTAAGAGAACTTGCAAAATCACAGGGTGATCAAATACATATTGACCTCACTGTATATATATCACTGTCTATAGAATAAACACAGTACAAATAAACAGCATTACTAATGTAAAAATAAATTCAAGACAAGCACAGCTCTTCCACTTCGAAAGAGAGAACAAGCAACTTGACAAATTACTTTTCATAAAATGTAATATGTTACATATATTTATTATAAGTAGCCTAGCTCAGTATTGTAACACCCAGATGTGTGTGACCATTCACCAGTACAGCAGCACTAATAAACAGTGCACTTAAGAGTTTGACAAGAAGGGGGGGCTGTCTGTCTTCACTCTTGAACAGAGCTCCAAAATAACCTCACGCAGAGAAAGACAGAGAGAGTGAGCGAGAGAGAGAGACACATTAGTCCGCACATACTCTCTGAACTAATACAATAGCTGCACAACACAGAGGGACAAAAGGGACCTCGCTTGAAATGCCAGCCTTCAATATGCACCCAGCCATTCTGATATTTAACACGAGTGTTTGGAGATTTATTTTTGTTTTTGTGCGCTGTTGTTGATCAGATGAAGTGGAAGGAAAGAGAGAGAATGAGAAAGAGAGAGAGGGAGAGAGGGAGCACAGATGAGTCTAACTAAACACAATAGATAAATACGGCGCAGCAGGGGAGCTGCTGTCAGGGGAGCAGTGCTGCTTTGTAGTGGAGAAGAAAAGATCTCTGGCAGATGAATGGATCCAGCGTCCAGCGGCGGGACTGACCCGGGGGAATCCACAGCCTCACCCACCCACTGAGGGGGCTCACGCTGGGGGAGGCAGGAGCTGCGAGAGCCGTTCAGATCTGAGCTGTTCAGATTAACAATAATAATAATAGTAATTTATACATTTATTGTAATAATAATAATATTTAAATTAACCACCCATCGCTTTTTACTAAAAATAATTTTGTATTTATGTATTTAAAAATATAATTATAATAAAAATTAACTTGTAATAATAATCATAAAATAATTAAAACAAAATAAAACAATAATAATAAATATTGAATTTATTATTCTTGTTGTTAACCAAACACTAAACATAAATAATACGCATTTAATAATGATAATAATAATAATGATGATCTATTATTAACATATAATAAAACAATTGTCACAATAATTATTATTACTGTTATAAATTAAACATTATTTTTACATTAAGTAAAAAGAGAGTAATAAGGTTTTAATTTTATATATATATATATATATATATATATATATATATATGATTTATATATACTTTATACTTTTTTAAATAAAGTATTATCTTAATATTAATATTATTAAAGTTATTTTACTTAAAAATGTCATTCTTCTTTTATCAAATATTTAAATTTATAACATCAATTCAATTGTTTACCTTTACTATTATTGTTGTTATTATAATCAATTATTATTATTATTATTATTATTACTTGTATCATATAATTATTATTTATTTATATTTCAACATTTATTATAGTTTTTATTGTTGTACTTTTAAATATTTAATAAGAACATTTCATTTTGTTTTAATTTAATAATTAAATAATTTAAGAAAAGCATATGCATAATAATAATCATTATAATTTCTAAAACACTTTTATACATGCATTTCAAACAACTGACAGCATCACAAACACGTGAGCTAAACCCCCATTGACAGTTACAAAGCTGGTCCATTCACTTCCAGAAGAGGAAAGCTCCCACTGTGTCAGGAGGATTTTTTTTGTGTGTGTGTGCTTAGGTATGTGTATGTGAGAGGGACCTGTCAATCACACATTTCTGTAGAACATCAGCTTTCAGTGATGGAATGGCTTTTTTCTTTATAACACACAGAATGTGATCTGGCCACTGTGCTCCCACATTCCAGTCTTTACAATACAGCCGAGCTCAGCTGCTTTGATTCAATCTCACTACAGAGGCCCAGTAATGCCCTGAAGACCCTTCTATACACTCAGTTTCTCCTTTTCTGGAAATGCTTTAATCTTAATATTTCAACTGCATAGCCTGAACTTGCATGGCACTAATTTCCAAAAAATATTTTTTTTAAAAGCCTGACCATGCAAAGCATGTCGTTCATGGGACCACAGAAGTGTTTGAGCAAATCACCTGTTCCTTATTACAGGAAATTACATTATGACGACACTGACAGGCTGATGGCACCAAGAAAGCACAGTCTCAAAACTTTTACTAGAGATTTCTAAAGGCACTTTTTGTGTATTCAACAATTTACTGACCTGCATAATAACATAATTAAATGATCTTCATTTGGCGGTGGTAATGAGTCAAAGAGCGTCATAACTTGTGAAGAGCTGCGGGCTGAAGCCACCTGAGAGGGTGCAGCACGACTAATAATGCAATAGATAAAAACAGACAGGACTAAATCAGTTCATCCTCCTCCTCCTATCAGTCCCCCCATCATCACAGTACTTAATCTGTCAACTTGTGCTCTGTGTGAGATTTTCTGTTTGTGGCCAAAATAAATACATTCGAGCCCGAGAGGGTTGCCAGATTGTTGTTGGTAATTCAGCTTTTCCACAACTCTTTCTCTTTTCGCCAGACTCACCAAACTCTACAATCAAATGGAAAAATTAGTGTGTGAGTGCATCCGTTTGGTGAATATGTAAGCCTGTGTGTGTGTACAGTGAGATCAGGAGGTCTTTCCTATCCACCCACTGGTGAAGGACCTCACTGAAATCCTCTCACACCGCTGATATGGAATACTGCTGTTGGATTAGCATATCATTAGCATATCATTACCATACCATTACCTCGGCACAGTTTGTGCTGGTGTCTACGGACAAGGTATCGCCTCATCAAGAGATTCACATCCCCCCTCACCTCTTTAACTGTTTCTCCATTTTTTTTTTCTCTCCACGTCACTCTGTTTTTCTCCTCTGTCTCTCACGCAGAACCACGCTGGCAACGGCAGAGGGAAAGCGAGGCACCACCAGAGTGATACAGGCACGTTCTTGTCTGCACAGAGAAGCTCGCCGCAGAGCTACGTGAGTAATCATACCCCTCTGAAAAACAGCGAAGACAAACACACACACACGCACGCACACTTCAGAAATAAACAAACACGTTCTCTCCCAGATGCTTATACCTTTACCCACACCTTAATGCTATTAAAAATCTCTCAAAAATATCCCAAAAAATACACACAAACAGCCTGGTCTCGATATAACAACACAGTGGCTGGCTGTCAGTCAGCACTCAGGCATGCACAAATAGTAAACAAAACAAACAGAAAAATACTATTCCAGTTTGTATTATGATGAAACTGAGATTTTGTAGAGGTTTTTTTTATGCCCTGCAGTGTCTGTAACACACCTGTGCACTGCCCTCGAACGACGCGTTTCATGTCTTGGTAATAGGTCTGCCTTCTCTAAACACACTTTAGCTTAAAATGCACATGCTTTCCAGAATGTAAGTGTCATAAAAAACTGTCAAATTTGTATTCAGCTTTTTGGGCTGAGGAGTCAAAATGCTAAGTAACGTTAAGCATCTCATCACAGATCTGATACTGGGTGGTGCGATTCCTAAAATCTTTACACTTTACACGAGACTTTAGAGTTTGCATAGTGACATATGCTCTGGACAATTAAAGTCACATTTACAAATGGATAAATGCGATTCATTAGGTTATTACTTCCATTGGAAATATGAATCAATTTGGCACAAAAAATAAAAAGCTAACTATCAAATAATATTAAATTATTATTTATATATTAAATATATTATATATATTATCAGTATCAAAACATCTAAAACGCACATTTGTATTGTTGATCCCCGGTAGATCTAGAGAAAACAGCAACTCATTTGGATTTGCTCTCAAACACATTAATGGCCAACACAAATCAGCTTTCTTAATTTAAGATACTTTACACCTACGATTACTGATCAGAAAAAGCAAGTGCTCATATGCGTATAAATAAACATCCTACACACATAAACGCACACGTACACCCTGATTGAGGGCAGCGCTGAGCTTTGATGTGTAAAGTACCCCGGGTAGGTGAAGGTGGGTTTAATGACCCCATTGATGACCAGGCCACGACTCGTTTGTTTTCCGTCCTCTCCAGCTGACACAAGCTCTACACCACAACCCAATCAAAGAGCCTGACTACAAAAGCCTCCCTCTTTTGTTTTCTTTTCAATTAGACTCAATTAACATCAGCCGAAGGAGCAAGAGACTGTGTAAGTGAGAGAGAGAGAGGGAGAGAGAGAAGTTATTCCTCTTTCATGTGTATTAGAGAGAAACAAGCCGTTCCAAACCTTAATATGCTCCCTACATACACTGTAAAAGATTACTCTGGGGGGTGTTAAAAATAACCCATGTAAGTCAGTTATATTTTACTCAACATTATATTATACATTCTATTATATTTTACATAAGTTAGCGCATAAAATAAAGAATAGGTTAATAGGTTAATTCTACCTACACTACCTATTTTTTTACAGTAATATCTGCAACGCTAAAAGATTAAGTAAAATATACCCCCAAATATTAGCTGTGGAAAAGACATTCTGAATTTTTCAACTCAAATTTCTGTGAAGTATAAAAAGGTCTACTGATAATTGTCAATAGTGTAGCAATGTATAAAGCACAGTTCGCACAGTCACTTTCATTGTTTGTGTACTACTTCACATCTAGCTCAATTGAAATCAATTGTGTACTTATATTTTGTCAAAAGCATTTAATGTAGAAAGGGTTAGTTTACCCAAAAAGCAAAATTAGCCTATGTTTTACTCACCCTTGAGGCATCTTAGGTGTATGTGGCTTTATTTGTTCAAACGAATCTAATCTGAGTTATATTAAAAATTGTCTTGGCTCTTTCAAGCTTTATCATTGTTGTGGGCAGGTATTTGTAAATTCCAAAAGACGTTGAATAAAGTGCATGCACCAATAATAAAATGTCCCTAATATGATTCCCAAGGGGGGTGAATAAAGAATCTATGCATTTTTGTAAGAAAAACGTCCATATTTCAAATGTAAGAAACACTTCTTTCTCACCTCATCTAACTGTCAAAAGCAAAGGCTTTCCAGTGGATCACGTAGGACGTGGCCGCAGCCTGATTAGTGATGAAAGCGGAGAGAGAACAAAACAAAACACCAGTCACAAATTAGAAGTACAAACCAAAGATGTGGAAAAAAAACAAAAATGTTGGAGGATTGTGATAAGCCAAGTGGAGACTTTGCTAAATTGCTCCTGTAAACAAACTCACAGCACGTGTGCATACGTCCTACGTCTTCCACATACGACAGATAACGGAAGTGACGGAGAAATGTTCATTTCTATAATATAATACGGACATTTTTCACCTAAAGTCATGCGAGGCACAATTTATTATAGATGTGCGCACTTTATTGTTGAACTGTTGAAAAAAAAAACGGCTTGAAACAGCCAAGACATTTTTTTATGTAATTCTGCCTTGATTTGTCTGATAGATGAAAGTACATCTATTATGGAAATCATGCTAATTTTCATTTTTGGGTGAACTAAACCTTTAATAGGTATATTAGAACAGAGCTAAAACTCACAAAACTGCTTTGTGTTTCTGTGTGTGTCTGTCTGTAACTGGCAGAAATATACTATAGTTCACTTTTTAATTACAAATGACAGTAATAATAGCTTCTACGCAGCAGATTATGTCAAGGGTTTTGTTGTGCTGGCTGATGTAACGTACACATAGTTCCAGATTTTCCATTTAAAACAAAAGCACCAGAATACTAGAGTGCTCAACAACTCTTGGGTTTGAACTTCTATGTGTGAAAGGCTCCCAAAAGGCCCAAAAGCTTGTTTATTTTTTTTTTTAAGTAGGACATGATAATTCATGTGAAGGGCCATTGGTTTGGTCCGTGACGCTTGCAGAGCTGTGGACATTTGGCTAAGTTCCCACAGCAACCCATTAGCAGAATTCCAGCAATAAACACAATTCAGGCCAAACGGCAGAGGACCGGACGGCGCTCACTCAATTCCATCCACATCCAAAAACATCCCACAGTTAAAAAGATCCTCTTCAGAATGCAAAATACAATTAGGAAGACGGCGCTATACTGCCAGGACTCAGGAACGGCGACTGTGTCAATGTTGCTTAAGCTAAATTAGAGCTCCTTCAATGAGCAAATACACCCGCTCTCTGCCACACACGCATAGCATGATCTCACTGTCTGTCTGGCTACAAAAAGGAGCACTGTGCACACACACACAAAGACTAATGGGCATTTGATTAGACAGAAGCTCGTGCTTTCCAGTGATCAATAAGAATGATAGAGAGCTAATATGTCTCTGTCTGGACCAGGACGCAGTGCTGTTTAATGGCAGAGTCTACAGGGAGAGCGTTCACCACGCTGCTCGTGGAACAAGGGCAATTGACCATCCCGTCTATGACAGTGACCTCTTCACTGGCCGGGAATACATCATTAAGAGGTGACAGACACACTCAGTCACACACACACACACACAGTCACGCGTCAGAGGTTAAGGCACACATTTACAGATGGGAATAAAATCAGCGTGTGTCTGGAGTGGGTGGGAACCAGATGAGACAAATGCGGGTTCCGCATTTTGTCTTTGGGTGTGTTTAGCTGTTATGAGGCTCGATTAAATTTGGGATGTCCCGAATGATGTTTTTTTTTTAACAGCCTTATTGATAGGGAAAAGGAACTCATTTCACATTGTTCAGTGTGTCAAACCACGTCTTATCTGCTTAGCCACAGGTCCAGTCTTAAAGAGATAGAACACTAAAAACATGTTACAAACCTGTATGGCTTTCATACTTGTGTGGAATACAAAAGAAGAGTTTTTTTGTAGTTGTTTGCACAAAAACTGGTTACAAACCTTAATCTTTAAAAGATCATCATTTGTGATCTGCAGAACGAAGTTAGTTATACAGGTTTGGAACAACATAAGCTTGAGTAAATAATAACTTTTTTTTATTATTTAATTTGGAGTGAACTATCATTTTAATACCATGGTGCAAACATCTCAATCCAAATTGAAATAAATAAATAAAAACACCATTCCTGCATTTGAGATAGCTTCCCTTACAAAGTCTTTCAGGTCAACTAAATCTTATAAGTTATTTAGAAAAAAATGTGAATAATTTGAAAACGCTCATGCATATATTAACTAGGGATGAAACTCTATTATAATTTATATCCAATAATTATTAAGATTTTATGTTATAATATAGTAAATAAATAAATGTACATACCAATTGGTGAAACACACAAACACAATTTTGATTAAAAAGTAAACATTACTTTTTGCTAAAAGTAGACATTATAATCTAAGTCTGTTTTGTTTAATTAGTGTTAAGCATTAAATGCTACCATTGTGCATCTCAAATGCAGACTGCACAGAATATCTTCTGTATGCAATGACACAGATAATTAACACAAAACGTCTATTTTACTATATTACCAGCATTTTTTTCCTGAGGTTTCCATTTTCTAAGCCTTTTTAACATGTAGTCATATACTGATGCTGAAGAATAAGGGCATGAAATCAGAGGCTCTCCCTTCGACCCCTCAATCACATGTGTTCACAGGAGACGCATTGGAGACGCATGTTATTACCAGGTGTAAACATAATGGGTCCACATAATGACCACATGCGATTACATCAACTGAAACCGATGATAATGCAAGATGTAAACAGGGTTTTAAACGCCTTCAACACAAAATTTTGTAACAAGTTATTCTATAAACACTATTTTACTCTTTCTACTTCAAAATTTCTCATTTGATTTAATGTGTCACTGCCATAATTATTTTTACTAGCAATTTCTAAGCGAAAATAGTATTTTTCAGTGTAGACTTAATTGTTGTGGCCATTTATATTAACAGAAACAGCCAAGTGAAGGAAATATAACTAAAAAACCACATCAACAACATTAACACCATGTCAAATATGGTTTCTTGGTAACCCTTAACGATAAGAATTATTCGTTAGCATTAGTTAACAATATTTGTTAACATGAAGTAAGAATGGACAATACTTCTGCACCGTTTGTAAATATTAATTAATGCCAATTGTCGCATTTGCAAATGCATTATTAAAATCACATGTTGTCAGCATTAACAAAGATGAATAAAGTCTGTGATAAATGTATTGTTCGTGTTAGTTAATGCATTAACTAATGCTAACAAATGACACCTTGTTGTTTTCTTGAACATGTAGATTTAATAGTAATTGTAAAAGTCAGTGCAATAACGATTAGCAAATGCCAAAAATTCTGTGTGCTTGTGTAAAAAGAGACTGCAATATATACAAGTGTGTGCTTAGATGGCGAGAAAGGTGAGTGAAAGATGTAGGGCACAGCTGGATAAACACTGAGAGACGAAAAGAGAAAATGTGGCATTGGTAAAGCAGGGAGACAGAGTGAAACGGCCAGAAAGAGAGAGACACGCAGAGAGAGCGAGGGCGAGGACAGCCAGCTGCAGTGCTGTGATAGGACTCAGACAGACACCGAGAGAGGAGCAGATATCACCGCTGACATTTCGGGCTCCGCTACCCCCAACAGCCCCCTGGGATCACAGCAACCGTGCCACAGCCCTCCCTGTCAATCTCCCTGTGCCTGTCACTCTCCTTTTACTCACTTTCTCTCTTTCTCCCTATTATCTTCCGAGCAGCGTGCGTCCCTTCATCTGGACAGACCGTTGATCCATATCACCCCTTCTGTCCCCACTCCTTACCGGCCTACTGTCACTCGCCAGAGAGAGAGAGTGTGTGAAAGAGAGAGAGAGCGAGAGAGAGAGAGAGAGACAGAGAGATTGAAAGAAAGGACAGGAGGGTCGGAGGGCAGCGAAAGTGAGGAATACACGGAGAGAGGTCAAAGGTACTCTCGCCCCCTAAGTGTAGAGGAGAGTGAATGAGGGAGAAAAAAGAGAAAAAAAAAGAAAGGATGAAATAGAGAGGGGATCCAATGTGCCCTCTCTTGCACCCTCCTTCTCCTCATCGGTTCCCTGCGCTCTGTGTTGCGGTGCTCGCTCTATTGTGCTAGCTTTCAGAAGTGCTCAGTTTGAGTGGCAGGCCGTCACAGATCAGCTCCCCGCTAAAGCATCCTGGCAGGCCGGGGTGACGGGCCAGGAAGGGATCTAAGTGGGTTTATCAGCGCCTCCTAACGCCTCTCCAGCTCCCTGACACAAAAGAGAGGGGTATTAAACATCTAAAGCAAACCAAAAAGCGTGAAAGCTCCTTATAGGGCCTCCGGATTGCGGATGTGCCTGGGATCTTAAAAGAAAGAAAGAAAAAGAAAAAGAAAGACATAAAAAATAAAAACAAACAAAAATGTCGCAAATGACACAGAAGGCAATGGAAGAATTGGGCGGGCGACACTGTCACTTTGGACAATAACATAAGCAAATGCAGAATAAGCATGGCTGTTGATATAAAACGAATGCAAAAAAAATCATAAATACGTAGCGCAATTAAAATTTTCTGTTAAGCCTGAAGTATAACCAAAATGCAAAG
The DNA here is from genome assembly GCA_032275025.1 of Enteromius treurensis. NCBI lineage: Eukaryota > Metazoa > Chordata > Actinopteri > Cypriniformes > Cyprinidae > Enteromius > Enteromius treurensis. The sequence continues at coordinate 18,650,536 of JAUCMU010000030.1, read as the reverse complement.
CATGTTTTTATGAATTACACAGACAACTGCCACTAAAGCGAGTCTCCAAAATGCAGGTATTAACCAAGGACGATAACTATAATAATAAAATGTTTAAGAGTTTTATTTAAACAATAAAACTCTATAAAATAGCATAATCCACAGAGCTATAACAATAAGACATTGGCAAACATTAGCTGTTTTCAACCACAAATTGGATGTTAAATTAGTCACCCTCAAGCCATCCAAATGTGGGTAACTTTTCTTCAGCAGAACAGTCAAAACAGCATACACAAGAAAGACTAAATTCATATCTGTGGTTCCTGACAAGACATTAAGGTCTTATGCAGCAAAACAATCAGCCTGTGCAAGAAACCGAATATTATTTACAACATTATTACCTGTAATCTAGAGCCTGGTTACTAGTTCTTTCAGTTTACTTTAGTAGAGTTGGTTGTTGGATGTGTGTGTGTGTGTGTGTGTGTGTGTGTTAGCATGACCTGAGTTGACCCCTATCTAAGTCTGGGGCTAGTGGGGGGTCCAACTTTATGTGTTTGTAAGCAAAAGGTCATGGAGAGGTTTTGGTGTGCCTGCAGGGGGTGTGATGCAGGACCATGAATCAGAGACCCAGTGCATCTTCCTCCTCCTCCCAGTCAGTAGGAAATAAAAAACAAAACAAATTGTACTTCAGCTGTGTTTAGAAAAACTTTTCGATCTAAAATGTTTCCTAGTGGTTACTGCATTGATTCTGGTGTGCTAGTGCCAATGTAGACAGCGCATGTTCTACTCTGACTTGGGTCATCATCATTTCTCGCTTTCTTTTTCAATGAAATGGCAAAATAAAAATGCTAAAAAACAGTTTCAGTAGAAGCAGAAGAGCTGCTTCAGTGCTCGATGAGTGTGTGTTTTTCTGGCCTTATCTCCATGCTACCTTTGACTTTTCTCAGCTTGTGTTGGATGTGTTTCAGAGGCATGGTAATTACATAATTACTGCTGTAATTAGCACTGTGGTTGATTGGGAGGGAGCTCGAGGGAGGCCACCGCAGGTCAACTCAACATGGCTGCGTGCCTACACCTGACCGACAGCATTCCCACACAGTATCGCTCCATTTCCTCACATGCTTTTTCTGATAATGGCTGTTTACACCAACACGTGGAGGTGGGTTCAAAGCCATAGCGAAACATATGCAAGCTCTCCTACTGTATAATAGCTCAGCCACAGCCAAGTTCACTGCTAATGTGGTTGTGAAACTCAACGAGAAAAGTCGGCCACTTCAATGTGGAGGCGGCGTTCGTCTCTTCGAATAGCAACTCGGACGCCAAGTCTACGACAGTGAGGTCTCTGATATCGACAGCTCATTAGCAGACCTTCTGTCTGAATTCATACACGGCAACCTGCCATATATTCTGCAGAAACAAAGATTTTGAAGCCCATTTAGACATATAATGTGCACGTTGGCTTCCATTTAAAATGACCTTTGATCTTTTAAAAACATTTCCTAAATATAATCTGACAAAAGAACCGGTCGACCGAGTACACTTTTCCAAAATATGCAGTGAGACCATTTTGCATAGAATACTGTATCCCAAAATGCAAATGTCCTGGACCTGACCCTCCAAACTCCAATGTGATGAATAAACCAGAAGCTCTGATTTTTTACATCTTACTTATGACTCATTTTTTCAGTGGTGCCAAAAACAGTTTAGACATATTGTGTTTACATAAACTGGGTTTAAAAGGCGAATTATAATAAATACAGCACTTATTACTGAGGTTATAATTAGAAGCCAAATCGAACGTGCAACATGATGAGGTCATGTAACAGCAGTGGAGCAAACTATAGTTATAGACATTTTACTGTTGCATTCTGTATACTCCATTGCATTTTACTAATAAAAGAAAATATCCAGTGCTCTACTGTATGCTAATATTCTATAGACCAGAGCTTATTGTATACTGCCCACCGTCACCTGCAGAGAAATATTCAGAGGAAGTCTAGCTCTCACAGTGAGGGCTTTGGCTGCTAGCCAGGTAACAGACTAATTGTGTTTGCCCCCTACACAGCGACAGCCAAGAAAAAGTGCTCCCTAACCCTATTACAATATTGACTAACTGTATACAAAAACACAATTAAATGAATTCTATATACAAACAAACAAACAAACCCCACTCTCTCAACGGAGGGATCTCTCCTCAGTATTAGGATCACAGCTGCAGGGTTTCAATGAGAAAAGTGCAGCACTATATCTACAGATCTAAAGTATGTGGAAGTCACAAAGTCATGAATTCAACACTTCCAACTCACAATCATTAAAATAAATCCCCTTAATTGGTTATGTGCAGCACTGCAGGTTTAGGAAAAACATCTTATCCAGCTTTCTATAGCTACTGTAGAGGCTTTGTTGATTAAAGTAGAGTATTTGTAAGTTCTTAAAGGTACAGTATGGGGTTTAAGTCAACATCGCAACACATTTTACTTCCGCATTAAATCTTTGGAACACAAAAAAAAAGACATTTTTGAGGAAATCCGAGAGCTTTCTGACTCTCCATAGACAGCAACTGCTACGTTCAAGGCCCAGAAAGGTATTAAGAAATTTGACAACAGCCGTTCAAGCTCACTTTAATGAAGCTTCGAGAATACTGTACAAAAATAATGACTTTATTCAACAATTTCTTTCCATCAAATGCAATTTCTCTTGATTGTACAGTATGCGTGGCACTCTTGTGAACGCATATCGAAGACTAAGAAATTGCTGAATAAAGTCATAATTTTATAAAGTCATAAAAATTGCCATGGGAGCCATGTTGTAGGTTGTAGGGGTGAATTTAAGTATGCATGCAAGAGGCGTTTCACCCTCACCGGACCTCACCATGGGTGACAGTTTCCTTGGAAACCCTTCCCAGTGCAGCGGTGTGGTGGGTTGGGTTGGGTTGTGTCGGGGGGGCTCAGTGCCACAGAGTGTGCACGTGTGCATACAAACACACACACACACGCACAGGCAGGATGGAGGAATTGTCACACACTAAACACATGTCAGTCTGTGCTTCCTCCCTTCCTGTCAGCTCAGCACTGGTCTGGTTGAGAATCCCCACAAAAAAAACTAATTTGCATAAACATGCCACCTAAAATTAAAAATCACACCTCTGTGTAAAGTTGTTTCAATGTGTCAAGATTTGATTTATTGGAGCATTCCAAATCATTCAACCATTTGTGTGCTTTTTGTTTCTACCTTTTAATTTGTGTTTTACCCTTCCTTCATAAATAACAAAGCGCAGCTGTCCCTATAAAAAAAAATCCCTCTTCATTGTTCAGATTTTTTAATCTGACATTGACAGAAACACACAGAAACTTTTTACGGCCCAAAAGACTGAGACCATTAGTGAAAATTATTCTATTTTGCATTTTTGCAAAATAGGTATCATGATCAGCACATTTGATTATTTAATTATTAACACAAAAAATACTTAAGAAACATAAATACCTATATACATACAAATAATTTAAAATAAAGATATTTGGATCCCAGTGTATAAACAGGAATGTAGGTTAATTCTTAATATTTTTCTTAGCACTTACAGAGATACAGTTTCCTATGATACTGACCTCTCTCTCTCTCTCTTTCTCCAGATCAAACACGCTTGTTCATTCTCCTCCTCTCATGCACACTATAGACGAGAAGAGGCAGATCTCTATGCTCAGGAGAGACACCCAGAGAAGGAAAGAGCTAGAAAAGAGGAAGCGCAATGTCAGCAGTCTGAGGTAGCTGGGCGTTGTGAGATAGCTCATCAATAGAGCCTGCTCTGCATACTAAAGCAGCCTCCGGGCATAAAGAGCGCACTGTCCAACTTTCCAGCACATCCACTGCTAAAATATTCAGTGCCCTTGCTATAAAACCAAGTGAATAGCTGGGGAGGACAATTATACAAACTAATCTATAACTACAACCACATGCATGTACATTTATGTATATGCTATTTAGATTTGTATTATTTTTGGATATTAGTCTGCAGCTAGTCTGCACCTACAAAAAAACATTTTTAAAAGCCAAAAACATAACTTATAGCTTCATAATTACCTACATTTTACATATTATGATAGACTGATAAAGTTTTCCATTTTTCCATTTGCCAGCATTTGCATTCCCTGAGAATCAAACCAATTATCTTCTTGTTAGCACTATCCTTTGATAGATGTCAATATCTGATAGCAGTACACAATTTAATAATTTTGTCTGATGTACATTTACACTGATTCAAACATAATTACATCATCCTTGTGTATTTAAATAGAGCATTTTATTGTAAAATGACACATTTTTCTATTGTATTTTAAAGTCACTGTGGAATCAAAAATCTTTCAGACATGACACAAACTCACTGTCTTGTCTTCACTGCTGCTCCAGAGCTGCTCTCACCGTCTGCTTGATTATCCCAGCCAATCTGGTGGGACACAGAGCATATGAAATACAAATTTCACTTACAGTATTTCACTTTCATAGCAGATGCTATCTATATATTCTTTCACATGTTAAACCTTATGACGTTACTAACTGTGTTACATTCTTTAGTCTATGGCAGATAATGGGGGCCTTTCAGACAGAATGAGTTCTTGCACTTAAAAACAGGAAGATCAGCGAAAGCACATCCACTGTTTCGAACCTCTGACGAACTATGAGACACTGACGTGCATCTAGCCTATTTTAATTTAGCTTTGAAACAAAATCTTTTTAATGTCAACTGCTAGGCACACAGAACATCAGTGTCTTCAACTAAACTGTCCTATGTAGCTTTTAAAAAAATGATTCACTCAAATTAAACAGTTATGGCAGTTCATAACACCAATTTTAAAAACTATTTACAGTGCTTGGTACTTGGGCCTGTCCCAATATCCACACTTGTGGCCTTGACTACTTAAGAGCAAGTGCATTAGACATAAAGTAAGTGCACTAATTGTCTGAGACTCCCCCAGGTCAGAAAAATGCCAATGTTCACGGCCATGAACTCAGTAACTTTTTCAGTGTAAGTTAAATGAATTTGATTTTACACAGAATTAGTTTTTTAATACTTAAAATGTGTTGCATATTTTTTAGCGCTGAGAAAAGTATGTGTATTTTTGTAAAATGCTTGCAACTGCTTTTTATCACTTAAGGTCTTTGCAACACTGCTTCCAAAATTATTGTCCGAAATAAGTAGATATGTGGTCGAGTCACTTGCATAACTTCTCCAACACTCGACTGCTTACCCAATGTAATTTTGTCAGCCCTGTATGATTAAATGTGAGGTTAAAGGTCAAATGGAAGCATAAGGGTAGTGCCATGCAAAGAGAGGGCACAAAACATCCATAGCAGACGCACTCACGCATCCACACACACCTCGTCTAGCCACATCAATCTTCAGGGTGGAGCTAAATCAGATCCAGTGGCTTTCCTTTGACCCTTTCAAAGGTTTTTCATTTTCATTGCCATAGAGACCAAATCATATCGACCAACTGGGAGAGTTCAAGCTAACTAAGTGAAATCCGCGTGTGTGTGCGGTACGAGAGTGTGTGTGCGCATCTCTGTTTGTGTGTGTCAGTGTCTCGCTGATTTTATCTTCCTTCAGTTTCATTCGCTCCCTATTCTCTGTCCCGAAGGTATATCAGCGAGAAGACTGCAGAGTAAATTGTCCCAAATTGAGTTCCCTCTCCTCGCCAGAGACAGGCCACATCTCTGCCGTTTAGAGGCGGTGAGAAAAAAAAAAGGGAAAAACAATCTTGGCACAGTCAGGCTCTTAACAATTTTCTCTAATTTCCGTCTCTCTCGCTCTCCCCCCAACCGTAGAGTTGCTTTCTAACTGATTCTCCATTGCTTGTCCCTCTCTTCCATCGTATTTCTCTCTTCCAGCTCCCTTTGTCTACCACGCCATCTATCTTCCCCCTCCCCCTTGCTTCTCTCTCTCCTTCGGCTTGTGTTCTCTCTCTCGCTCTCCTCCCTGACACACTACCCATCACAGCGGACCCCCAGGCAGTAGAGTCCCGCTCTGACAATAATCACACAGTAAGTTTATAATGCTGCCAGGGCCGAGCCTAGCACAGCGCACACTGCTCCCTCGGCTCTCCTACACCCCATTACACTCAGTAGGAGCCGAACTCGGGCTAGCCGAGACCTGCACTGATGGATAGCGGCAGGGAGATCTCAAACACACTCCCCCATGCTGTGTACGGGGTCCGCGTCTGGTCACGTGTGGCCGCAATGCTAACGCTAGTGGACCGACTAAGGCTGTCTCCATTCAACCTGTACTAATGCCGTTTAGCTCCCACTGTCTGGCTGAAAAATCATCATACATGCTTTATTTTACATTGCCGGTTTGTAATTGTGAAAAACCTTGCAGCAAACTGAAAAACACTTTCATTTGACAGTGACGAAGGCTGATAAACCCCACTGTGAGAGTCATTCTAATAGCATAGGCTTCCTTTCAAAGTGTTTTTGCTCAAATGTCAACTTCAATGACATGCTTGTCATCCTCAGAGTATATTATACTATTTCAGCTTGACTGACTCCAGTATTTCCCAGAGATGACTGACTAAAATACCTCAGAAATGACTGTAAAAGTACACTGTTAAAAAAATCTGTAGAAAATACAGTATTACTGGCAGCTGTTTGCCAGTAACTTACTGTAGATTTAAATTTATGTTATTTACTGACAACAGTTTGTT
>JAUCMU010000030.1:18625391-18635531 GCA_032275025.1 Enteromius treurensis | reverse complement strand
AATCACAATGTTGTTCCAGGGTCAACAAAGATGTTGACCCAGGGACGCACCGAACTCTGTAAAATCAGGTTCTGCAGGTGGGGCTTAACTACTATGTACTTAAAAAAATAAGTACAATGTACTTATTGGGATAATACTGTATTTTAAAACACTTCCGCTGCTGTTGAGGTAACAGGTAAGGTTGGGGACAATTTTTGTTGATATGGGTATGTATAAGTGTGTGTAAGGGATGGGTCCACAGTGTAATTATAAATGTAATTACACAAATTAATTACAGATGTAATTACATATAGGTATTTTTAATAGTATAAGTACAATGTAAAAACATAGATGTTCACAATAAGTGCATTGTATCAAAAGATTAATTTAAATGTAAGTACAACGTAGTTAAGGCCAATTAATATAAAGTTGGACCCCTAACTCTTGTGGAATACTTTTACAGTGGAGATAAAATACACATTTTCCATCAGTGCATTAGTATTTTCCATCATGCTTTTTTTAAAACAACACTGTTGATTTAACCGAAACACTCTTTTGCTTTGAACCAAATGCATAGATTCACAAACACACACACACACACACACACACACACAAACACTGACCTCTTACTGCTCTGTTGTGAAGGTTTGCATCTCACAAATTCGAGCATGTGTGTAGGTCTCAGAAACCACCGGCTATCACGTTCACCAGAGGTCGCAGTGCGCACAAGCGTAAATGTGTACATCTGCGCTGCAAAGGTGTCAGATATTTTCCTGGCACTTCAAATGAAACCTCAAACCTATAATAGCCACCATTATCTGGCTGACGTGTGTCTGCGTGCTCGTGCCCACACTTCTCACACAACACACAGATCCCATTTCAACCCAACAATGCACAAACAACCTCTGGAACACTTCCTGACATGTGCCTGGACACTCATTACCACACTGTAGGACGATTACTGACTCATAACACGCACTAACAATTACACACGGATTGCATTACGGTACACACAGGTCCACGAAACGCGTCTCAGACTACATAGAAAACCTTCATATAAACAAACTCACCTCTGTCTACACCTGTTTATTTAAGCCTTGCGTCAGCAGGTTTCAATGGGGTTTTCATTTAGCCTGCCAGCGTGTAAGCTGCTGCGTTCAGAGATTTTAATATCGGCCTTGCAGACGAAGAGATTCATCAGTGACCTTTTATGATGGGACTGAAGAGCCTGGAAATGGTGACATAATGTCACAGAGAACATAATAAATCACATAAAATAAAAGCAAGCTCACTTTGACAGCATCTTCAGCCCATAACTGTTCCAAGTGAGAACAAACATATTGTAATGACCTTCAAATGCACATGACGTCGCTGAAAGGTGTGAGAGAGACGTTAAGCGCAAAGTGCTATGGCCGACTACATGGTGAGAGGATGTTAGCAAGATGGGGTGAAGATTTGCTTCACAGAGGGGTGGCGGCTCTGAGGCGGTACAGCCTATATATGCTATGGACGCTTTCTGCCAAATCCCTCTATTACGGCAAGAAATGATCTTTCTTCCAGTGGCACAGCTGGTCAATCCCATATGAATGTGAGGATTGCATTTTGTGGCATACGTAATGAAGCATATGTCAAAGGAAGACGCAATTTTTCCTTTACGTGGATCTCTAACAGCCGAGCTGACTGTACATTATTCCTGTCATTACACAGCTACCCACATGCATACATAAATATGTGGATGTGAAGTTTTTAATAATTTGTCATATTAACCCGTGTATCAAACCAGTCGGCTTCCACTAAAAATAGTCTACTACAATATACCAAGCAATCAGGATGGTAACAAGATAAACACTGTACAACTATTAGTGTAGTATTAAAGGTATCATGAACGTTTTGACATGTAAGAGGTCATTGTTCTATAAAAGCATCAGACCTCAAAATCTCCTTGTTAGTTCAAAAACAGCTTTTATTGACAACAAAAGAGACTGTTGAGGGCAAGAATACAGTGATACCGTCATTGTAGCTCATGACCCCTTTAATACTGAGATCATTTTTATTGCAATCGATGGCAACTTACACTCATGCTGCTTTGGTATAAAACAATGAAATGTTTCTTAGCCGCCTTGGTTGTGGAAATATGCATAAAAATTCAGTGCAGGGAGACTCTGTTATATTATTCACAGTGCTTTATGGAAATGGAAAGGCACTGAAGAGTTCTTTCAGCACAGTTTACTTGTCACAAGTCTGATCAGTGGCGATTTCTTTGCCGAATAATGGGTAATGTAGTTTTCTATCAGGAATTTTACTGTTACACAATCATACAATCATGCACGCTGACAGCTTCAACAAAAATATGTTAGCTAATAAACTCTTAGCTAAGTTTTTGCTTAAAGGTTTGTAAGTTGTCATTAAAAAATAAGTTGGAGAGAATAAATAGCATTTTTCCATCAAGAAACCAGACAACCGTTGCTGCATTTACAACATATTCAAACTCAAAATTTTCCTGTGCTCTAACTTTTTGATGGGTAATTCTGGATAATAGGTGAAAAGTAAGCATTTCTTTGAGAAGGAAACAAATTATCCTTGATGGTGTCCTTGGAGATTCTTGTGGTATAAAACCTTTCAGATGCAAATGTTTTCAAACAAATTATCAATATATAGGGATTTTGAAAGTACCCATTTGATAACCACTCAAACTCTCAGTCTTGGCCGTGAAGGACATGTTAATATTGCAAAACAGGATGAGCAGACATAACCCATTCGAGAGCATAAGCTGAGGGAAATGGAATGAGTAGAATTTGACATATTTGGCCAGTTGAGGACAAAAATCACCAGTGACACAATTAAATCAGACTTAACAAAGGGAATTTAATGTCAATGACATTTAGCACCAGCCTAAGGCGACAGGTAAAACAGTCCAGTCAGCCATTTCTTTGCGAAAGAGCTCACAGGACCGATGGGACGTTGGGATCGAGAATAAATTGAAAACGAACGTAGTTCTACAAACGCGCAACCAATTCAGAGCAATCACTCACTGACATTCTGCACACTGGATGGACGTTTACATACAATATGTTTCACAGGATAGACATACAACAAGAGGAGCATTCCATGATTCTGAGCAGCTCACGTTGGGTCAGAGGTTATGTCTAATAGAGGTGGACGTAAAAAACCTGACCTTCAAAACAAGTCAAAACATAAGACCAAGACACTGTGAGGAACTTTGATGGTCAAGACATTTTGTGTCCTCACACCTCACTTGGCGACAGCAAGAGAAGGCGAGGATATCGAAGGGGACATGACTGAGAGGGGAAACAGAGCTCAAGCTGGGCCAGGCAGCAGGCAGGCCAGCAGGACGCCTTCACCCTCCAATAAACTTCAGCTAAAGGTCAAACAGATGAATTATTCATTATTCAAGGTACAGCCAAGGCCAATATTGGCCTCCGTCCTAGGCTGGCCATTTTAAAGTGTTTTAGATGGGGGGTTAAAAGGGGAACAGCAGCGTTGTGCAGTTCGATAGCAACAAGAGCGCATGAATCTGTTTACGTGCAAGCACCAAACTTCTAGCAAAAGGCTATTGCTATGGGCGATATGCCTAGGCTTTCATTAAAGGCACCTTTGAAATAATACAAGTGAAAAAGGTGCGAAGGTTTCTTAATAAATATCTGAATTAAAGTGGGCATTGTGGGTCAATGTGTGCATAATGATTGGAGTTTTAAAAATTGATCATGCCCCATGTGGGCCCGTGTGTGTGTGCAGCTTGTAAAGGGCTTTTGATCAAATATGAAATATTCAAAAACCCAACTGTAATTTGATGAAGTCAGATATCCTCAAAATGGGAATAGCAGTCAGCACTTTTCACATTTCTGCTTATAAAAGACCCTCAATAAACGGATTTAGAAACGGGAGGGGGGAAACGGGGGTCTGGGTTAGGGTAATAAAGGCTGTTTAAAATATGCGCTGACCCGTGAGATGAACTGTGGTCGTGTTGCACGGCCAGCGATCTCTCGACTGCCTTTCCTCTCTCCGGTGACACTGGGCTCCGGTCCCGCGCTGCCCTCCGGCGGCCAAACAGTGCAACTGCAGCGGTATGTGGGCAGCCGAAGCTGCACAGCGGGCCTCTCCAATCCATGCCCTGCCATTCACAATGGTATCAATTAAGAGCTGCGAGCACTCTTTCTTAAATACATACATTTAGTGAAGCCTTTCAACAGTTCAAAAGGACTGATGACTGGTTGAAATGCATTGATTGGCTGAAGGGGGGTAGCACCGCTGGGTCCGAACAAAAAGTACAGTCCTACAAGTTGCCCCATTGAAATGGAGTCGTATTATTTCGCGAATGTATCCTGCTTAAGCTCAGTGTTAATATGACACTTTAACAGTTCTGTGCTAAATGGCTGGAAAACACATTTATCACTAATGTGGTCCAACTGGACAGGCATGATGAAAGAATTTAAATAGCCTACCTACATCAGAGGGTCCAAAAGTGTCTGAAAATACAAAGAGGAAAAGATTGGACTGTAAGAAAATAAATACAACGTCAAATGAACACATCCAAAAATGATGTGATGATGAGAGAAAATATATAGCTTACATGGCTTACAAATGATTCAGATCCATGATGTGCTGAAGCAATTCAGTGTCTGAATTGTTTTAGTCTACTGGTTTCACCATTCAGCTCTTGAAAACACTCTTGAGTTAACAGGCAACAAAACCAGAACCATGATCTGAAAAATGAGAGTTTGTGTGTCCACATGAATATCTGCACTGGGCACATTCACTTATGAAAATGCTTATGAACTGGAGAGCCCATTTGTGTTTCATGCATATTTCATGTAAAGCACCGTATAATAAACAGAGGTACAAAGCAGCAAGGGTAACATTGTGAATCGAAAGAGGATGTTTCAGCAAAGTAAAGAGATGAAAGAGTGATATTTGCTGGCAACATGCAGGTATGAATACAAAAGCTAAGCAAAGGTGGGAAACTTGGTGTTGTGTTGTTGCAGTAAATATTTGTAGCAGTATATTAGTAAAAGGATAATACTAATTAAATAAACAATGACCAAATGAACAAATATTGAAATTGCTAATAATCTAATCTATTAATTGCAGGCTTCAAATTTGCTTTCAGAATAAGGAAAGTGTAATAGCTTTTTAGAATTTTTAAATCCATTTTGTGATGCAATTAGATACAATAACAATTCAACTGAGTTCAATGTGATTTTTAAATACAATTTCTGAAGTAAAACTTGGCTTTCAGTACTTACAGTTTCAGTGCTTTTAAATAGAACAATGTCAATGTACAGATTAATAAATAAAGTACAAAATACAAAAACACAAAATGGTTCAAGGTGTGACCACTACAACTTTAATACTGATTAAAGATGAAATTATGGCTGTATACAGTCAATTTGACAGAAAACATATAGTCTCATATTGCACGCCATAAAACAATCTGAAAGTTTTTCCTAGAAAGATATGTTAAGTTTCTTTCATACAAACACTACCTGTCCGCCACAGCAGAAAAATCCTCAAGTCCATCACCTTAGGTCACGCTTCTCTGACAGAATCGAATAACAACCACCCACACAACCTCTTCCTACACACTCTATCTACAGGTTTCGATGCAAATGTCTTCGGAAATAAGACACAGTGCTATCGCTAGTTCCTCTTGGCATGCAAACGATGCATTTATCTAACTTTACCTTCACTCGCCATCTGCAGGGCTCCACTATATTCTTCCCACATAGTTCAAAAAGCACAGACACTTATTTAAAATTAAGTTAGAGTAATATTTAATACATCTAACCCTAACCCTGACATTGCAACAAAGAAATTAATGTTAAAAGGCATCATTTGAAGATTGGGGTTGGCAGAGAATGAATGTGATATGAAAAAGCACATTCAAAATAATGTACTATATCAGTATTTCTGCATGCATTTGGAGTTAGGATGGAGTTTCCCTGCTCTTCAAAATCGCCCAGTCAATCTTACAGTAAAGCTGGGACCTTTTCCCACTAAGCTGCTCAGCCTGAGGAAGACAGCAAGGAGGGGGCCAGGGGTCTGCCATACAAATGATCCATTCCACAGAGCGAACATTCAGCACAAGGGTCCCAGGGCCTACAGGGACTCTGATAAAGCACCTGGACATTTTTATAGACAAACTACTTATTTTTCCCCCTCATATCGCTTAGGACAACTGATAACTTTATATTTCTCTAAAGCGCTGTGCTGAAAAGGCTGAGGGAAAGGGCCTTTCAGCAGTTTAATTGATCAAGACGAAGCCATGGGGGGCACCTTCAGATAAAAGAGACGGGGACGTTTTAAAGTACAGTACAATGGTGGAATCTTTTTTTGGAAGGGACACAATAAGGGGTAAAATATGAGTCATTACTTAAACTCATTGTGGAGCTTTTAACTGCAGCTTATGTCACTCTTAAAGCACGCGTTTTGTAGACCTATTAGACACAGGGTTTTATTCTGTTGAGTACTTGTTTTATATTTAATCCTTATTGGTGTTTCTTTGTTTACTGGGGGCAATAAGCAAGTGGGTCCAATTTGTGAGAAAAATTATGTGGCATGAAAAATCTGGAATCAACTTGACATGTTGAACTAAATATTTTTCATCATAGTTTGAAGATCCCTGACTTTGAGGTAAATGTTGAATGTGTTTTTCAAATAAACTGTACAAATTGTAAAATATTTGAAGATAATAGTTGAAGGGAAAGGGAAATTTAAAAAATTGCATTAGAAAACATAAATTATTAATTGTAAATTAATTTTAATGTCCATTGCTTTTTAATGGTTAACTAAAGTAGAATCGTTTTTTTTTTTTGCACTAAATGAAAGTGAATTTAAAAAGGTCAAATAACTAGTTTAACATAAATTAATTGTTTTAAATAGCCATAGGATGCCCTTCAAGCAAGCATGCTTTTCAAGTCTATTTGCATTTCTACTTTGTAATTGCCCTTAAACCATTTCTTGTTTTCACAAGGGTCGTACCTGTTGATAATAATAAAACGAAATATGCTATACATCTGTATGCTCCAAATACATTGCAACATATAGACAATAGCTCATCTCATCCTTACAACTGCAGTGAGTTCATGCACACTAATCAGCATATTGCCTGACACGTCCTAGTGCTCTGATTACACAGGAACATCATTTCATTCACAAATTACGGACGTAAATTATTCAGAGCTAATAGATTGAGACAGACGGCGGCAGCCTCTAGGATAACCTAATCACTTCACTAAAAAATTGCTACAAAATGGGACTCACTTTAACATTTTGACTGTCTGAAAAATCCGGACTGCATTTTCACTGTTGTCTTAGTAGGGGGCTTGCTAGGTTTGGAGGCAGCCTATGTTTATATTTTCAAAGAAAGAAAGATAGAAAATAATACCCTCTCCGCATGCAAGCAATTGTTTACAATATTTTTAAAAAATGCAAATGACATCCATTTTCAGTGCCCTGTTCTTGTTAGACATTGCAAAATCACATCCAGAGAGGGTGGAGGGCATTTTACTGAGATCTCTCCTCCCTTTCGGGCACCGAAAACAATGGTTAGTTAGTGTCAACATGACTTTAATTGTCTGCCTTACCTTCAGTCCGTGCGCGCGCGGAGCTGTATAGATCCACGTACGTACTGCAAGACGCAACCATAATTTGGATAAAACCAAGAGGCTACAAAATGACATCGGTTCGTCTTTTGTCGTTACACCTAAAAACGAAAGTCGGACGACATATGTTGCTTTGACATGCCATTACATCCGCGTATAAGTCTAACCGGTAAGACCTCAGCGTCGAATAAAAGCTTATCAAATCGAGATATCTGCATTCAGATGCGGGGACTGAAAAGATGCTTTTAAATGTATGCATGGTGATGGCCAAAGCTGTAGCCAGCGGAAATACATCTGCATATGGAAATCAGGATAACCCTGGGTCCAATTTTACTTAACAGTGATGTACTGGTTATTAATTAGACTGGAGTAATGTGGGGCAGACCAAGGGGCTTAAAAGACGTATTAATGCATCACGGTTCAAAATCGCCCCCTGTAGCTGTGATTTCAACAGCAATAGCTAATTTCTTGCATGTCATGTCATTATATTGTTTTATCTGTACTACGTTAAATTACTAGCAAAGACAAAAACGCACACAGTAACTTTTCGACGTTTCAATTCCTATTTGCAATGTTTTAATATTGTAACAGTTCCTGGCCACGCCCCCTTGAGAACTTCTGTCCAATCAAAGAGTGTTTTGGATGACCGACAGTCCGTGCGCATGCGCGGTGTTGCTTTGACTGTAGCGCGGGAGTCCAGTGATACACTGGGAGGAAGGTCTTTCATAGACGCAGCAGTTGTCAACAGTGTCGAAGTAAGTGTTATTATAAACGTTATTAGATCCTGCATGACTGAAATTGTTGTAGCTGATAAAAATGATACGGTTTCTCTTACTACTGATATAACTTCCTGGTCGATAGCTCACAGAAATAGCGCTAAAAACATCATAAAAAGATGTGTAAATAACCGCGTGAACCAGCCTAAAATGCTTTACTGATTCACGGTTTCCTCACAGCCTAGCCAAGACAATGTTTTGTTTCTTATGATTTTTGTTGGGTTGTTTGAAATCGTCTAATTCGTGGTAAAAATGGTTTTATTGCATTATATATTGATTGTCTCTTATAAACTTCACAGTGGTCTATTGCGTCTTGTTGACATGGAGGGGGAGTTTTCGCAGTCCCTCACCCCACCAGTATCCCCATCTGCTTTGGATCATTATGGTGAATCAGCTCCCAGTCGGCCTCCCTGCTTCACCTGTGCTTATGAACCAGGTAGAGAAGAGACAGGACGACTGTCATCAAATGGCTACATCAGCAGAGGAGCCCTGAAGAGGTACTAAGTCCTTGTGTTATAATGATGATGTAGTCTGTGTCAACCTGTCTGTTAAACTTACATCCTCTTTTCTTTCGGTGTAGGCTGCTATTAAAGCTTGATCCAGCTCCTGCAGATTTTGAGGGGGACACGGTTGATATTTTTGACTTCCCATGGGTGACAGAAACGGCGCTGGTAGAATCTACCAAACTTCTGTTTGGCTTGTTCAGGTAGGAGTGCAGGTGTGTTGGCTCTGGAGAATTGCCATGTTGTCTGCTGAAACAGGAAGTCTGCTAATTTGACAATCTGTCTTTCCTTTCAGACAAAAGGTGTTAAAATTGGAGACGCTGGTGCAGTCCAGCTCGCACGATTTTGGTAAGCATCTGGAGCTGCATAGGAAGAGTTGTTACAGCCTGACAGTACTTTTCCAGCTGAAATATGAATAACTATATTTCTTGCGCTTTCAGGTCAAGCGAGCAGTCTTCATTATGAGGCAGAGGAACTGAGACAGCAGTGTGTGCTGTTCCTCAGCTATATCAAGGTCTTCATTTACAGGTACAGATTGCTGTGGCTTGATAGTGGCGAAATAATATTAGAAACTGGTTTCATGATGAGTTTTGCTCTGCAGGTTTTTGGAGTCCTCACAATCCCTGGATCAAGGTCCTGTTCATCCCTATAAAGATGCAGAAGCTCAACTGCCCTCAGTCTTGGTGGAGGAGCTCTTTAGTATCACGCTGCTTATTGGACGAATCAAAAATCTGCCAGCCAATGTCCAGAGTGCTCTTACGATTCAACACCAGGGAAAGGTATCCCTGTGCTATTATCACAAAATAAATGATATCTTTTATCCTATTAATGATATTCCTCCATATCTGGTTATGTATTTACTAAATGGCCTAACAGGATAGTTCACTCAAAAAATGACAATTCTGTCATCATTTAGTCACGCTCTAGTTGGTCCATGCCTTTAGGAATTTTTCTTCTTCTTCTGAACACAAGAGAACACATTTTGGTGAAGATGGGTGACCAAAAAGTGAATGGTTTTCACTGACTTCCATATTTTTTTCTATTTAATGGTGTCCAGTAGAGATGCAACAGTTTTCGGTTCTTTATCGAACCGTCCGGTTCGCCCTGTTCGGTTCGGCACACCCATGTGAACCGCAATATTTCGGTAGCCTATTTGGGGCATTAAATTATCATTTTAATTAATATGGGCATTTTCTGTGTATTAAGCGCATAGACAATCAGGCGATGGTCAGAAATTCTCAAGACTAGTGATGTGTCGTT
>JAUCMU010000030.1:18526046-18556555 GCA_032275025.1 Enteromius treurensis | reverse complement strand
GACGTGGATTTGATCGTACGAACACTCTAAGATCAAATCAGTGCGTAAGAAAGTTTTATAAATGAGGCCCCTGATCAATTAAGTGTGTTGGACCATAATCAACTAACCTGCACAAAAACCCAGAGTTGAATACCCCTTGAGGATGAACTGAAACGGCAGACCCAGTATCAAAGTATGAATGAAAAGAAATATTAGGCTTAGACTTCATTTGCTTGTGTACATATATCTATACGAACCTGCCATTTCACATAGGATATTGTGTGTTTAGTCGTCTCAATCATCTCAACAAATATTTGACAAGATGATTTAATCAGCAAGATCATCCAACATTATTAGCATCTTGAGGATGAATTTCAATGTAACATTATCTTACCATCTGAGTAAGTACTATTTTTGTATGGAGTTGTGCCTGTTGAGGTGACAAAACTGGACATGCTAGTTCAGAGAGGAAAATAGCACAAAACAGCACCTGAAGATTGCATGCCACGGGCAATAATGACTCCACTGTCTGCTTCTGTGGTCGAACGGATGACGTTTTTTTCAAGTAACAATAAAGAATTGATTCATCATCCTTCAAACTTTTAAAATCGCTGCAAAAGTTCCATTTCTTCGCCATTGCATATTTCACCCATCTCTCATATTTCAAGACCTTTCTCACACCAGGTGACATTTGACACTGAAACCTGTAATATTATGCTAAGGGTGCGAGATAAAAGTTAAACCTAAACATTTTTCATTTACACAAACCTTCAAAGAGAAGAACATGCAAATACCCCCTCAATTTATAATAAATATGTGCATTTAAAGTGAGCTACAGAATTAACACTTTAACTTAACGCCTCATAAAAACAACAAATAGTTTTATGTAACTGAAATCCTTAGCAGGATATAGTTCCACTTAATTTGCACAATAAACAATTACTACACATTTTAGTGATTGAGGAAATTTCAGCATGACATAAGAAACACGATCTATTTCCTGGTCTGAGATGAGAGTTTGGGGCTGCTCTTGATCCAGTCATAAGCCTCTGGCACTCTCACTATATTTCTCTCATAGTATCTATCAGTGATGTGTTAGGCCTCTAGCCAAGAGAGACAATGTCACACCGAAGAGAAGAACAAACAGACACTTTCATTCTCAACAGGATATGGAGGATATTGTCTGTAAATTTACTGGAAAAAAGTCCCAGCTTCACGGCAATTCATTTTAATAAAGTAAACTATTTTCTTTCAGATGATATGCAAAATGAACCGGGTAAACATTACACTGAGCTTTCCAATCAGTAAAAGTAAAAGCATTTAGGAATCTATAATGCTAATTTCTACATACTAATGTATTTTCCTATTTTTATTTGAATAATATTTAACAGTAAATATTTGTTACAATAAATAAACTAACATTTAATGTAATGAAAATCAATTCACTTTATTAATACATTTATAAGTTTGTGATAATGCATTAACAAAGTGATCTTTATTTAATAAACAAAAGTATATTTACACATAAATACATTTCACAAAAAAAGTTCCTTATAGATGATTGAGGACATGAACTAATAACCTAATCAAGACAATGTTAATTTCTGCTAATGCCTTATCATATTAATTTAATTTTAATAATATGTGAGTAGATATGTTTTTACAATATCAATTATGATGTTATATATTGCATACATTGTTATGTAATTGTATATTATTAAAACCTAAATGTAACACAATAATTACTGTTTGTGATAATGCAATATTTAATTTCCTTCAAGTTAAACAGCATTGTAAAATTGCTTCAATTAAACAATTTGTACACTGTACACAAAAATGCATATTTTACAAATACATATAAACAAACATATACTTTTTACTGTTTTCCACAATTTAGAATAGCCATCATGAAGTTTTGTCTTTATTAAGATCATTGCACGTGAAATACAAAACTTCGTCTATTTAAGTTCCATGTCAAATGAAGACACACTTTTGTCAGATGAGCTCACAGTCTGTTTTAAGGCATTTATCTATTTTGTTACAGAAGCTTGTTTCTCCTCAGGCACAAGTGACGGATTGGATATGACGTAGACTGAATTCTCAGTTTTACTGTGCGGATCAGTTTCAGTCAAGCTCTTGATGTTCTCAGTGCTCTTTCTGGCGTATTCATAAACACTGTTCAGGAATGCATCTTTGGTATTATACTCCTTTTTGAAAATAATTATGTAACATTTTGGCAAAAAGTGGCAGCTTAGGATCCCGTAGTTTGAAATGAGAATAACAACCACCTCCACAGCCGGTACATATTTGCCACTGGTGGTGACATGCACTGGGATAAAAATGACCCAGGCCATGAGGTAGATGAGCATACCAAATGTGATGAACTTGGCTTCGTTATACTTCTGCGGAAGTTTCCTGCTTTTAAAAGCAAACGTGAAACATATCAGCGCCAACAAAGCTATGTAAGCCAGCATTAACCCGAACATCACAATTGAACCCTCTTTGCATTGCAGGAGAATGGATTTGGGCTGCACCGCTTTGTCTTTAGAAGGCTTGTCCAAAATCAGCCAAAGAGTGCAAATGGTGACCTGAAGCCCCATGCAGATGCAAATGATCACATACGGCTTGTAGAGCTTGCGAAGAAACTCCTTAAGGTCTAGGTTCATCTGGAAAGCCAGAAGGATCTTTAAGGATTTAACCAAGATGCATGAAACACACAGTGTGAAACTCAGGCCAAAGATGACCTGCCTCGCCATACATGTCTCATTGCTCGGTTCACCCACAAAGAAAATGACACTAATAAAACTGCCCAGCAGGGAGAAAAGGATCAGATGACAAAGCGGTCCGCCTGCAGCCTTAACCACCAGAGAGTTCCTTTGCCAGAAGAACAGTGCAGACATCGAGAAGAGGAGGAGAATGCCGAGGGCAGCCAGCGTCAACAGGACGATAGCGAACCCACTGTTCCACTCAAAGTACTCATAAAGCTTGGGATAACATTTTGAGCTATTTGCATTTGACCACATGCTCTTAGTGTCGCAACTGGAACACGAGTCTGCATCTGTAAGACAATGTAAACACAGTATATGATTACATGTTGGAATAAAATTTTAAATGAACAGCAGGGCTTTTTCATGTACTTTCATGTATAGTGGCACCAAGGAACTTGCCTGTGTGGTTAGAGTATTGGTTTTCGGCGCAGATAAGGCATTCGTAACAGCAAGTGTGCTGTCCCTCCGCTGTTTTTTTGTACTCCCCTGGCTGACAGCTGTCTGAACACTTCGATATCACATTCTGAGAAGAAACGAGGGGAAAAAATGCTTTAGGCAATGCTTTATAGAACACGAATTATTCAGCACTGAGGAACACACAACCTGATTTTGCTGAGATACATGTGTTCCTGGGTCAACAAGGAACAACATTTTAATCCAAATATTTTATTTTGACCATATCTCTACACGTAACCTAAGAGTAATAGGTTATATAGCCTAATGTATTATAGATATTGCTTCCTTGCCTGATCTTGGCTGAATGAAAAAAAAAAATTCTATGTCAAAGAAGAACACAGCTACCGAGTAATTGCCATAGACCTAGGAATCAACTCCACAAAAAGTTTGGTTTTACACCTAAACCTAACCTTTAGCGTGAGTAATTCCTAAAATCAGAGGAAATTATAGATAAATGGCACTGATGTACGAGCACCAAACACTGATTGTAAGCCTACACTTCATAAAAAACTGTAAACTGTTTTTTCAAATCTGATTGGTTGATCACTATGTTGTTCCAGGGTCAACAAAGATGTTGATTCAGGAACATGTCGCACTTGGTAAAATCAGGTTGTGCAATGTAGCCTACTACTGTGATACTAGGCCTACTCTAAGTGCATTTTACATTTAGTCTAGTCTCGCGTAGCCAGACCTTCAGACTGATGGCTGAAGGTCTGGAATTCATAGTTCTTTGGCAAGGCCCGCCCATAAGGCCGTTTGACCGACATGTCAAACAACCAATCACAGTTCGTCACTTCTCGGGCGTGGAAATGTCCCCGCAACAACAGAGCAACGTGCAATAAGTCAGTCAGCAGAGACCATTCCTATGAGACGCTCGCGGTAAACATCTGTTTGAAGCATATCTCTCCCCTTTTTACACCCACGAGCAATTCTGGAGAACCGAACACAATACCGAATCGGCCAGCTGCGATGTCAGCGTCTGTTGTTTCATGTTTGCCAGCAAACGCGGCTGATATCCCCTTCTCAGTTAGGTACTTCACTTTATCTTCTATAATAGATAGGAGGGGACGCACAACTAGTAAAACTGGATGGCATACTTTTGAGAATCCAATGTTTAACTGATCTCAACAAATGCTTATTGTCACTCATGTTAACTTGACAGGTTTTTTTTCCCCGCAATTACACGTGTGAGCTTTGTTTCCCGGCGGACCGAAAATAAACGTGACACTCGCGCCGCCCGGAAATCCGCTCAAATTCAACCAATCAGATGGTGACTTCGACACTGCTGAAGTGTTTCCAGAAAAGTGGACCATATGCATCAGACGTTCAGCCAACGCTCCGTGGGCGTCTGAGGCTGAGATTAAATCTGGTCTTACAACTGTTTGTATATCCAGCTAGTGAAACTGGCACATGGTGATAAAAAAAAAGAAAAGAAAAAGAAATGAGGAATAAAATATTTCCATGTTTTTATGCTTAACCATAGATTTGCGTTTCCCCCCAAAAAAACTCAAGAGAACCCAAAAGCACTGAAATGCTTTTTTTCTTTTTTGTCATGTTTGTATCACCATGTTGCCTTGGGGCCGGTAATATTAAAATGATAATAATAATAATGTACACTGTAAAGCATAACAAAATCACCACATGCAATAACGAACACCCAGACAATACCGTGCCTATTAGCCTATAGCCTAGGTATTGTGACATTTTGATTGGATTGTACTAAAGAATATAAACTTTTTTTTATTATACTGACTTTTTATTAGCAGAAAACCTGCTAATTAAAAAAAGTTTAAAGAAAATATGTTACCTCAATATCACTTAGATTCTTCCTTGTAAATGTGAAACTGGTATTAGATAGATAGTATTGTGCTACTATGTCATGTTCGTTAGATTCATTTTCATCCCATTTGCAGACATCATATCCCAAATTAATGTCGCCGTTTGCGTCGAAACTGTACATGTGTCCTTCTTTCTCAAAAGTGATGTTCCTCAGGTGCTTAAAGAGCTGAAACACAAACGTTCAAACGTACAAACGTTGTTGATTGTGACAAGACAAAAGCAAGTATTACATTTGGCAACACTTTATAGTCCACATTTTACTAGTAAGTAACTTTGCAACAACATGTCAACTAGCAGTTATTAGAGTATTACTAGACTGATTAATATTTATTTTGATGGTTCTGCAACATACAACCCGCTGACTATCGGAAACTTTGCAAGTAGGTATACTTATTCTACTTACCCTAAACCTACCCTGACAGTCTACTCTGAGAGTTAGTAGATATGCAGTTGCAAATTTTACGAGAAATAGTTGACATGTAGTTGACACATAGTTACAAAGTTACTTATAGTTAGTAAAGTGGACTATCAAAATGAAGTGTAACCTTAGAGTTAGTTCATCCCAAAATGAAAATTCTGTCATTCATTATTTACTCAGAGAGCTGTCTGACCCTCCATAGACAGCAACATAACTGAAATGTTTCCAGGTCCAGAAACATATTAAATACATTTGTAAAACAGTCCATGTGACATCAGTGGCTCAACTTCGGATTTGCGAGGCTATAGGAATACTTTTCAAAAATAACCAAACGTACATGTAATAAATATGTTCTTAAGTAATCTCCAAAATGGTGGAAGACGTAGCTCAGGGGAGAATGGTTGCGTATGTTTGGTTATTGTTGTTTAGTTTGAGACATGCTACATGGACTGTTTTAACGATGTAATTACTAAAGTTATGTTTCTGGACCTGGGAACATTTCAGTTGTGTTTCTGTTTACGGAGGGTCAGATGGTTCTTCCTAAGATGTTCCTAAAATGAACCAAGGTCTTACGGGTTTGGAACGACATGAGGGTGAGTAAATAATGACAGAATTCTCATTTTGGGGTGAACTTACCCTTTTAAGTTCAAAGCAAGTGTCTCAGTATAGCCTACCTCCCAAGGCTGGATAGCTGTAGGTTTCTTGCATTGTCTTTTTACACATAGTTCTGCCACTGCATTAGCAATAGCACTGACTGCCATCTGAACACTGAAGACCATGTCCGAATATGTGTTTTTGACCAGTTTATTTACAGCGTTTGTAGAATTTCCTGTATCAGGATGCTTTAAAAATTCCTCCATGAATGAATTGTTCATAGCTTCGCTTTCAAAATTTAGATCCTTAAGGTGCTGATAAAAAGCTGTAACATTTCCACTTGTGAAGGTGAAACCCAGTATATTTCCGATTTCTGATTGGTTTACATCTTTCAGAATATCTTTAGCAGTTGACCAGTTGTCGCTGGCCACCCATACTTTTTTATTTGAAACATTTCTTCCAAGCATGCCCTGAAACAGCAACTCCATTTGAGATGACTTAGCAAATGAGACCACCACGTTAACCTTAGTATTTTTTTCAATGATGTCCAGAGTCTTGTTGATGTGAGTGCTTAATTTTCGTTGGTCTGATAGCGAATCTGGTAGGATCGCCTTAAAGGCCACACAAATTCCTTCGCTTTCAGTGTGATTAATAAAACTTTCCATGGCAGAACGTCCATAGTCTCCATCGGTGATGATGATCCCAACCCAGGTCCATTTATTGTCCTTCAGAAGTTGTACCATGGCATGTGTTTGGTACTCATCATTGGGGACAGTCCTCATGAAAGTAGGGAAACGACTTTTGTCACTCAGAATCGGAGCTGTAGATGCATAACTTATCTGTACAACAGACGAACATACAGCAATTAAAGCTAAAATACATATTTTTAGGTTAAATATATATATATATATATTTTTTTTTTTTTTTTCCTCAAGGCCTCTATTGTTCGGTGAAGGACCTTTACATTGGAAAAAAGGTTCTGAATAGTGAAAAATGTGTCTTTAGATAAGATTATGTTATTCACATCTCTCAGATTCACACTAAGAAATAAATTGTTCTTTTAAGAACTGTTTAGATCTGACAGTTCTTTATGGAACCAAATGGTTTTTCTATGATATAGCTGACCACACATTTTTATGAATTTCTGAATGCTAAATTCAGGTGGAGATCCTACCTGTGGAATCAGCAGAAGGTTGAGTTCCCTGGCAATGGCGATGGAGATCTCAGAAGAAGAGGCCCCAATTACCGCCATTATTGGCTGGACAGGTTGAGAAGGGTTTGACGGTGAACCACAATCTGAGAAAGGCCGAGTGAGATCTTGGACGGCCCAAAGTGCAGTTGTCACATCAGAACATGTGTCATAGATGCGATATCCAAGAGTTATGTTCAAACTGTTTAACATGGGGGATTGGTTTGCCATTTCCACAGCATGTATCATAACTAGTGCCTGACTTAAACCTCTTGTGTAGTATCTAACGAGAACAAAACAAAATATAAGAAATGGTTGATTTTTACCAAGTTAGCAATATTCTTCAGCATTAACACAAGAATCATAGTAGAATGTTTAAAAAAAATTAAAATAATTTTTTACAAAAACAAAATTAACAGTATAATGATGATGATCATGATAGATCGTCCAGTATGTTATTTGGAAAAAAGTGTGTGTGTGTGCATGTATTCGGGTGGTTGTTTGGTGTGACAGCAAAAATGTAAAAACATAAAAAATTTTAATATTACGTTTTTTTTCTACATTTTTGTTCATCAATTCAGCAACAACACATTAAATTGAAATTACATTTATAATGTTAACAAAATATTTCAAATAATCAATCTATTTAATTTATTTAAAATAAAGGCTGTTGTGAACTTTCAATTCATCAAACAATCCTGAAAAAATCATGGTCTCCAGAAAAACATTAAGCAGTACTTTATTCTGTGACAATTAATAAGAAATGTTTCTTAAGCATCAAAACAGAATATTGACAAAATGATTTCTGAAGGGATGTATTACAATGAAAACTGAGTAATGTAAATAAATAAAGCCTTGGTAAGCATAAGATACTTTATAATATATAAATATTATATAATTTTTTTATTTTTTATTTTTTTTCAAATATCTTGTCAGCCCCACATGTTTGATGGCATTGTATTTTAATAAAAAATTTGAACAATAACTGAGTTACCAGCCATAAGTTAAAGTAAAAGATTAAAATTTAAATTAATGGAATTAAGAAATACTCCATAAATTATAATGATCATATTAAGTAATAAAAACACCAGTAACATCATGGAACTAACTATGACATTTAATTTCAACATAAAAACAATAATTTTACCTCCACATATAATATATCTAAAATATCTAAATAGGTTGCTGTAGTGTCCATACATGCCCAATTAAGAAATAGTCAATGATCAGTTTAATCATATTTTATGTGACGTTTAAGACTGGATTCTCCACAATGAACACTCACCTGCTGCAGTTTGGACGCGGAGGAGAAGAGAAGCTGTCTGAGCCTGTATAGTTCACTGCCTCTGCTGCCTCGTGGAAGGGGAAAAGACCTCCAATGATGATGTCTCCAGGGGCCATTGCTCCTACATGGCTTAACTGTGCCAGAGAAACTTCTCTGACCTCTACCAGCATAGACAACATGAGTATGAGAATCACATCCAAACCAGCCATCTCTCCTTTAGGCCGTTTTCCCTGAGTTCACCTGGACGACTAACAGGTGCTCTCACACATCTTTGTTTATAATACACATACGGCTTCTTTCGTGCACAGCTAGATGAAAGTAAAAAGCATATACACCTCCCACAATTCACTCAAGTTCCTCCCCCACCCCCCCTATCTTGTAACAGATATAAAGGTGGTGTCTTCCTGTAAAACAGGTGAAATATAACTGATGCCAACAAATTCCTTAAAAATGTCTTTAAAAAAAGAACACTCAAAGCCACCAGGTCCTATACCTTTGGTGTTGTGGAGAGAAATGTAAAACTATTTTGAAGGCTCATATTTTTATACAATTTTGTATTCCCCTATTGTTATCTCAATTTAAAAGAAAACAATTTGGTGTTGTGTATACAGGAACAAAAAAACAAACCATACCAGGATTATTATAATTACCTAAAACTGGAGCTACACTTTTGTTTATATACTCGACATAAGCATTAACATAAACAAACAAACAAAACACTTTAATTCTAACAACATATATTTCAGCTAGCTGCAAAGAAAGCATGTACTAAAAAAATGAATTAAACTGAAATAACATATAGACATATTTTTGAAGGCAAACACTAATATAAATGACAAGCCACAAAAAATTACTAATACAATACACTGTTAAAAATAAATGTAAATTTAACTGTTAAATGCTGTAAAAATGCTATGGAAAAAAACTGTTAATAGGTTAACAGTAAATGTCTGTACTATATTCAGGGAAAAACAGTAAAATGTTGCTGATTGTACAGCTTTTAGACGTAAATAAAACAAATCAATGTATAATTTACAGTCAAAAACTGTAAAACTACATTCCCAGAATTCCCTTCATGACACACGTATTTTGTTTAAATTATCATGTTTTTTAATAGTTTTTGTTATCAGATATGTACATTTGGGCTTGTTATATGTTATATCATCTGTTGTAATTATGTTTATTGCATTATTTAGGTGCCATGTGTGTTAGCATGATGGTGTTTTGTGTTTGGATGAATCACGCTATGCACCTTCTATATGCTTGTGGAGAAAGTGCTTGTGCTGAGCATGAACTTATCAATTTGCTGTTTTTCACCATCATTATTATGGTGGTTGTTAGTATGTTAAAATAATAAATCAGATGTTAATATCAGTGTGCATTGTTGAATTTACTGGTTTACATTCAAATTGTCGTGTTTGTAAATTACAGTTTTATTCTGTAAAATCTACAGTCTTGGGCCGTAAAATAAAACAAATTCAAATATTAATACAAACTATAATATTCATGTTAAAGATTATACACACTCTAAGCTAAGAAATGTACCAATATGAACTATTCATCTCTTATCTTTAGGAAATCATATTGAACGGCACGCGGTTTGTTCACGCCACCTTGTGGTGAGAGAGCACTAAGCTGTTTTTAACAATACAAGGGACAGAGTCCCAGCTTGATTTACTTTTAGTAACTTTCTGTAATATCAATAATGACTTCTTAGTCAACTACAGTATCTGAATCACTGTTCATCGAACCGGTGCTAATTGTAAGTCTCTCGTCTAGTATCACTCCGCGTTAATTGAATTTGATCCTAACTTTTTTAAATGTTAACCAAAGTCGGACGAGTTTAGCATTACTTTTATCGCGTAAAATAAACATAAATTTAACTTAAGGCTCCTAAGCTTCAATCCATCTCTTAAATGAGAAAAATTTAAACATGGCTCCGAAGAACAAGAAACTGCTAACGTTAAGTAGGTTTCAACTTTGTTAACGGACTATTTTTCCAGGCGAACGATTATAGTCCAATCTACACGAAAAAAATTAAGAAAATAATTCCATCTTAAATCACGTTTCATTGTTTTAGTAGCTGTGTAATAATTGGTGTGTCAGCTGGCTATTAAAGCTAAAAATGTCACATGAGATTAAGTAAGAAATCACAATATGAGATATGAGTTTTAATATTAAGTCTGGAATATTGGAATAAGGTAAAGTTAACCAGCAGGTGGCTACCAACTACACAATGACCTTTTGGAGTAGTAAAGACATATTGTAGGCCACGGTTGAGCAACTCCTGAGGACAAAAGAGCTCAAAAACAATGTATTCCTTCTAGGGGAAAAGGAGGGGAGGTAAGCGGAGGGAGGGAGAGAGTAACACAGACTAGCTGTAATCTCAAGGAGCAAAAGGGCAGTGTAGCACACAGTAAGTCTCTAACAGAGTGGATACTGAAAAACAAGGGGAAAATAAACTGCTCATGGAGCTGATAGGAAGGTGGAGACACACAACAAAGCAAGATAGTGGCTGAACCTTGTAGTGGAATGTGGAGATTAGTAGACTCTGAAGAGAAAGATGAAGAGCTGAAAGAAAGAGAGGAAGAGAGTCTGAGACGGCGGCTTCCTTGTTTACAAATTTGTGCAAACCTGATAACCAAAAGGAGACAGAGAGAAGTGAAACGCTAGGCTGTGAGACCTCTGGTGCCCTACTCATCTTGTCTAAGAGGAACTTGCATTGTTTTCCACCTCTGAATCAGCTCCGAATCAATTACGGCAGAGATTGTATGAAATTATGTCACAGGTTTTATATAGTTCCAGCCGCTTTTTGTTCTTGCCTCCCTCCCCTTGAGTACGTGAAGAAGGAAAAACATTCCTGAGCTGAAATTGGTTGGATTAAACCGGGAATAAAAAACTTCATCCTGAGTGTTCGCAGTGATACCTCTATCATAGTTGTTTTTCCTACCTTGGAAAGTCTACAGAAAGCGAGAGTGAAAGACTGGAGGACACAAATGCAAGGTTTCATAGTTAAATTTTATCTGAAACAAAACCTTTGAACCATACAGAACTAGAAACTGTAAATAATATGCATATACCCTTAATATAATATTCTTTTAATAGTAATTACAATCTTAATACAAGCATCCGAGAATGAGGAGACATCTTAAACTGGCATTTTCAAGGTGGACAGCAGCTTGATACCAAGTTTATTAGATCACTCTAAAGCATGGTACAACAAATGGAAGGAAGGAAATAAAGGGAATGAAAAACAAATAACTGATCATCTGATTGCAGCTGAAAATCATTTTGAGTGCCAGACTCGCAAACAAAACAACTGGACCTACATATCAGCCGACACTTAAGAGCGGAGGACGGCAGTGATGATTACACTAGAAAGAACTAAACAGCTGTTCGGAAATACCAGTCGAGTTATTGGAAAGCATTGTTATTTCAGAAAAGAGAGCAAAAAGAGTCTGTGTGTCAAATTGTGTTCCTCTGGAAAATGAAAAGGACAGAAGAAATGTAAACAGCATTTTTCTAATGAATATTTAGGTCAAATTGAAAGCCCTGGAAAGGCTTCGTTACAATCACGATCAACTCCACAGCTGGACTTTCCACAGGCCTGTTCTCTTGAAGAGCTGAAAAATACATTTTACTCTAGTCTTACAAATGATTTGTGAGAGAAGTAGAAAAAGTTATCAAGTTACTGATCACTATGAAGTAGTCCTGGACTAATATTTAACATGAATCTTTCAGGAAAAGGAGTATTAGCAGTTGATCCATAACTTTCCAGTTCTTTCTTCATTCATTAGGAATAAAAATTAGCAACTGTTACACAAGTTTGCATTATGTCAATACAATATTACGGGGGGAAGAAAAAAAATAAATGCTATACTGGACGTTTTCCTAGACTTCTGTGTTCACTGCAATGCATATAGCTAGTTACCAAATATCATCATCATCAAGCTCATCGCATGCGTTTCTTTCACAAATTAGCAATGCACCATACACCATTACAGCCCATGTTTAACTGTTGTACTCAATCCACACAATGATTGTGTCTAAACATACCCCCCAAAAACTGGACGCAAGACGGAACTGATTACATTTCTGATCAGCGAGTATGTAAATTAAGGGGAGGGGGTTCAGAGATGGATGAGGCATTCCAGGGGTACCTTTTATGCAAAATGGGTGGTGTCATTTTTGTATGTTGGTGTGGCAACCTAAAAGCTTGTTATTGTTAGTGTTTGTGTCATTTTATTCCACTTTTTGAAATAAGGCAGGAGCACTATTGAGAATCTATGCACAAATGCATACTAAAATGTATACACCAGTTGGACACATTCAGTTTCGCCGTTTCTTCTTTTATGTAGGCATTTTAGATTCTCTCACCGACTACAGTGAGGGTAATCCAAGTGTAATCCTACAGTCGTGCAATAGGCCGCAAGTTTTCATCCCTTCGTTAAATTCAAAAACACTCCTTGCATATGCAGCTTGAATAAGCAATCCCTCAGTTAATCCCAGTAAAAGCAGTGATTGCAACTGCTGGCTTTCTGTTTCTCCCACCCCCCCTCAATATGCGGATGGCAAAATGTTATATAATCCACAGCGTCACACTAATCCCTGCCCTTTCAAATCCAAACAGGTCAGAATCTTGTAATCTTTATTCCAGAGTCCCCAACAATTAAACGAGCCATGGACGGATGAACCTGGGATAAAAGAAGGTACACGTTAAAATGAAGTTTTATACTTAAAATAAAACAACAACAACTAAAACAAATCATTTTAAATGCATCAGGAGTATTTAGATATTCATTATTCATTTTACTCATAAAATTTGTTATTAAAGTGCCACTATTATATGGATTTTTGAAAATGTTTTCACATTGCATGCATGTCAGCCTGTTGTTTGGGGCTCCCAAAACATGAACCTTTCATAAACCATAACAGGGGCAGTTTACTTTGTTTTTTTTAACCCATAAAGATTGACCAACCTTACCTGTGCCTGCAGTGGCCCATAGGGCACCAGCTCTCCATCTACAGTGAGGGTTCCTCGTGGTGAAAGCGGCTGAAGGCGGAACGCCCGAGCAGAAACATGACTAACGTAGGGAGAGCTAAGGGTCAAATGGGCTCCTCTCTCCATTGCTAGGAACAATCTAAGCAGTGTAGCCCGGGAGATACCAGCCCGCACAAATGTCAGATGGATCAGCCCATCGTCAAATCGAGCCTGAGGCGCAGCGAGAAGATCTGCTCCCAGATGGCTCTGGTAAATGGCAAGCACCAAAACAAAATCCCCCTCAATAGTGACCCAGTCACGTGTAGGGAGAGGCTGGTCAAGAGGAGGTAGCAGATCATCCTCTGGCAGGTTGATGGAGGATGTCATGAAAGAGCGGTTCCTCAAGGGTCCTGCAGGCTCTGCAAGGTCAAAGTTGAAGGAAGGGGTCGGTGAATGAAAAGAAGGCGATGGGGAAGACGAGCTGGGAGTGTTGGGACGTGGCGCAAGATAAGAAGAGTGGGGAGAGGCGCAAGATGGAGATGAAGGAGGGGTCGGGGAAAGGGACAGAGAAAGGGATGGAAATTTTGGAGGCAAAGAGTTTGAATGCGATTGCTGGAGAAGAGAGAGGGGCCGTGGCCGTGAGGGGTTCTGGTTCTGGTCTAAAGTTTTAGGTTTGAAAGCTTTGAAAGGAGACTGACGGAACGGAGAAGATGAGATGGTGAGGGCTCGCTCACGAGACTTGTCCAGTGGAAACGCCTCTCTCTGAAAGTAAGTGCCATTTATGTCTTCGTCCTCCTTGCCATAGGCTGCCAGCTCCAAGTCTTGGTCAGGTTCTGCACCAATCGGCTGGCTGAAAAAGGCGTTCATTATCTGGCTAGAAGGGGCCGAGTTTTTACGTACTGTGCGTTGCGTCTCAGATGGAGTCGTTTGATAACTCTCGTTGCATTCGTTTGCCTCATCACTCGAATCTCTCGCTTTCGTTACATCTTCTCCATCCATTTCATCCCCACCTAGTTTATTCTCCTCTTCTGTGTTTCCATTATTACTGGCTGTGTTGTCACACTCTTCCCTTTCTGTTGATTCCGAGCTGGTCCTTGACATCTCCTCCATCTTCTCTTCTGCTTCCACCTCTCTCTCTCTGTCTTCTGCGAGACTGCTAGCTCGCACTACTCCAACCCCTCTTGCCCTCTCTCTTCTTCTCTCCCTCTCCCGCTCTCTCTCTTGCCTCTCCCGTTCCCTTTCCCTCTCTCTTTCCCCATCTCCCTTACGGAGACTTCTTTGTTCACTAAGGCCCATGTCTGAGCAGGTTCGGTGAATGGGAGTGCGGCAAAATCCCTCCAAACCTTCGGTAATGCTGCGTGAAAGAGGCCTGCGGGGCGGTTGAGGTGTGGCATCGGGGGACGGGTTGAACATACCGGGTGGCAAGTAAGAAAGACGGCCCTTATAGGAGCGCAGAGAAGCCAATCTCACTAGTGTTCCCAGTGTAAACCGTGCTGAGCCCAGCCCTCTGTAGCGCTCACTCTCTATGTCCACATCAGACACAAAACCCCAGGCCACAGAAAGGAAAGAGAAAAGCCTCCTGGGAGCAGGTGGGTGCCCATTCTGATTGGTTGTGGATGATGAAGTGCATGGGCTGGTTGTAACAGACACCAAGTCCATCGGTTTAACCCCACCCCGACACAGCAGAAAACAGCAGTTGAGGAGGAGAGGCTCCCGAAGGCACATGTCATATCTAAGAGACAGACAGGAAAATGGATATAGATTCATTTCAAATCACATTTTTAAAAACACCAAAAATACCTTAATTTACTCTTAATACTTAAAACAGATACTGACAACAATCATCACCTCCATAGACCTTGTTTAAGGTGCATCGCAACTAATACACCAACACTAGAGCAAACCACCATTGAGAAATGTATGACACTCATCTTAGTAACAGGACAGGCACACTGACACAAAGATTTTATGTTTTCTAAGTACACTCATTTTAAAATAGCTTTTTTTTTCCTCTGCAGAGGGAACAGAGTGCTCTTTTATACACAAAGAATTTTTTTAATAATCTTCACACAGATTTATTGCCGAAATAGTCATAGATAACTGTAAGGGAGGCCCCTCTGAATACAGAGAATACATTTCATACCCTGCATAGTGGTTGACGGAACCAGCAAGTGCATTTCCAGAGCCACAAGGTAGGATTCCCACAGGAGTTTTTATTGCTTGTTCCCAGTCCGGCCTTTCCATAAGGCCATTTATCACCTGCAGAAAGAGGACACACAGATTAATATGCGAAAACTGTAAATAATAAAATGTTAATAATCTTATTTTCAAATATAAACCATGTGTTAGATCAGTCAGGTACTTTTGAGCGAGATGCTAATGGTCTAATCAGATTGAATTACAGCTAGACTCGGAGATCGGCTAAATGGATTTAAAATGGTAAAACTTAAAACTGAATTGAAAAATTTGCCTATTTTCAAAAATAGTGGAGTGTTCCTTTACAGAAAATTTACCAAACAATAAGTCGTTTTTGAATGGGCTCTGTAATAAATTAATTAAATGTATGTGGCTAAACAATCACTGTTACGATACTTGCCTCGTGCAAGAGTCCATCTCCAGAAACAATGACAATTCCGTC
This sequence comes from Enteromius treurensis, assembly GCA_032275025.1. Classification (NCBI taxonomy): domain Eukaryota; kingdom Metazoa; phylum Chordata; class Actinopteri; order Cypriniformes; family Cyprinidae; genus Enteromius; species Enteromius treurensis. The sequence continues at coordinate 18,540,408 of JAUCMU010000030.1, read as the reverse complement.
CCATTCAGATAGCGAGATCTCTCGGATTAGTTCACGTGCATGATTCTGACGCTCTGTTTAACAACAAAAACCACATGCATCACTTCAATTTAATGCAATCAATCAGATTCTGAAACCTTTTGGTTTAAGAGCTTCAAAAATATTTGAAGGTTTAGCAGCTGACGCCATGTGTGTGTGATTGTGTGTGTTGTTCTTACCTGTCTGTATGAGGTTGTAGCTGATGTTGGCTTCTCTTATCATTGGAAGTATGTGCGTTTGACACCACTGCATTGACTGACCCCGTCCACTGAATGGATTAACCAGCAGCAACAGTCGACGGGGACGGGGCAACATGCTTTTGCAAAATTCTGCTCGATAAGAAAACAAAAAAAAAACAAACAAGTGAGGAAAAGGCCTTCATTTTAAGGCTAAAAACAACACTGAGCCACATCCTAACCCATGTAAAAAATAGACCATAAATGTTTTTGGCAGATGTGAAAAATATGTACTACTCAAGAACACATATCTGACCTTCATTTAAAAACATACTGATGAAAAGAAAATTTAAATGATCCAATAATCACTTAATGTTTTTGTTTTTTTTTTTGTTAATGGTTCAACTGTATGGTATTTAAGATTGGAATGTGATGTGTCTCATCTGTCCAGAAGAGAGCATGTACAATCCTGTTATCAAAATAGATCAGAACATCTGCCTTCACAACTTCCCATATGGTGCAAAGTTGTGCTTTTTCAGATGGTTGACTCAAGTATTTTGAAATGAACAGTGGCAACACTTTATCATCAATTTCTTTCATTGTAACTATTTCATAAAGAAGGTTGCATTTGTTTCTCTTGTTTAAACAGCTGAATGTAAAAGATTGCTTCACTGATGTTTAATCTTATCTACAAACATCTAAGTTTTATCAATCAGCCTAATTAAAAGGATGATCCGATGTTAGCTTGGCAATAATAAAAAAAAGTAAAAGTAATTTTACATTTACAAAGTAAACATTTTCCCAGCATTATATCTACTAAACTGAGACAGGATCTTCACTCCTAACACAAACCAACAAGCCAACCAACTTATTAACACCATATAAATGCATTTTAATGATTTACTGAGCGGCAACCACTAGCCCGGACAACTACCTAGAGCATTGCAGTTAAAAACAGGAACAGAGCGACAACAAGCAGCATCTGTTAAGGTCAATAAAGCCATGTGTATTGCTACCAAACGATCCACACTACTCAAAACAGGCTATATTTTCCCAGCCGCAGACCCACCCATTCTCTGACCATCAATGACAGCATGTGGTACACATTATGAGTGCAAAAAAAACAGAAAAAAGGATAGGGAGGGAACAGTTAAACCCACAAAAATAAATGCAGTCAGACATGATTCATACTAGCATAAATTTAGCTCATAGAAAAAAAATCAAAGTGGCATCTTATTTACAAGACGCATACTAATGACACAACATTAACTGACTCAGCACTGACTCAAACGTCTTGAAGAATTATCAGCATCTGGATGCATTTAGGGAAGGCACTAAAGAAATACGGTAAATGATTTTCCACTAACAAAAGCATAGACACACCAGCATTTGAGAATGATCAAACCCTGATACCCACCTGTGGTGGAGCTGACGTCCATTCCCCTCAGCAGGCTCTGTATAGCAGCGTTCCATTTCTCTGCCTCAACTCTGCTCTCAGCCAAGTACGCCCTCACCTGTCTATGTCTGGAGACGCCTTTGCGGCGACGACCCGGGGGGTACCAGTAAAGCACCAGCAAGGGAGGGGCTGGCAAGCGCGGGCAGCTGCATCCGGTCAGTTCCGCCAGTGGCAGGATCAGTCTGGACTGCTTCCCCGCACGTGAAGACAACCGCTGGACATGGATGTGAGCTGGCGTGAGGGTCAGGGCATAGTTGGTGGAGGCGGGGCTGGAAGGTAAAGAAACACCTCCAGGGCTGTTGGGGCTGCTGTTGCTGTTACTTCCACTTCCTCCTCCGCTGCTCCAACCTCCAAACTGTCCATGAAGCAGGGCCTCCTCAGTCATAGATGGGCTTTCTGGGCCTGGGGAGCGCATGTTCAATGTCTGGCCTCAGAAGGTAGTGCCACTGGGATGCAGGGAGTATATTTGGACAATCCAGCTTAAATGCCTCATGAAGAGGTCTTTCTTCTGATTTCCAGAGATGACTTTCTGGACGGATGCACTAATCGTTCTGAGATAAACGTGTCAGCTCAAAAAAATCAAGGGCTTTTGCATAAACTTAAGGTTAAACAAGTTACAAATTATGACAGTGCTTTAACAGGTGCCTTTTCAAAACACACACTATAAAATCATCAGCAGGCTTTTCTATCCCTGATAGTGTTAAATCTTTTCCATCAGTGCATTTTGCCTGGAAACAATGGTAAATCCTCTTATGATCATCTGATCAGAAAACAATACTCAAAAGAGATTTCCAGTTTAGTATTGCTAGTATCCCAACAAAATAAAAAAATCATAGTTTTGTTTTAAAAATGAAAATGCACAAAGAAGCCAGATTATTTGCTTTTCTGTCTTTGTCTGACTGCACTGGCAAAATATTACAATATGAGAAAAGGTTTAACTTTTGTCAAGGTTAAACGGAATTGTGTGTGCATCTACATAAATAATCTTTAACAATTTCTTAAGTTACAAAACTGAACAATTTTCCACTCTTAAAGTTGTTTAAATAAAATAGGAAGCACAAGTTCAATTAACAATGCATTGTCTTAAGGTCACAGAACATGGAACTTATAAATGACTAAAAATAAATGCACACTAAGGTTATAATAACCCTATAAATGCTACAAAGGTTCAGTGACAAACAAAATACAGAGAGCAGAGGTAACGGCCTGGCCGAGGATAGTGTTTGAGAATAATCAAATGAAACCTTATTGTTGTGGTTAACTAAGAATACAGTTCCTCTCCAAAAACAACAACGTTTAGGAAGTGATAGAGGTGAACAGGGACGTGACTTCGGTTTTTGCAGTGTGAGAGATTGTAGTAGTGCTGGAAACTCATGTACTATAGCTCACCCAATAAAAAAATGCCAGAAAATCCAGGACGTGATATCCATGAATGTTGAACTCTGTTCTTCAATTCTTGTTAGATACTCCTCAAAAAGGAAAATAAATAAAACAGAATACAGAAAGAGGAGAAGTGCTGGAACAGGGTCTCAAGTCATGGTAAACCTCTTTGTCTGATGTGAAAGGTGCCCTGTTACACAGAGAACAGAAGGTTTGGAGAGAGACAGAGAGAGAACGATTACCTTTCAAAGTTAAATGTGATATTCTACATTCTAAAAAGCAATATAGATAGAGTGATGTGAACTCTAAGAATATGAACAAGATATTAATCTATATAGAATCTGAGGACCTTCAACTATAGAAGATGTACTACCTTTTAACGGTTTGAGGCATTTTTTTTTTTTTTATATTTTTGAAAGAAGTCTCTGAACACAATTTAAAACAACTTTCAATATTAATATATTTTAAAATATAATGTATTACTGTTATCAATCATTAGCAATCATTACTCTAGTTTTCAGGATCATATGATCTTTCAGAAATCATTCTAAAATCCTGATCTGGTGCTGAAAAAAAAAAAAGATGGTTGAAAACAGCAGTGCTTTTTAATATTTTGTGGAAACAGTGATCGTTTGTTTCAGAATTTTCTTTTCTTTTTTTCCAGAACAAAGAGCATTGACTTAAAACAGACATCTTTTGTAACACTTACTGTCACTTTTGCGAAAATGTAATGTATCCTTGCTGAATAAAAATATTAATTTGTAACTTTCCCCCCAAACTTTCAATCAGTGCTGTATTTTATACATGAGAATTCAATATCATCTGCCTCATTGTTGCCTTTCTAATGAAATGTGATGTTAAATTGACTGTTGACCTGCACTTAACCTAAACAGACTCAAGTAATCAGATAACTTTAGTGCGATATATTAAAAGGTCTAGCATCAGCAGAAAAGATCATGCTGAACAATACAGTTCTGTTTCTCAATAGAAAGAATGTGGCAACATTTTCTGGGGAAATTTGAACAGATGGATTTAGTCTGAATACAAAGTTCATTATTCAAAATGTTTAAGTTCCAGTGGTTTGCAGGTATGCAGGGCTATGTCATTTTAATCCAAACTAAATGAAAACTGGCCTGGGGTGGAATTACACCTGCCCAGCATCAATCTTGGATGACACTACATATGTAAATTCCGCAACTGAGCCTGAAACGCAATACCGGGGCCGTGAATGAGAAGTAGAGTAGAGATATAATCGCAGATTCAACTCAATGGAGAACAGGAACGTTTGAAATGTGAACCGACGACAGATTCAGCAGATTAACATCTCGTCGTATGAGTTTATGGCTGACAGGAAACGCCTGCAATTGAGAGGCCTAATACATCTGCACAGTCTGTAAACATCTGGAATGAAATGGATGGCTGTTTAGGATGTTTTAGCTGTTTCTGCATTTTCCGTCTTTGTTTCGGAATTGAATCTGGCAGTTAGCAAGTAAGGCTCAATGCAGAAATATGTGACTTTATCACATACTTTTATTTTCTATTTGTTAAAACTCCTGCGAAATCAATGCCTGGCAGATTTCCATAACTGTTAAAAAAAAACTGATGTCCACTTTGTCTTTATGTGTCCTTGAAATGCTGGGCGGAGACACAGTCAAGAAATCAAAAACCACATTAGACAAAAAAAGTACATTCCTCTCTCAGGCTGCCTCAAGCTTTACCTTTCTAGAGCCAAAAGGAGCTCTGTTGACTGTCTGGGTTTTCACACATGAGTGCACACTTTGTCCCTTTTATCACCAAGGCTTTTACTGCATCAGTGATATGATAGTTTCAAGACTTATTCAGATAGAGCAAAGCCATTAGACTAGAATTAGTCAGTTGTGAACTCACAGATCATAAAATAAAAACACTATTGGCCTTTGCACACATTTGTGCAGATCTTTCTTTAGGTGAGCGAGTGGCAATGAAATAAATAAAAAAAATAACAAACATTGCCAAGTAAAACAATTTAAGCAAAGTCACATTACAAATCATATTAAAAATCCATACAATGTGCCCCGGAATGTGACAGGTGGTCAGTCAGCTGTCAAAGTCACACGTTTATTTTAGTGTTGCAAGAAAGAAATGGCTTTTATCATTTGAGTGTATTTGTATTAACTTTTACATGCAAAAGGCAACTCATATAGTGACATTTGGCAGTTTATTATGAGTGGCCATTAGTAGATAAAGAAACAAATAGCTTATATGCTATCCTGTACCAAATGGTACTATAAAATGAATTAGAGGCAAAAATGTGAGCCATTCAAAATGTAAAGCAAACTAATGGCAAGGCAATTAATAGGTACAACTGCAGTTTCTTAGCAACTCGGAGTCAAACTCGCATATAAACACAGCTAGCTGATGACAGGCCAACTCGAGATACTAGTATATGATAGGACTCCTTTGTACATAACGGCGGCAGTTAAAACCTTAAAGCTGGTAAAAACTAAATTCGGTTTTAACGACGAGGAGAAAAACGTTTTTAGCAAGCATGTTGTTAATGTCATTTTAAACAGCCAAGCTGACGGGAGCTCAGAGACATCAACCTGAAAACGGATCTGTTTCTGTTTAAATTGTTCACCAAATAGGGCAGACTAGAAACTTTTAAACCCTCTTACGGGGTGTAATGACTTTATTAATAATAATAATAAACGAACAAGCGAAAGCAATCACGGACTTACCTGTGGGTTTTTTTGTCCCCCCTACATGGCGAGTTGTCCAGCTTTCCTGAGCTGTAGGGGAGGCACGAGCATTTTCAGGAAGTCTATTGACGCGGTGGGCGGAGGCCAATGGATGATTGACGTGATAAGCGTACAATCATGAAGTACAATACGTTTGGCCAAGCCCATACCTTGGCGATAAAGCATGCTTTTGCGCGATACTCCACAGTCATTTCTTCTGAAGAGCTTATTTAATAAATTTATATTTATATTGCATTTGATTATTGGTAAGAGAGATATTTAACATTAATTTTATTTTGAATATACGGTTAGTGTTTAGTCATATTCAGTCTAATTATGCACAAAACCGAACAACTCACAGATATAACAGTTAAGACAAGGAATAAATAATCCATAATAATCCAAGTGCGAAAACGTAGATTTTGATCACGTTAACAGAAATCTATATATTTTGTCTGTATAATGTTTTATTTTTTCATCATAAAGTTGGCAATTATGGTTTTGGTCCTTACAGTTTGTATATCTGTGGATATATAGAGTGAAATTAAATAAAACAATTAATATCATAATTGAAAAAGAAAAAATATATGTGTAATCAGCAAATAGATTAAACAATAAAGACGTAAGACGTAATAAAGACTTGTTCATACTACAAAATACTACAAAAAATGTAAGTAAATGTATGAAAAATCTAAGTGATTCAAGGTTTCACAATAAGAACATTTTATTATATGCACATTATATATGTATTATAAATATGTACATTAAGTATCTTATTAAAACGGATGAATTCATGTTAAACAAATCTATTTTACTTATATCCGTTTTAAAAGCTGATTCCACTTTATGTTATGAAATAGATTCCAACAAGAAATGATGAAGGGAGATTATGGCATGACACATTTATTGTGACTGATTATTACGTAGTTATAAAATAGGAATAGGCCCCATATCTAAATTATATATTTTTTGTACCCAGAAATAAAATATGAAATAAAAACCCAATCAAATAAAATTATTACACCTTCAACCGACTCTTAATTAATTCCTTAAAAAACGCATTTTTCCAACTATTATTTTTTTCCCCCCAAACAAACTAGTGCAGCTGTTACAAATAAAGAAAATGTGTGTTAGGCCCTAAGATAAATCAATTTTTATAAAGAGAATGGTCTTTTTCCGTAAATATAACCTTTCACCCAATATTTCATCCAATAGGATAAGCAGTCCAGCGGAAATGGTCACAGCTTGAGAAATGATTGACAGACATTTTTAATGAATCACAAGAGCGGAAAAAGACGAGAGGCGGGAACTTCTGCAGCGAGCGGGGGGCGGAGCCTGCCGTCCATATTTAATGTACTGGACAGAAGGAGGATTGACGAGCTGAAAACATTACCAAATTTGAAAAAAGGAATTGGCGGATATTTTGGTCGTGGCTGTCACAAAGAGATACTGACGAGTATTTCACACTTTTGAAAAAGGTATACGACGACTGTGCATTCAATTTGAGAGTTTAAATCCCCCACACCTTCTGTTGGAAAAACTATGTGTGTATGCTAGCAGAGCGTTAGCCGTCAGCGCTGCTCGACATCACAACAACAGCAGCTTAATCCATGATAACTGCAGAAATATACAGTATTGCGTCTATATATACTGCCATGGTGACATATTATCAATGCAGATGAGATATGTCGATGAAATGCTGCTGATCTTACACGTTAGCATCTTGGTGGCTAGTGCTCAGTGATCATAGGCTGCGTAAACACACTGTGGTTGTGTTGGCGTTAGCGTATACGTGAACTATACTGTGAGGATGATCAAGCCGCGATGTCATTAAAGTTTTTCATTATTTCTATTATCTAGCAGGGATTGCATAAGCCACTGTTGCGTTTATTTGTTTACCAGGAAAGAACTCGAGTAAAATCTAACTTTGCAGTTTTTAACAGTTTCCTTTGCCCATACAAATAGTCTAACGTTAATCGAGCTGGTTGTTTGATATCAGCCTTTTCTATTGAGATGAGATCTATCTTTCAGGAGCAGTATAAACACATACCATCTGCCTCACGCTGAATACTGTACAAGTTAACAGTCTCTCTGATGTTCTTGCAGTGACAGAAGGTATGAAGACAGTATCATAGCGAAGCCATGGCTGATAAGAGAAAACTACAAGGTAAGATATTCTGATATAGAACATATTTTTTTTCTCTACTTTCCCCTGCTACACTGTAGTTTGACATTCGTCAGATGTTGTCTGAATTATCATATCATCTTATGCATATCATGTGTATGTTTACTCATGCTTTACACAACCAGGTGAAATAGATCGATGTTTGAAAAAAGTTGCTGAAGGCGTCGAACAGTTTGAAGACATTTGGAAAAAGGTGGGATATTAACACCTCAACAACCAATTCATAAGGCAAATAGGAACTAAAGAAATTGTGCACGTGTTGTTAGATATTATGTTTTAACAATCCATTTCATTCTCAGCTTCACAATGCAGCCAATGCCAACCAGAAGGAAAAATACGAGGCTGATCTCAAGAAAGAAATTAAAAAGCTTCAGGTAAGGATGTGCTGACTTGACGTTTAGCTCACTTTTTTAAGGCTTTCTGGAATTGTGTCATAACATTGAGTGGATAAGTGGAATAATACAAACAGAGAAGCATTTCTTGCTGTTGGACTAGGTAAAAGCGCTTTTTGGGCAATCATTTTAGAGAAGTGAAACTAGCTGTTGTGTAGATGAATTATTGTATGCTTTATTTGGAATCAAGGGAAAATGTGTTCTCAATCAGTTTAATTGTTCTCACCTGTTTTTCTTCTTAGCGGCTACGAGACCAGATTAAAACATGGGTGGCATCCAATGAGATCAAAGACAAACGGCAGCTAGTGGAGAACCGGAAGCTTATTGAAACGGTACCATGCCTTAAGGCTATTTTATTACTACACACTTGTCAGTTTGCAAAATTCTTTTGTACTTTTGATAAAAACATCAGTGCACTGGCGCAACATTTCAATTTTGCATCATGAATTCTTAGATGTGTTTCCCACGCTTGATCTCTCAAGCTTGTACCCCTTAACCTGAATCTCTGTCTCTTTCTCCTCAGCAAATGGAGCGATTTAAGGTGGTTGAAAGAGAAACCAAGACAAAAGCCTACTCTAAAGAGGGGCTGGGCTTGGCTCAGAAAGTAGACCCAGCGCAGAAAGAGAAGGAGGAAACAGAACAGTGGCTCACGGTACAAGAGGGATCATGGATAACAGTGGGGGGTAGAAGAACTTTTAACAGGATGCAAATAGTGCAGTAATGACATGACTTCTCTCTCGCAGAACACAATAGACACTTTGAACATGCAGGTGGACCAGTTTGAAAGTGAAGTTGAGTCCCTCTCTGTTCAAACACGGAAAAAGAAAGGAGACAAGGAGGTCAGAGTTTCACTTTTTCCATTTCCCCATCCTTTTTATTCCACCGCTTTCCTGTTTTATTATAAAATAAGCCTTTATTAAAGTCCTCCTTTTTGTGCTTTTAGTATTATGTGAACACTCACTCTTTGAGACCTTAGCTTGTTCTCATACATTTATGATCTATAGAAAACTGTTTATTGTGTTTGACTTCAGAAGCAGGATCGAATTGAAGAACTAAAGAGGTTAATCGAAAGACACCGGTACCACATTCTTATGCTAGAGACCATCTTGAGGATGTTGGATAACGATTCAATCCAGGTTGACGCTATCCACAAGATCAAAGATGATGTGGAATATTACATTGACTCTTCGCAAGACCCAGACTTTGAAGAGAATGAATTCCTCTACGATGATCTTGACTTGGAGGACATACGTAAGTCTGTGTGTGTGTGTGGGATGAGAGTTGATGTTGATGTGTATTGTCAAGATAGAACACATTCATAAATATCTCTTTCTCTCTAGCGGCAACTTTGATGGCAACATCTCCTCAGGGCCAAATTGAAGATGAGATGTTCCTTCAGTCCAGCAGCACACCGACCTCCACCACTTCCTCTTCCCCCATACCTCCATCTCCTGCCGCAGGCACAACGGTAATCCGCTTTCTTTCATTCTTCTTCCTCAAATCATTCTCTCTTATTGACTTTTAGTCACAGAATTGATTATCTTACTGTATGTTATGTGTGCCTATGCATTGCTCAGGAGATTTTGGAGGACAAGAGAGGTCGATCGACAGACAGTGAAGTCAGTCAGGTAAGACCTCCGTATCAGTTTTATGTTTATACACTAACATTGTTGTTTCTAACTTGTATGGTTTTAATACAGTGCTGAAGCACTATACAAGGTCTTGTACGGCTTCAGGAGTCTTGATATAATATGCAATGTTGCACGCAAGTTGTATGGATTACGTTTGTGTCCTTTTTGAAGCTTGAAATGCCTATTATAATTAGTGGAGCTGAATAACCAGCACGGTCTTCGGAATTCACACTACTTGTGTTGTAAAATCTTACATGTTTGAATTACAGCAAATTTGGCAGATTGTAATTTCACCCAAAAATGAAATGTATTCTTTGTGAATATTTGTGAATAAGTGATATTTGTGTTTCTAAACTCATGGCTTTTTTTTTTGCTCCGATCAGTCTCCTGTGAAGAACGGCAACCCATCTCTTTCGTCCTTCTCCTCATCCGCCTCCTCAGGCTCCTCCTCCTCCTCCTCCTCTTCGCTGGTTTCTATGGCTACTGTTGTCGGTGGCTGCACAGCGGTCTCTGGGGGCAGCAACCTGCTGGGAAGCTTTAGCAGCGCAGTGCAGCAGCATGTTCCTCAGTCTCAACAGCAAGCACAGGTCAAACTCACCGCGACATCCGCTCCCTCCAACAACACACCTAGTCCACCTAGCCACCCCACGCTACCTGCCTCCACTACATCCTCTCTTCCTAGTTCCAGCACACCTGGCCCAGTTACTTCCAATTCCCAATCCCAGGCTACATCTGTTCCTGGGGTTGAGGGCTCTAGACTGGGTTTGGGCCTGGGGAAAGTAGGCGTGACGGTGACCAGCAGCAGTAGTGTGGCTCAGATGCCAGGTCTGGGCATGACCGGCATTTCTGGTTCTCTCAGCACGATTGCAGGGCTTCACTCAATCTCTACCCCTGCCCCCTATGCCCAGGCGGCTGCAGGTGGAACAGCAGGTAGTGTCTCCAGTGGTCCGGTGGGCAGTGGAAGTGTAAGTTCTGGCATATCTGTACCGAGCGCAGGTGCAGGGGGAGCAAACACTGGTGCGACCAGTAATGGTACAGGGCCTGCTATGGGCCTGCTAGGGTCCAGTCCGGGTCATGGTACCCTAACTGGAGGAATTCTGAACCTGGTTCCGGGGCAGACGTCTCTTCAGGGGTCTGCACAGATACCTGTAGGCCATGTGGGTACAGCACCTGGAGGAGGAACTGGAGAGAGCGGGTTGGGTGGAAATGGAAGCAGTTCTGTGGTGAGTGCAGGAGTCGGGACGAACGTAGCGCCTGCCAGACCCCCTAGCGGCCTCAAACAAAATGGAGCGACAAGTGAGTCTAGTTGTTAATCATCCACTGTATTTTACAAATTTTTATTTGTAATTTGTTTTGATAATGTGTTTATTTTATATTGCCATTGTGATTATAAATGATTGCTTTCTCAATATTATTATTATTATTATTATTATTATTATAGTAGTAGTAGTAGTATATAAAAAATATAGTAGTAGTGAATAAAAAATATAAATAATTATTCAAATTTAAATAATTATTTTAAAAATAGTTTAATTTTTAATTTGATTTTTTTTTTTTTTTTCTTCTCTCTTTCCTTTTATTTTATTTATTTTTTTCTCTATACAGGCTACAGTTCTGTGGTTGCGGACAACACACCAGACTCCTCACTCAGCAGTGCAAGCCAATCACAAAACAGCCATTCCTCGTCCTCAAGCTCATCAACCAATCAAACGTGAGTGTACATCTGCATTCTTTGACTTGTAGCTAATATACCAGTATTATTTTACTTATTGATTGTCACTGTCTTTCTCTCTCCAACTTCCTCTGTATTGTAGTCTGGATAATGGCCCCAGTTTATTAAGTTCTATCACTCTACCCCCCTCCTCCCCATCACCTGCTTTCACTGACAGCACACCTGGTGGTGGGAGTCTGCTAAACGGCCCACACTCCTACACACTCAACACAGAAGCCATCAAGGTGTGTTTTTTTTATCCTGGCTAGACTATATTCAGTCTGCCGGTGGCACAAAATTCACAAAGTCACCCCCATCGAATCCAATGAATTCAGTTTCCTGTAAGTTTAAATTGAGCTGTTTCTTATATAAATCCATTGGGTTTCTCGCAGGCTCCTGAACCACCAAGCTCTTTGAAAGCTATGGCAGAACGAGCGGCACTGGGATTGACACTGGATGGAGAGATTTCATCACTACACCTCCCAGATCGAGGTACTTTACATGCAGGCCTGTTTAAACGATTGAACTAATCATGGGAAATGGTAGTTAAAACAACTCATTTCAGCACCTATTTAACTGGCATATATGGCTATTTGTAGTGCAGTCAACTGTCACGCCTCAGTGTCCTTCAAGCTTATGATTAAAAGGACTCAAACACACTGAGCACACCCTGCCTAACAGCTTGACTGCAGTTTGGTGTGCCAGATTAGATGTTACATAAGAAGCAGAACTGGTATATTCATCACAAACACTAAAAATGTCTTTTTTAAATCTTTTCTCAGCCCCACCTGGACCCACAACAGCTTCTCAGCCTGCTGTTTCAGAGGTCAACCTGCCGCCATCTTTAGGAGCGTGTCCGTTAGGCCCCACCCCTCTCAGTAAAGAGCAGCTTTACCAACAGGCAATGCAGGAGTCAGCGTGGACACACATGCCCCACCCGTCCGATTCTGAGAGAATCAGGTACACAATATGCTCTCTAGTCTTAACGCAGATTAAAACAAGCCATTGAGAAGCAAGCAGCTGACCCTCAAGTGGAAGATGTGGGCCTGATATGACACAAGTCTGTCCTTGTTCGGTTTGTAGGCAGTACCTGATGAGAAACCCCTGTCCTACACCGCCATTCCACCACCAGGTGCCCCCACATCATTCGGACTCTATTGAGTTCTACCAGAGATTGTCCACTGAAACGCTCTTCTTCATTTTCTACTACCTGGAGGTCTGTGTTTGCTGCTTTTGAATAAGCTTATCTGTTGGGTGTTGCAGTCTTCCAACGTTTTTCTCTTTGTTGGCATTTTGTCTCAGGGCACAAAGGCACAGTACCTGTCGGCTAAAGCACTGAAGAAGCAATCGTGGAGGTTCCACACCAAATACATGATGTGGTTCCAAAGGCACGAGGAACCCAAGACCATCACTGATGAGTTTGAACAGGTACAAAACCCAGCACTGTTCTCATGCTCACTGCCGAAAATAAAAACGGCAAACATTTAATTTATATTCTATGTTGAGCCATAACAATACCAGTTAAAGTAGTCGATACCAGTGGGGAGAATATGTTTAAAATGTGTTTAGACATTTCGACTTCAATGACAACAACATAAACAAACGTTACTGCGCATGCATGCTTTTTTGGCCCTAACCTAACTTCCGGTATACATCCAAATAGAATAGAGTAGGTAATAACAAGCGGAATATGTTCGCTGCGTAAATCAGACAGATTTATTAAAAATGCAGACTCAGCGGGAGGTGCTTTTAAACATGAGAAACGAGAGGCTTCCCCGGTAGACAAAACAGCTTGGAGCTTACAAACACTGCCTTATATGCAGGATGAAATGAAAATGACATTTTCTAAAGACAGTCTTCCTTCAGAAATACAGTGATATAAAACACCCACTCGTCGTTTTGATTTTTAAATGTGCATTATGTGTTCATGTTTATTCAACGATGCCTTCTGGAAAATCGAAAATCGACTAACCAGACAGTTAAACGAACACAGACTGGAAGTTAACTTAGGTCCAGGCGTGTGCCATCTATATACTACACAAAATAAGACTACAAGCCACTGTATTATTATTTTCTGGGGTGATTTTTAAAAAGTTTTATTTTAATTAAAAAACATTTTTTTAATAATTTTTACTTAAATGTTATTTAAAAAAAATAATAAAATAAAAAAATATATATACATATATATATATATATAATAAGCATGTTGTTTGATTTTTTTTTTTTACGTAAATATTGTATTTCAACCAAATTTTGCCAGTTTATTCTCCTGAAAGTTAGCTGAAACCTTACAAGTTGGCATTTTGCTTGCATTTAATGTGTTTATAAGTTTGATTGGTTAATAAAATCAGTTAAACGGTTTAAAAGGTCATTTTATTTATTTATTTCAGTATTTTACCTACTTATAGCCTATATAAAATTGTTGACATAAAAAAAAAATCGCATATTATTGGCCACATTCACACAGCAGCAGAACAAAGTTGTTCAGTACAAGTGACAACCGCGTTCTGTAACGGAACTCACCTGGAAATGTTCAGGACTAACAACCGCGTTCGCGGAACACACGTGCTGTGTGAACGGAACAGGAACGCGCGCTCTGCTGCACTAACGCGCTTCTAACGGGTGTTACGTGTTTTAATGTGTGTTTTGGGTAACTTATAGTGATGGAGAAATGAGCTGCGTGTCATCTGAAAGTT
>JAUCMU010000030.1:18479495-18517737 GCA_032275025.1 Enteromius treurensis | reverse complement strand
ACTGTATATATATATATATATATATATATATCAATCAGGTCAATAAGAATATATATAGTTATAACAGTTATAATAATAATTCAACATGTAATTTTTTTATATAAATTATGTACTTTTCTGTTCCAATTATGTCTTGGAAAAATGCACTAAAATAATAATATTACAAAACAAGGTTAGGAAAGTAAAGTATAACACAAGTTTTTTATAAGACAGAACAATTTATTGTCATCAAACAGTTCAATAAATGTTTCACAGTTTCCATGTTATTTTCACTCCCTCAGCTTCTTACAGAATAATATGAAAGCTCTAAATGAAACAGATGCTGAACGTGATGTAATGATCTGGATTACCTCAGACATCTGCATGAACGTTAAGATCGAAAACTAAAAATTAATGAATAAATAAGTCAATTAATAGTTATGTACGCTGATTTATCTTTTTTCCATGCTAAGCAATAATTACCGCTTCAAAATAAGTAAAGGAAAAGCTAATGTCAAATACATTATTAGAAAATAACACTTGTGTAGAGACACATCATAGGACAACTAGATACAGACTGACATCTAGAAATAGCTAAATTAGAGAAAACATTTCAAAGTGTTTGTACCTATGCAGAGATATATGTTTGTTGAGGCCGTTATTAATAGGATTAAACGGCAAATGCCATAAATCCGAAATAATTTGATACAAAGTAAATATACAGTATACATAAACTTATGAAGTGAGTTAGGCCAACAGACAAACATAAATTTAAATAAAAAAACGAATGCAGAATAAATAAACAAATTAGATACAGAAATAAATAACATTTGCAATAAAAAATACAGTATAAAACATAGCAGTTAGTTGCAGTTTTATTTTTTCGTGCATCTAAGAATACATTTAAAATAAATGGTTTTAAAATGAGTTTGTATTCTGTTGCAATTTCATTTTTAGTTTGTACAAATGCTAAATGAGAACTGCACTGCTGTGGAAAGAGACGGTTCCCTCCTCACCCACAAACTACAAGAATGTCTGACTGCAATGAGAACAAATTTACAATGTCAATATTTCTAAGCTCACAAATAGACAGGTACTGGTCAGAGAAAGTGCGCCCCTTCATTCAAGGGGAATAAAATACAAACGTACTTCAAGAAGCCATGAAAATAGAACAGTTAAGCTGGTACATAATACGACTCCCATTGCATAGCCGAAAAGTACATGTCAGATTTTACATAACTCCAAAGATTTGGGCCGTTTGGAAGGTACTTTCTATGTGTGGATTCACCACTCCAGCTGCTGCAGTGAGTAAAACCTGGACTGCCTCCAGCCTTTTGAAACGGGAGTCCTTTTTCTCGCAGTTAAAAAAATAACCTTCAGGAGCCGTCATAGTTACCGATGTCAATGGGGGCCACTCAATCACTCCAGGGGGGTACTTTGTGTCCAGGTGTTTAGGTTAACAGTAGTATGTCACACCGAATGCGGGTCGTCGGCAGGGCTCACTGTAAACCTCGATGATGAGCCAGAAGTTACTCCGGTTGGAGATCTAGCCTTCACTACATGGTCTTTACTTTTCGATGCCTTGTGGCTGGCTGACCCTAAAAAGATAAAAAATAAAACCACAAAATGTTGCGTTATGCAAATCAAGCCCAAATTAAAACAACTTCTGCTGAATACACATACCAAAACCAGCAGTGTTGGGGGGCTTTCCTTGGGGAGATGAACTAGTAGATCCAGAGCTCAGCTCATTGGTTGGAGTTTCCTGGCATGAAGAGTTTCAAAACACAGAGATGTAACGAAACAGATAATGCGAAACCTTGCAACTGAAGGCTTTTCTGTATAAACACCCTTGACATACCTGATCGAAAAGATAGACTGTGACATCATCAAAAAATGACACATTCCTCCCACGGTCACGGTTCTCTTTGTCCACGGGCTCCTTTGGTGATTTCAACAAGCTACGCAAACCTACTCTCTTGTCAACATCTGTTTCCGTGACAACGATGACGCGCCTTGGAGACTCATCCTCCTGTTCCTCTTCTTCATCTTCATCTGGATCGCTACCTGTTGAAGCAACCCTCCTCCTTCCCCCTCTGTGCTCTCCCCCTTCCCAGAATCCTCCTTTTGCATTTGGTGAGAGAGGAAGAGAGAGAGCGAGCGGAGGGAGGGACAAGGAGAGACGGGCCAGCTTAGCTGAAACGGGATGACAGTACAGATAGGGATGAAAGACAAACATCAGAAAATGGTGGTATGTGTGTGTGTATAGTAAGAAAGTAAGAAAAAGAGAGAGAGAGAAAGGCACTGTTACACGATTATTTAAAAATGGTTATATATTAAATATATACTAACAATTATTTTTCCTGTTTGAGATTTCAACTGGCTGTCAACCGCACATAATGATCCAGAGACTTGATTCAATTGAATTTTCAATTTTGGTTCATTTGCCAAAAAATATTCAAAATTGCCTAACAGCGTAAAAAGCACAACTGACGATAACAAATCCAAATGAAATTGTTGAGTGTTTTTGGTTCATAGTACCTTTCATAGCTTGATTTGCAGCTGGTAATGAAGGTGTAACCTCAGGCTGTTCAAACACAGTCATTTCTTCTGTCTTTGCTTCAGGAGGTTCACTCACAGACACAGAGGGAGAGGAGGGTTGAGACTCCTCTTTGCTGCAAAGATAAATAATTTACTCTCAGAAGTCTGGTTTACACCTTTGTTTTACCAAGAAATGCATTCAGTTATAATTAATTTGGAAGCACAGGCTGTGGTTACATTATGTCGTGCTGACATCACATTCTCTGCACTTTACACTGATTAAATACAGAATATCTGATCAATTTTATTCATCACTTCATCTATTTTTTTGTAGTAATTCTGAAGCATAGCCACACCTCGTGTTTTCTTGGAAATCTTTGTCTGCAGCACTTTCTTCGGAGGATGAAGTATTAGAGGCTCCCCAAGTGTGCAGACTCACGCTGTCAGTAACTGTAGACCCCCACAGGACATTAGTTTTAACATTTTCACTGAGAGAGAACTGAAGTCTTTCCTCACAAACCTAAAAAAGGACACAGAATGTTTCAGAAATAGCAGAACATCAGTATAGTTCAGGTCACAGTATTGTTGACTCACCTGCATCATCAGTCCATTTTTTGCCTGCATTTTTGATAGTGACCTCTGCCCTTTGGAATCTGTAGAATTGCATGGTGAGGGAGGCGTTGAGACTTGCTGCCCCGTTCTCTTCTCCACTGACTGCTGAGCTTCTCCTGGGAAATTTGGAGAAATGTTTTCATACCGCTCTGACTGTTGCAAGACAGCCGTGGAACTTTTCAAAATCCCGTCTTCTTTTAGCTCGACTCTTGTCTTCCCCTCTGCATCTGAGTCATGATGATGTATTATGCCACCAGCACCACTCGTTCTTTGCTCTGGATTTCTCTTCAAAGATTCAAGAAGATCTAAGTTTCCTAAAAACAGATCTCCAAGGGTCTCTTCATCCCCAGAAATGCGGCACAGTTGCTCCAATTTTTCAAAATCCTCCAGAGGCTCCTCGTCCAAGTCCTTCCACTCAGAGATCAACAACTCAGGGATGGAGTTCAGAGAACACTGGGAGAGAGGTGGATGGGCCGTTTTCTGGGACAGGCTATTTCTGTCGTCCACAGCATTTGATTCTGGGTGAATGTGTTTTTCTTTCACGAGAGATGTGTGCAGTTTTTGTCCCAGGTTTGCTGTGATACCTTTGCTGTGAGTGGTGGTACTGGTGGCAAGCTCTTCAAGAGATTGATCTAAGTAGTTAACATCATCAGAACAGTCAGAAGGCTCCTCATGTTCTTTAGTAGATGCTTGATCTGCAGCACAGAACAGACTCGAACTGCTCTTGATTTCTATGTGGTGTACTGTATTGGGGAAACTACTCGGGCTTTGGCACTTGCCCACTCCTGCTTGTGGGGAAGCTGAACATTCAGAAGGATCCATTGAAATCAGTGCAGGGGCAGAACACTGAATGTTGCTACTATGAATCTTACATGGCTCTGGATCTGTGCTAATGGTGAGACTTGGACAAGATGGAGAATCTGATCTTTCTTTTTCAGAAAACACATCACTGATTGCAGCAGGACAGTGATTACTGTCAATATTATGTCCACACTCTGGATATTCTGAAAAGATGTGAGAACCATCAGTTAAGTCAGTGGTAGAGTTTGACATATCTATTGTGCAGGTTTGATGGTCTTCAAGGGCTGCTACCAAAATTTTGCTGGCTTCAGTTTTGGGTACCCATGTGGCTTCAGTTTGGTCCCTTTGTACATTGTTTTTATGACTAGAAAGAGAGTCTTTGTAGTATTGTAGAGGTTCCAACTCATCAGCTGAAGCATTTGTAATAGAAAACGAGGGAGAGTGAGTCATGCAACCTCTTACACCCACCATGTTTTCGTGACTATCAAACTCTTTATCATCTTTATCCCCAAACAATTCACCTCCCACATAATTTTGTAAACATGTCTCTGAATTCTGGGTATCAATCACCACCTCGACAGGTCTGTGTTGCACAGGTGCCTCCAGCTCTGGGTTCTCCAGATTCTCAACTTCCATTTTAATATTGCTAGTATAATGCTCTGGCATTCCATTTTCCATATCTGGATTTTCTGTGTTCTCCTCTTGCTGAAAGTCGAACCTTTCTACAAGTGCCTGCTGCACTTCCTTCGCCCCAGTAGAAAGAATCAGCCTCTCAGGTGGTGGATAATCAGGCTGTCCTATCTTCTCATCATTAAATGCATCTTCACATGTTCTCTGAGTAGAGGGATGAGACTCACTATCTGCAAGCTCATCATTTGCTTCAGATTCCCAAAACTCATGACTCACCACTAAGTGTTCCTCCTCCTCCCAGGCCTTTTTTCCAAAACTCGGGAACAGCTCTGATCCAAGACCTGCTTCTGGTGTGCGAGCTTCGGCTGCAGCCCACTGGTCATTTTCTACAGGCCAAAGGTGAAGTTCTCCCTGCTTAAATGTTTGGCAGTTGAATTCCCCTCTCATAGTCTCTTCTGTACCATAATCTTCCTCAAGGGCACTCCACAACTCCTTCTCTTTCAGTTCAAGACCCATTGAAGCACCTCTGCCGAATTCATCAGAACATTTATCTTTTAAGTTCTCCGTACTGCTGACTTGCTCGTCTGCAGAATTTTGGGGGGATTCCTTGATTGTGAAGCAAAGCTCTCCTACAGCTAGCTGACTTTCAGGCCTCTCCTTTGCCTGTTCATCTTCACTCTCCTCTGAATACGAGAGGTTTCTCAAGCCTAGTTCATTTGCATCTATGTCTTGGATATCAAGCTTACCCTTTTCCTCTCCTGTAGGTTGTTCAGCTTTTGTCTCAGACCAGATGAACTGGGTCCGGCCGCATTTGGTGTCATCATTGCTGAGCTTTGTGTTTATCTCAGGGCTGCTGATGCATTTAGAATAATCAGACTGTAAGCTGTAAAACCTTGATAACCTGGATTCACTTTTGTCTGATGACTGTTCATCATTCGGGAATTCAGGTGATGAACAATGTGCCTCCTTACACTTTGTTGTTTGCAAATATGAGCAATGTTCAATGAGTTGATCTTGACAAACTGGTCCAGGTTTTTGAGGGTCTGGGACAATGTCAGCGAGCAGACTAAGATCTATAGCACCTGAATCGTGAAGCACTCTTTCTTTTGAAAATGTGTGAGAAGTGACCAGCTCAATATGTTTAACTAGAGGGGAGTTTTGGATGTTAAGGGAGCTGTTGCTAAATGGAACTCCCTTGTTTGGCTCATCCTCTCCATTGGAAAACAACCTGGCAATAAACTCAGCATTGCATTCACTCTGAGAATCTCTTGAAATGACATCACCTTGTATAAGAGCCTTCTCTACATCAACTCTCTCATTTGAACCCCACAATTCCTGCATATCTTGTTTGATCTCCACTTCCTTTTCTAAATTCTCCAGTAGTCCTTCATCCTCAATCTTCTCCTCAATTCCCATCAATATTCCTCGATTCCCACCAAGTGCATCAGTGCCTCTTCTGCCCAAACACTCTCCACCATCCAAGTCACTGTCTGAGAAGTAGGCCGAATCCCGGTGTGGTGTTTCAGTTCCCAGGGCTCTCCATCCACCACTTCCTCCACCCAACCAGGAGTCTCCAGGTGTGAGGCAATCCAAAGAACTAGAAGTCAAAGGTGACAAGACAGAATCTGTGGGGGTCATGGTGGAAAGTGACTGATCAGAGTTGGGTTCATGCACCATAGGCGATTGGAACATATCTGTGCTTGAATTATTTAAGGAGAGTAAATATTCACTTGGAAGTATTTGCTCTTTTGCCATTTTCATGTCTTTATCATGACAAGCCATCCTTGAACTAATTTCCTCGTAAGGTAAAGTGGTTTGTTCAAGGAATTGAAAGGATGTCTCCATTTGAAAGTTGGCAGTGGGGCAGCCTTGACTCATATTTGAACTGCTTTCACTTTCCTTTGTAGAGCTTGTGCCACCTGCTGAATCTTCAAATGCTGCATTTGATGTCATCACCTTGATTCTAGCTGAAACATTGTGGTCATTTTTCTGCATTAGTTCTTTTGCCTGAACAAACATGTCCTTCAAATAATATTCATCTGCACTTACAATTTGTGTTTCATCAGGGATTCGATTTTTGTCACAACTCAGTGAACCATTAACAGTGTGCAGATTCCTGGGTTCTACAGGACCTTCACTTACACATTCATGCTGACTGTGAGACTCTTGAGAATTTTGTTTCTCTTTTATAATGGGAGATATCTGCTCCAACAGAGGCCCATTTTTGGGAGGAAAATCATTAAGGGAATGTTTCTCTAGCTCAATTTCAGGGGAAAAGTGACTGACTGGAGTTAATTTCTGAGATGATTCAAGATTTTGTAACTCAGATGCAATTTGAAGTACTGGAATTTCTGGGCGCATAGCAACTTTTATTTCACTTCTTTTCGCCCGCTTGGTGACTTGAGCATAAATTGCTTCTTTTGTGTCACCAGGCAGCTTTCCTGCTCTTGCTCTTTCTGATTCAAACTGTATTGTCTGAGATAATTCTGGGTCAATGCATATTGACTCATACTCGGGAGACAATGGAGTAGGTGAAACACTCTCTTCCTTTTTGCGCTGCCTTGTAATGATTTCAGTTAGAAATGTTTCAGCAGATTGAATCTCCTTCAGGAATTCCTCTCTTGTCATTTCCCCTTTCTTCGGCTCAGGTTCAATACTCTCCTTGGATATTTCGGAGAGCAGGGATTGAGACTTCTTTATCCCTGATGAAAAAGCCTCTTCAGCTTCTGCATATGCTGGTAGATCTGAGGGATATGCAAAAGGATGAAGAGTAGTTCCAAATCTGGAAACCGGGGTGCCACCTTCACCATCATATACATCCTCACAATCTGACACAGATGTCTCGATTTCTGTAAGGAACAAATCTCTCTTTTTGCCACGGCCTTCATATCCAGGCAGGAAGTCTTTATCTGAGGCCCAAACTTGTGAGGATGAGTCAAGTTCTGTGAGAAGAGACTGGGATCTCCGCATTCCTTTGTCTTTCCTTCCATCACTTTCTCGTGCCCACAAGCTTTCTCCATCTTTCATGTCCACGGACTCATTGGAGATCTCAGTCAGAAACAAATGTATGGGAGATTTCCTAGCAGCCACAACTCGCTCACGTTGCAGGACTGCATCTTCCCTCCAAATGGCTGGCAGGATGGTGGCCAGGCGGGATTGTGTTCGCTTCATTCCCCTTAAGAAAAGCTCGGTTGTAGCTGGGTCTGGTTCATCAACCAGGTAGGTGTGCTGAATGGTTGTTCCACTGGTGGATCTATGTGGTGACATGAAGGCTGAATCATCATCATCATCATCATCTTCTTCATCCTTGGAGAACTCCGGGCTAGAGGATGACGTTCTCTCGATTTTTGGAATTGCTGATTGAGATCGAGTCATCCTGTACTCATTGTCTGTAGTGTACATCTCTGGAGCATCTCTTGAATTATACAAAGACTGAGACCGTGTCATGCCTCTGTCAGGATTTCTCTCATCAGTATGGTCACAGCTTAGTGGGTCTCTTTGTAAGTGCATCGCATTGTATCTGGCATATGTCTCTGAAGGGTAATTTTGACCCTTTTGGAGTCTATAGTGGGGAGGGAGAGGAGGAGGACAGGTTTGAGGTGGAAGAAACAGGGAGTGACTATTAGAAGATGGTGGAATAGAAGGAGAGAGTGATGGAGATGGGGGCAGTGTCTGGTGAGTGCGATTTAAGCCTAAATGGTCAAAATTGGCTTTTGACAGTGAACTCATTAGTAAAGAATCAGAAGTTTCAACTTTGCCTGTCGGGAACGAGGATCCAGGGTAGATGTCTAACCCGTATGTTCTTGCGTAACCTAGAGGAGGAGCAGGCAGGGGACGTGAGTGTAGATGGCTACCAGAGGACATGGACATTGAACGAGGTTTAGGTGGGATGGGCGCTTGAGGACTAAGGGACTTTGCTTCTCCAATGTCTATAACAGCATAATCCGTCACCCGGTTACAGCTCTCCTTACTAAACTCAACCAAGCCAGTGTTTGGAACCCTAACCTTTACCTCACTGGATCTGACTGTCTGAGAAGTGCCTCTAGCAAAGCCATCTTGCTGACTGAATTTTCCAGTAGTCCCTGTTTGAAGCTCGACGAGTTCCAGATCTGCAGGACCCATTGAACTTCTTTTTAACGACCTGCCTATTACTAAACTAGGTGATTTATCTTGGGGAGTATGCTCTTCCAGGCGAATGTAATACTCGCTGGCCAGTGAAGGGCTGCGGGCACTAATCACGGGGACGACAGTGGGTGTATCTAAGGTTTGCCTGTGGCCAGAATTGGGTGTTGGTATTGGCTGAGGTGGAGGAAGTGGTTTGTACCCTCTCCTGCCATGGGCCTTTTCCCAGAAGTATTCAAAGTTTAACCCTTTGCTGGTCTCTGTTACAGTTAGAATGTCATCTAGCTCAGATGTCGGAGTGATCATATTGTCTACAGGGTCCAAAAGGGGAAATGAGTTTCCATTTTCTCTGAGGCATCCATCCTCCCTTCCATACTCTCTCTCCCTCATAAGTTTGTGTGCGGCTGACTGAAAAGCTGGGGGCCGGAGGGCATCCCAACGTCTTTCAAATGATTCGTCGCTCTCTCCTCTCCTTCCGTCTTCGCTGTCTTCGTCATAATCCTCCTCATCTTCATCCCTTCTAGCACTCTTCCGGCTTCCTTGTTCTGCAGCAAGGAGGGAGGAGAGAAGGAGGAAGACTTTGTTCACCGTTGGCCGCTGGGATGGAGGTAGCCAGCAAGATTGCATGACCTCGTACCTAATGAAATATACAAACAAAAGAGTTTACTTATTAGTATGTGACATTATAAACTACATTTTTACTTTTTAGATTACAAGCCCAGCATTATTTTTCTCATTTTTTTTAAAAAACAAGTCAGACAAAATACACTCAAGATTCCTTGATTTTAAGGAAAAAAAATCATTTTTACACTAGTGATGAAATGGGACTGGGATTTCACATGTACTATTAATTTCTGTAGATTTTGTAGATGAATCTGAATTCTGTATTCTTATCTATGTGCAGACACAGTTTAATCTATTTGAAGGCATTAAAAATACTGACCAATAGTCCGCATGAGCGAGTTTGAGGCGAGGTTGAGCCAGAGTGATCTGTCGTTCCCTGATGACAAAGGTGAGAACCTCTTCATCACTCAGGTGTCTGTGTGGCTGAGCCCCAAATTCAAACAGTTCCCATATTACAACACCCAGAGACCTGTCAATTGTAACAGAAAGGGAAAAAGCTGACATTTAGGAAAAACCAAAAGTAGCACAACCAATAGACTGGGATAAAATTCAAATTCCAAAGTTGACACCTCAAAGTCAAAATATTATACAGTACTATTAATGTCAAATAATTATATGGTACTATTAAAGTTCCTGCTATGGTATGTTTTATAATTTAAAAAAAACTTTGTTATTAATAATAACTCCATTATTATAATTTTTTCTGTGCAATTATTGGAATCTTCCATTTAATTTTCCATTAAATCCATTTGCTTATAAGTTTTCATACCACACATTGCTGGTTTTGGTTTGGTCAGTGACAATCAGATTCCCACGAAACTCCTCCAGAAGTTCTGGTGCAATCCAGCGGAGAGGTATCCACAGTTTGTCTGGAGTTAGATAGTAATCCTCCTGTTTGTGTAAAACATAGAAACACATTATCAAAAAGAAAAAAGGAATACATATTCATTCCATTATGCATTTAAATACTAACAAATCACCTTCTACGGTTAACAAAAAAAATGCATTCTATACTACAAAACTTAGGATGCTGATTGATTGATGTCCTGTTCCATAAAGTCTATTTGAAGTAGAATGTTGTTTAGTAATTGTTTAAGTACCTTATATTGATTGTGTGAGAGGCCATAGTCTCCAATCCGAACAGTAAGATCTGAAGTGAGGAGACAGTTCCTCAGTGCCAAATCACTGGAGAACAGACAATTAAAGAATAGTATTATCGTTTTTGAATTCCCTCCAGTTTCACAGATGCCTTGTCTGTCTCATTCACATGATCTGTAATACTTAAAGTTAAAGATTTCATCATCTTACCTGTGAATGTAATTGTTTTCATGGAGATGTAAGAGACCTGAGGTTATCTCATATGCCATTCGTTGTAAGGTCAAGAGGTCTCTGTTTAACAGGTCAGGGGTCATCCCATCAGACTTCCTCTGAGCTCTTAAATACCTCTTCAGGTCACCCTGTAGATACACAAATGAAAATCCAGAAGTTTATTTAATACGGAAAATAGGATCAAATTAAAAGTGCATAGATAATTTATAGTTACATAACTGGTATATTATAATTTATTCCTGGACCTTGAGTACATACAGTAATGTGGCTGGTTCATTCAGAAAGAATTTCTATGAAATTGTAACAAAAAAACCTTATTAACTATCTTATCTAATACACCATAAATCTATTCTTACATAAATTGCTTCTATTGACTGAATCTATTTTTCCGCAAAAGTTCTTAATGTCTAAATTTGGGTTCTCACCAGTTGACAAAACTCCATAACCAGGAGGAAAGGCACACTCTCGCTACATTGGCCCAAACACTGCAGAATATTCGGATGCTGAAGACTTCTGTGAGAAAAATAAATCATTAAGGAGTTAGATGTGTTGTCAATGTTCTTGTAAACATACATTATGAAAAGAAGATAGCAAATGTAATTAAATTTAAAAAATGCTTTTAGCATTCCTGAGCCAATCTGTATGTATATGTATGAGCCTGCCTTCCGCAACTATAAAGCTCATAGGAGCTTTAGTCTGGCAAAGCTACCTTACTACCCGCCTTCTGGGAGGCGGGCTTAACCTGTGTCCATCAGATGCCTCTGTATACTACTAGACGAATCTACAACCAATCAGACCACTCATTCCGATGATGAATGCGTAGCGACGAAACCTGAAGCCAACGTAACCGATTGTTGCTAGCTTCAATAAAGCAGTAGGAAAATGTCTTTACATACTTTAATTACTTCTGCACCATTTTCAAAGAAAACCTGTCGTGAAAATTTCCCAAAACAGCAGAGTCGAACGATTGTTGCTGCTCGGTACACGCCATGTTTGAACGCCACAGAATTGCTGCGTCATCGCGTTACACCCGCCTCAGTCATGCCGGGGGGAGCTCATTTCTCATTGGTTCCCACTTTTTTGGGAATCTGAAATGCTCTAAAACGACAGCTTGGCCAGACTAATTTTGCTCGCGAAAAGAATGTAGCGTCAAAGGAAGTATGGGCGGGCCCAAGCTATGTATATATATATCTATTTCCAATATTCAAATAAAACCTTTCTAGCAATGACAAGCAATTGTAATGCAAATAACCGAGCACAAAAATAAGGTAATCCATTGCTTGCATTAACAATTTGAGTGTTAGATAAGTTGGGAAGTTGGCCTCAATAAAAGCAGCATTTTAAAAAAAACATGGACTAACTAGGAAAAACAACAATCAGTAAGACATAATGCCGGCAAGAACAGCCCAGTTCATCTGACCTGTATGGCTCGGACTCTGCCAAGAACTTCCTCTGTTCCAGAGGACTAGCACTGACCCTCAGCTCCTTTACCACAGCCTGATAGGAGCTGCAGTCACACAGCACTTCAGCCAGGATTACCTACCAAAGACAGATCAAACAAAAAGAGTGTGTAGAATGGAGCTAAAAAACGTGCAGTGAGGACATCCAGACCAGGACAACCCACACTTTAGACTACAAATTCAGGTCAGTTTAATTATAGATGGTCATCAAGTAAGAAAGAGTGATCTTTAAGCATCTCCAAATGAGACCATGGCCCCAAATATATTATATTTATTTTATTATACATGTTTAAGCTCAGAGATTTAATATTTGCATGTGTAGACGGATTAATTTTTACAGATATTTAGACAATGGCACACTAATTCTATACTAACTATACTTGGTGCATATCCATACTTAGATTAAAGAAAAACACAATAATTACATCCTTCTAGTTTTATATTTTTAACGCTACAGTCTATATAAAACAGATAAAACGTAGAAATGTTCTACATAACATTATACTACCACACTTTGGGTTTCCATAAGCGTTAATTACTATTAAAACTGTTCCCAAGAATGAAAATATTTTCATTAAAATGTGTCTACCTTCCCAAACCAGCCATTTCCAATCTCTTGCAGGTAGTTGAGAGTGTGCCTTCGGAAACACTGGGAGCCGTCTGTGGGATTTAATAGGACTGAGTTATATATCTGCATAAATCTATACACTGACTGTTGTTTTGTCACTTAAGAACAT
This sequence comes from Enteromius treurensis, assembly GCA_032275025.1. Taxonomy (NCBI): domain Eukaryota; kingdom Metazoa; phylum Chordata; class Actinopteri; order Cypriniformes; family Cyprinidae; genus Enteromius; species Enteromius treurensis. Next base: position 18,504,905 of record JAUCMU010000030.1, on the reverse strand, counting down.
GTTATGAAACAAGATGTGCATATTGAGTTTAGTAAATGGGTTTACCTGTGCCATTCGGAAGAGTGGAGCAGTTCTTATCCCGCAGTGGAAGAGTGTAAACCTCTGGTAGAGATGGACAGGAGGACAAACTGTCCTCAGGAACAGGGCTGGAAGCCCCAGAGCATTCTTCCCCTTCGGCATTATCAAACTCCTGAAACAGAAAGGTGGAGGTGGGAATATATATATGTGTATATATATATATATATAAAAGACACTTAACCACCATCAGGTGAACAATAAAACACACGTTTCATACTGATTTATATCAGTAACACCCACATTATGCAAAATTCACATAAACCCACAAGTATAAAACACACAGCAAAAAGACTTACATTGAATCCCACACCTCCTCTCTTACAGCAAAGGCAGGTGAGAAGCAACAGAACAAAAGAGACCAGCCCAGAGCAGGAGATGAGAATAATCACATAAGGGGGAGGAGAGAGAGAGCCGTCCCGGGACAGAGAGACTGAGGGAAAAAAGAGGGCAGAATTTTTACATATCCAGCCTTACAAATTTTAAGGGACTAATCCCTAGATAGATAGATAGATAGACAGATAGATAGATAGATAGTGTGAGAGAAAGAAAGAGAGAGAGAGGGTAAAAAGAGAGAGAGAGAATGAGAGAGAACTTGTATATATTCCTAACAGGGAAAATTTAAAAGGGCAGCGTTACATTCAGAACATAGCACAGGAGTCCAATGAAGTGTTTTCATTGCACAAAGGGTGAAAGTACAGAGAAAAGCAGAGGAACTGAGAATAGATCACCTTCAGATCGGGTTTAGGGAGGGGTTTGAGAGTTAAGGTTTAAGGGAAGCAAAGGAGAGAAACCAGAGAGTCATCATACAAGACATTTCTTGTACTCGTCACCATTGAAGAAGAAGGGAAGGCACTGGAGTTTTGTTTGGGGGGAAAGGCCTTTTTTTAAGGGAAGGGACTGGATTATTGAAAAAGATTCTTGTATCTGCAGGGTTGCTGGGTCATAAGGAAAGGTGCCATACTTGATTTTGTACCTCAATTTGGACGTTTGTTTTAGGAGAGCCATCTGTGGAGAAGAGAAGGTGGGGAGGAGGGCAAGGAGGTTAAATACCTTTGGCATCGTGATTAAGATGCTAAGACTGAATATCCACTAAACTAAAATATATTCAAATGATTGAAAACCTCATTGTTTATTCATCATGTTAGCACACATGCCATTGCTAGACACTATATACCTCCCTTTTAAATGCTCTTTAATAAGTCAAAAAAGAACAACTATAATATAATAAAATATGATTAAAATGAGAATATCACTAAAAAGAGTGAGGATGCAATTTTTAACAACTGATAAGAAACAGATGTTACTATATATCTTAATCGTTTGCAAAAAGTAATGTAACTTTTAGAGGCAATGGGCCATGGTTCTCCTAAAATAGCATAGGCACCACAAAGACATTTTTGGACACATCAGGACTGACAGCAAGGTCCTGGTTAAGGCTAGGAAAGGCTGTTTAAAAGGAGTCACTAAGCAGTCATTAAGGTCTGTTGTGAGAAAACGGTGTAGGTCATTTGAGGCTGTGCTCATTTTAAAGTTATAGATGGCATTTTTCAGGAAAGTTACAGAAACCTAAATATTATTAAATCTTTTCTCAATGATAAAGTAGTAGATATTGTTATTAATAGCAACAACAATAAACGTTATCATAATTAATATTATTAAAATCATTAACATATAACAATACATAATGCATCATTATTAACATTAACAAATAAAAAAGTGATTCATATAGATATCTCACAAGTCACAACATCAGAAGCGTATCTTGTTCTCGTTTTATGGAGAAAGCTTTATAATTTCTAAATATCACACGATGTCAGAGAACTCGAACCTTACTTGTGTTGCTAAGGATCAATGCACGGGCTAGTAACTCATGACAACAACAAAATCGCGTAAATGCTTATTAAAAATCATTACCAAAAATACCACGCTTGCAATTAACAATAGAGACGCGTTTTGCAATTCGTCCACTTGAACTATGGAAATACATAGGCTAATGAGCAGGTAGCTGTGAATACACGAAGGGTGTTATTATTCATCTGATAACCTTTTATTGTTCGAGAAATAGTGGCCAGACATTGGCAGACACGGACCTGTGCGCAGTTCCCTTCTTTGACCATATGGTTACACATACTGCATACGAGAGCCGAGCACACAAATAAACACGCGGGCCTGTTGGCACATTTGTGTTCACGATATTGCTAAAATAAGGCGCGGAATAAAACATCACACATAATAATACGCCGGAGATGGTGCAGTTCTGCCAAATCGGGGGGATATGATGATTCGGGGAAAGCCGCGTTATGTAAAATATATCTATTAACGTTACCTCAGGCCATAGGCAAAATGACATAGAGGAGAGCTGCTTTGCAGGCCCACAATGAAGAATCATACATGCGTACCAGCACACCAACCAGACACCTTTATTATCATCAGCGCAGGATGCTTGGGCTCAAAATAACGACACATTATATGAATCTTAGGTATAATAGATATGATTTAATTGTGAAATAATACCCGAGTCACCCCCGTCCAGAAATTTAAAATATTCTCATTAGACTGTCACATTTTCTTTCCATTCATACAGCGTCTCCTCGCCTCCTCCCCCCTCGAGCGCATCATGTTATCTGAGCGACACGCTTACCTTCCTTCTGCGGGGCTCCCAGAGCTCTCTCCGGGTTGAAGTACGACATCAGCCCCACCAGAACAATCACCCAGCACTGTTGTGACATAGTCGCGCGGTCCACGGCACCACCATCCGAGCGACGCTGTCAACGATCCCCGCCGCGCGTCTGGCTCCCCGCTATAATAAAGAACCGTCTCCTTGTTGTGCAAGGCTGATGCCCTCGTTTAATCCGCAATTAAACACGGTGTGAACGCTCTTTTGTGTCAGCTTAATCCCGCGATCCGCATCCTCACCAGCGCGCTGTTACTATTTCGTCCTCATAGCGTCCCATCGGTCGAAAACGGGCAGAAAACACCAGTGAAGTCATTCTATTGGTTCTATATACGATCCTATATAGAGTGTCAGTATCATGTGAGTGGTCCAGCTATGTTTTCTACCAAGAAGCCCCACTACGTCAGACGCGACTGAGCTTGCGCTATTACGATCTGAGGAGCTGCGTGCGCCTCGCGGCGATTTTCGTAGGTAGAACGATTGCGCGATGCCCTTCGCTCAGGTGCATGCCAACAAAAGCGTTTGTTTATTAGACTGGAGAGAACGTCGACGCCCCCGTGTCGTGGCCTTGGGTATCATTGCATCAAAATCCCCCTAAATCGGACCACCTCCACGGAGCGGTGACATGATCCGCTCGGGAGGACAGGTGCACGGAGCGTGCCGTTCTGTAGCCTTCAAGTTAATGACATGCAAATCTCTGTCTGTGTCTAGAGAAGGCCATTTTTTTCCACAAGAAAGATGCCTTTAAATACTAATGAATGCTTTAAATACCAACTAAATTATAAACCCATCCTCCCAGAATTTGTTTTTATTCGCACAAAAAGCATATTTGCTTGGAGTGAAAACGGTGCATATAAATTATTAAAATTCATATTCGCGGTTTTTATTGTGAACTATAAAGAATAAAGTCATAATAAGTGTTTTCAGTGGCAGCTTTAGATGGTATTTCCACAACATGTGATTGTCGGATGCATATTGCATACACATGTATATTCTGCTTTGATTTCTGTTGAAGTAGTCTATACCTATTTTCTGCACAGTCGCCACACATTTTTGTGTAATGTATTTTCCATAGCACTCTTAGAATATAATGCTATGACACTTTTTTTTACGCAAAAAATAAAGAAAATTTTAATTGAATATATATATATATATATATATATATATATATATATTAGTGGTATAATGAATTTCTGATAAACCTCTCTAACTGCCACATAAAAACGTCAGTGCTTTACATCAGGTTTGGTTGGTGATTTCATGCCACACTAGCATCCCTTGGCTATTTTCATGGCAAGTAACAAGCTGGCATAATATTAAAGAGCAATTTAAATTACATTATGTTTGCTTTAGATAAAAACTCTAAAATGAATTCAGGGTTGTCTCTGTTAAAGTGTTCTGCAGAGTAATATAATTTTTTCTAAGAGAAATTAAACTAGCGCAATGTAATAAAACATGTTCAAAGGATACTGGACTCTGGCATGTAGAGCGTATCGGCAAATTTTCATTTAATTATAAGAACTTGTGGATGATCCTGCAAAGTCCTATTCAGAATCATGTATATTTGATCTTACCTTTAGATTGGGACTGTAAAGAAGCCAGAATAAGTGGCAATATGAATGAGTTTTTGCAGTGTAGCCCAGCTTTGCAATTTCAGGGTAAAATGAAGAATTTAGACATGACAAGAACAAAACATTTTATGGACTCCAATATCACCAGCAAAGAAAAACTGTTCATAATTGCTTGTCCACGTTGTAAATGCTGATACCTCTGAATTGTTCGGGAAAACAACTCTGATGCAAACCCTACAGATCATCAGATGACATTTTTACAACAACTTAATCACTCCTTTGCTGTGAGCACAAACAAAAAGTCATCTGACACCAATAAAAGTGTTGCAGAGGCCCAATCAATGGCATTTAGGTAGCAATCAGTCATTTTAACTGGTCTTCACAATTTGCACATGGCTAATTTCTTGTCCGACCACAAAACAGTTCTGTAATTTCTAGACTTATTCAATCAATGCCTTTGCAAGCTAATAAAAGCCATACTGATCTCTGTCTCTCCTTTGCCTTTTCCGTGCCAATTCAGGAAAGTAGGCGCTGTTGTATGGTCTGTCTCTATCCCCCATCGCTCGCTCGTGCTCTTTTTCCTTCCCGCCTCCGCTCCTCTGATCTAGTAAAGCCTGTGTCCTTTTCCTCTCCTCCGCTTCTCTCTGCAGCCGCTCAGCCCGTAACCTCTCAACTGAACTGTCATGAGAGGTAAAAAAATCGTTTAGGGATGAAAAAGTCGGCAAATGGACAAGTTACTACTGCAGTAGTCATCTACTCATGCATATGTGAACTTGTCTGCAAGGGAAAAAACTAATTTATGTAACAGTTTTGCATTTGTTTGTGATTCCAGACTGCATTACACAACAGAAAAAAATTAACTGGAAACTCTTTTAAGTTCTTTAAACATGACATCAGGAAGACATCTGAAAGTTAAAAGGCATTCATTCTAAATGCATTCACACTACTGTTCAAAAGGTTTGGATGTAGTATGACTGTTGTGTAGCCAGACAAGATGCTTTATTAGTTTGGACAGAAATAGAAAATGTATTTCACACCTCTCTCCACTCCTCTTCTCTCCTCTGTCTTTCTTGTCCTTCTTCTTGTGCTTTTTCTCCTTCCTGTCTTTCACTGCCAGTGCTTTCTTCATTTCTTTAAGAGGATCCAAACTGTCTTTCAGCTTCCTGTCTTTCTTTTCTCTCTCCTCTTCAGTTAAGGTTCTTGGTTTGTTTTTGCCTTTCTCTTTCTTGTCTCTTTCTTCTTCTTTTTCTTTTTCTTTTCCAACTTTCAGGTACCAGGGAGTTGCTTCTGTTCCAGGAGCGGGACCTAGAGACACTAAAAGGCCAATAGCACGCTCCTGCTTCTCCTAAAATAAAATATGACAAAGATTACCATTCTGAACTATGTGTAACTTAAGGTCAAATATTAAAATTGTAGTATTTTTTTTGCCACACCTTCTCTTCCTTCTTTTCTTTGAGGTATTCTGCATTTCCTTTCTTTTCAGATGAGTCCTCTAGAGGAAACAGATTTAAGTGTTCAATCTCCCGGGCTCCTCGGCTTGTCTCCGCTGCCTCTCCATCCTCTGTCCATTTTCCTGTCTGCTGAAGGGCTGCTCTAGCTTTGTTTCTCAAATACTCAGTTCGAGCCTAAGGGATTAGATGGACAGATCAGAAACCAACATTCAGCTCCAATTGAAGCATAGATTATATTTAAGAAACAAGACAAACAAATAAAGATGAACAAAACACACATTTTATTTACTTTTTCTAGTAATTCTTTGAGGATAAATGGATAAATACTTTGGGGTCACTGAGTGCAGGAGGGGATGGTAATGTAGCGAATTAACCTAGAAACAGTGGAAGGATGCTGGGTTGCTATGGTTACCTCTTGTTCTGCGCGTTCCACTCGCTGCTTAATCTCGCGTTGTTCCTCTTCAGCTTGAGCCTCGTCGCGGCGCACGCGCGCAATGTTGTCCTTATTGCGCACATGCCAGCTCTTTTTAGGCAAAATGTTCATTATGTAATATTTATGAGATGTACAAATGTAGTTCTAGTCTCGTAGCAAGTTTGTCAAACCACATACACGGTTCAGTGAATAAGGCAAAAGCTTAGTTTATGGCTCAAAACAAACAGACTCGTCAACAAACTAACTTACGCAGCAACATTAAAACTCGCCACTAAATCTCTATGTAAATTAGATCCGTTTCTTCCATTCTGAAAGCTCACAAAAACAAAACAAGAACAGCTTTCAACAAAAATACACCGACTCAACAGAAAGAATGCTTTGCAAACACCGGAAGTCGCCGTGGCGTAATCACGTCACACGTATGTAACGTATTTAATAGTCATGCACTACATGTAGGCTACCGCATGAGGGCGCAGTTAACAAAAACCCTCAACGAAAGCCTTTTGTTTGTCAGGAAAATAATTTTCAGAATTTACGTAATACGTGAATAAATCGTAACGCTCAGCAATTTATAACAATAGTGTATTTTAATTATTCATTTTTTAAAATGTTTTTTACATGGTTAAAGACTTGGAAAAAAAGGTACACTGGCTCATTAAAAAAATATATATTCGACATATATATTTTATAAATAATATTTTTTGGAAAGGAGTATCTTATGCTCAGCAAATCTGCATTATTTGATCATACAGTAAATATTGTAAAATGTTATCACAATTTAAAATAATAATATATTAATAGTTTCCTATTTTAACATATTTTTTAATTAAATATATTCCTGCTATGGCAAAGCTACATTTTAAGCTGCTATTATTCCAGTCTTGAGTGTCAAAGAATCCTTCAGAAACCATTATAATATGCTGGTTTGATGCAGAAACATTTTTTTTTCTTTATTTTTTTTTATGAAAAATGGTTGTAATTTTGTTTTGTCAGGATTCTTTGACAAATAGACAATGCTTAAATATAAACATTTTGTAACATCACACTGCCACTTTTAATAAAATTAATGAATCTCTGATAAAAAAAAATTTTTTAAATTTTTGAACAGTAGTGAAAATATCATTGGTTGTTTTTCTGTAAAATAATGGAGTGCACAAATTTCATAATTCCAGTATAAACTGCACTGAAGTCTTAATAAGGTCTTGGGTCTTCATCAGGATCAAATGCATAATTGTAATGTTGATTCCGCTGTGTTGCTGTTTGGTTTAAGGGCTTGGCCTCTCTCTGGGGCTGCTTTGGTTCACGTTGTTCCTTCGTAACTGTGGCATTCATCTCTTCAATTTGTCTGACCAGGAACTGCTTGTCACGCTGTTCCTTTTACAGATAAATACGGATTAAAAGATGAATTAATATTGGTTTCAGTCAGAGGATAAATTGGAAACAAAAAAGTAATAGTTTAGGAAGGTGATCACACCCCTTATTATAAATTCCTTTATCTCACCATTTTTGTAATATTTATCTAATATTCAGAGCACAAACACAGTTTTTGTGCTTAAAATGGTATATAAAGGAAATGTATTGTTTTAAATCTTATTATATTATACAATTACACAATGTATAACCATTTTAATCCATATATTTGGATTACCAATAACTAAGAACTTACCAGTTTACACTGAGATTTCATCAATGTTACACTTTTCCCATGGACAGATGTTAAAGCACTCACATAGCACAGGAGAACACTGTATTTGGAAAAAAATCAGTGTATATATATTAGCAATATATTACTTACCTAACTTAACCCCAGTTTCACAGACAAGGCTTAAGCCTAGTCCTAGACTAAAATGTAACCTGAGCTGTGAGAAAATCTAAAAGGAACTTGCACTGACTTTTTTTTAAGTCATGTTTATAAAAATTGCTCAAATGTCCTGACTAAGCTATGGCCTAATTCTGGCTGAGACTAAGCCTTGTCTGTGAAATCAGGCCATTATCTTTTAAGCATCTCTTTATAGGAATATTCATGTTTTTAAACAAATTACATTTACAGAAGTATCGGATATTGAGTAAAATTTTACATGAAACCCTGAATCGAAAGCTTATACTGACCAGGAGAAGATGAAGAGTGGTATGGAGAATTTCTGGGAGCCAATATAAAACAGGAATTCTTTACTGGTGTGGCTTAGCATTTCGACAGCTTGTGGAACAACTTCCCACATTGCTGAGTTCAAGCGGAAAGGCCCACAGCCGTAAGATGGATTGATCCTACCAAAAAGGACAGAGAGTCAACATAACACTCGACATATACATGATTCTACACAAATATTCTTTCTCTCTCATTTAAATCAGTGTGCTTCAACATGAAGCGTTACAGGCCTCACTGACTTAGCCACACTGTAAAGGAGAACCACGCTGGACAACATCCATCCAAAGAGAAGAACCAACAGAAAAAAGAAACTGGAGGTGGTGGATCTGAAGTTTCTTGTTGCCGGTTGACAATTCTGGAAGAGAGTTATCTGACACAAGCAAACAGAAACAAATGAGAAATTGCAATAAATTGCAACATTTAAATGCGCTTGTAAGAAGGGTGTGTTTATTGTACCTTTTTGCAGTAATAAAAGATGATGAATTTGATGGTGTTGATGAATGGCAGCAATGGACAGAAGAGAGCTCCAGTCCAAACCACAGTTTGACTGTAAACTAAAGCGAGAACATTCGGGGGAACCAGAAACTCCTGCCGTCCCACCAACTGGATCAGTTTACATGAGCAATGATCAACCACAATCCTGAAAATGACCATAAGAAGTTACAGACTTACATATTTAATATAAAAATGTACGCCCGAAATCATAAATCTGCAAACAGACCTGCGCGGGAACTCTACCAGGATTAGCGTAGCGATGGTAATCAGGAAGTCAAAAAGAGTCAGTTTATACATTTCCTGTCCAACACGTGTCTCCCAGCACTATGTAATTGTGAGAAAGAGATTTAAAAAAAATTAATTTGAGACTCCGTAGCCATCAAACAGCAAGACATCTATCCTAAAACTGTCCTAGGGTACAAAATATCAAGTTTGATACCAGTACTTTTTTTTTTTCAAAGAAATTATTCATCCATGCATTAGGAGGCATTAATTAATCAAACACGACAGTTAAGACATTTACATTGTTGCAAAAGATTTCTATTTCCATGCTTTTGGATGTCCTACATCAAAATAGGAACTAATTGAAATTGTAAAAATATTTACCTTATATTGGTCGTAATTGTAATTACAGGGCTTGCAGTTACTAATGCTGTCTGATCCGTTACAGGTAATCTGCTCCCATAGAGTCAAAACCAAAACACCCAAACTCACCAAACGCAGGAATACTGCCCTACAATAACCAACAGAGAAAAATTAAACAGGCAGAAGAAGAGTTTCCAAAAAATAATGACAAAAAACAAATCAAAGAAAACAATGTGCGAGTATTTAGAGAAAATGGCAGTGATCCAATTGAAATTATTCATTTTGAAAGCTGTTTAATGAGGGTCACAAAATAAACAGACTGAGAGCTCTCAATGATGCTCTAACCAAGGCTAAACAAGTACTGCTCTTCATCTATCTGCTCTATGTCCTCTTTGATATCTTGGTGGGTGTGTGAGTATTGATCGAACCTCAACAGGGCCAGGATGACGGTGGTACTGGGAGAATACTTTTCCAGTAAGGCAATCTTGTCACACAGTAACGGCACCACAAAATTGCTTGCTGTAATGACCATGGAGGGTAAGTATTGCAACAGCAGCCCTGTAAAATCCGATCTTTTCATGGACTGAGAGAAAGAGAGATTTTAATCAATTCATTATTGAACAATATAGCTAGACAGGGTGATCACACTCTCTGAAATAAAGGTACAAAAGCTGTTACTAGAGCAGTACCTTTCAAAAGGTACACTTTAGTAGATATTAGGTTCAAATATGTATACTTTAAGTACTAATATGTTCCTGTAAGGCACCAAAATTAATCTTTTAGGTACAAACATACTTTGTTGAAAATGCCCCAGTAACAGCTTTTGTACTTTACTTCGAAGAGTGCAGAACCTCAACCAAATGAATAAATAATGACTTTTCCTTGATTTTATAATCTTACTTGTATATAATCTTAAAACTTCAAACAAATCATGAATCTGAATTTACTGGCCTGGCATTATACAATATAACTTCAGCTAACCTGGCTGAACTGAGTTGCCCTTGCAATACCATAGAAAGTTGCACCGATGAGTGTCAAGACTACTAGGTGAAGAAAAATACGGAGTGCATAGAGAGAGACTGTTTGGCCCAAAGTCAGGGAGGCAGCCTTTTTTTTAAGCCTTTCTTCTTCTAGATCCACCTAAGGGTGACAGGCACAGTGGGAGAGAGAAAGAGAGAGAGAGAGGGAAAAATAATTATTAACAATACATTACATTAGTAGCCTTTTAAAGCAATAGTTCACCTAAAAATTAAAATGTGCAAAAATTTACTCTGCAGTAAATGGATGTCCAAACATCTAATATAAACATCACGATAATAACTGAGCTTTGTGTTTGTAAGAATATCTGGCCAATATACCATAATAACACTTCCTCCAGAGAAAAAGTCCAAGCCTTATCCCCTGACATTAAAATCCACCAACATACGTTTAAAACAGTTTTGGACTGTATTCTTGTGTCAAAGGCACAGTTTAGATGTAAGCAATAGTTTGATATTAAAATATCTTAAAGGATTTGTTTATTACAAACATGCAAGTTTTCATTTGACAGGATGATAATTGATGGACTGGAGTCGTGTGGATTACTGGTTGATTATTGTGATGTTTTTATCAGCTGATTCTGACACCACCCATTCACTGTAAAGGATCCATTGGTGAGCATGTAATGCTAAATTTCTCCAAATCTGTTCTGATGAAGAAACAAAAGTCATGTATATTGGACAGACTGGTGGTGAGCAAACATTTAGGAAATTTATATTTGTGGGTAAACTATTACTTGATTTTGTTTACCCAGTACAATAAAAGGTATATAAAACACCTGAAGACAATTTCAGACTTTTTTTCCAATGCACAGACCTGTAATCGGTGGCGAAGATTGTTTTGTTTAAGTTTTGTTGCACGGTCTCCTTGGAGACCATGGTCCCATCCTGTAAACAACAGCATGCTGTAACCCCCTACTGCTCCTCCTCCCGTCTCTACAACAAGACGAGCCGTGCTGCCCATTCTGTTGGCCAGTCAGAGATGTCAACAGCAATATCCTTTCAATATGTTAGTAGAAAAACCTGACAAGACTCACCTAATAATTATACAAATGAGGCAGAATAGGAAGTAGAAGGCTGCCGTCAATAGATAGGCCAGAGGGATGTTATAAGAAAAGCCATTACTTTCAATCACGGAATTATTATAATAGCCATAAAACAGGTAGGAATACTCCATAAAACCCTGAATAAAAAGATAACTGTGATGAGTGAAGATCATTAAGAAACTGAGAAAATGTTTTATTTATTTTTTATTCAGCTGATTTTTGATGAGTAAATTTCCTATTATTTCAGCCTGACAAACAAACATAATTTTAATAATATCACTTTTTCTTTCATTTTAATTCCATCTTCCACATTGTTGCGAAATTATTTAAATTCAGGTTAAATTAAAATGTAGGTTTAAATTACAAAGCAGCCATTTAAAAAAAAATTATGACAGTGCTGAAGATGTTATAAAATTGATATAATAAAAGTACTGTAAAAAAAAAAACTTCTATTCAGCAACAATCCATTAAACTGATGGAAAAACCGAAGTGATGATAAAGACCACAAAAATATAAAGCAGCACAACTTGTGTTAAAAATTAGATTTGGTTCTTGAGAATCAAATCAGCATATTACAATGTTTTTTAATGGTCTTTTCAAAAACATTTTTATTAACCCCAAACAGCAGTGTATACAAAATCCAAATGCGTGCCCATACCGTTCCTGAAACCAGATCCAGAAAGTATGTGTAAAACACCAGAAGGGCATCAGGTTTTGGATCATACTGCAAGCATATCTCCTTACCTGATAGATATATATAGATGTAGATATAGTTAGACAGACAGACAGACAGACAGACAGACAGATAGACAGTTAGATAGATAGATAGATACTGTAGATACATACTGTAGATAGATAATATTTACTTTTTATTCTTTTTAAATGTAAAAGTAATTTGTTTGCATACTGTGTGAATATAGCATTTCAACAAAGAGGGTTAAATCCAAATAGCGTTTTTCTCTGACTCCCCTATAGGAGTAAAAGGCAAGGAATATTAGGGAGAATCCCAGCAGTCCAATCATTAGGGTTGCTGCAGGAAACAACCTTGCATTTGGTAATGAAAACATTTCAGAACAGGGAAGGAAAGACCCAAATTAGTCAGTCAAACACAATGGTCAACCGTTCATAAAACACTTTTTTTTTTGAAAGGATTAGTTATTCTAATTAATTATAACCCAATAAAGAAATGCTTTTAAACATGAGATCATGTGGGTTTATTGTTTTTTGTTTTTTTTCAATATACCTTTTGAAGTTAAACTCTGAAGGAACTAAAACTAAACATGTCAGACTGGTCTTGTTGCTTTTATGAATACTGTTATACTGCTATCTAATTACCAGTTAGAATGTTCTCATTGGAGGAAAATTAGGCAATCAAGCATGAAAAGTTCGTGTTGTATACCAGAGAGATTGTGTTCTTACCAGTTAAATTGAATGTGGAAGGGATGGTGGAGTTTAAGTCCATGGAGCGAAACACAATGCTGGGAATCAGGACAAATCCAGCGATTAACAAGGAGGACAGGAAGTTGAGAATCACAAGAAATCTCAGGAACAAGAAGTAAGATTGGACTCCTCCACCAAAGTGACCTACAAAAAAACCCCCCCAAAAAAACAAGTGGATGAAGTTTATTTTTATGTGTCTTCCATCTCCACCAGGCTTATATTCTCTCTTTCTTAGTGTCTTTTCTCAGATTACCAATCTCTTGAGGTGGAAAAACATGTGTATGTGTAAGTGAGAGCAGAATTTCTAATTTTTGTTCATTAATTCATAGTTTCATCACCTCCTATCCTTTGGATTTCCCTCTTCCACAGAACAAAATAGCTGAGAATGTATTTGGCAACCTCACAGAAACGGCGAAATGTCTGTGATTTTTTGATGTTCCAAGAGCTAGAAACAACTGGAACCCTCATCTGCTGCACCTCCCTGGAAGAAGACAGCTAAAACAGTTAGAACCGAAAGAATTGTTTGGTTTTTTTGTCATGTCAAATGTATCCCTAAATATTAGAAATGCACAAATGTAAAAGTCGACACTGGTAAATGTATGTAAAAGATAATGCATGTATACCATACTGCTTTCTTCAGACCCATGTGCAGCGGCAGCTCGCGGAGACTTCGAGGTTCTTTGGAGTCTTCAGCATCTTCAGGTGTGGAGGCCCAATCAAACTGGACTGCACTTGTGTCTTGGGCTGGAACTGTCCGTAACCTCAGAGAATGCTGGGAAACGCGAGGACTAAGGTAGTCTGTACATGTTCAGAGATGTATTTCAAAGCAATCACAATTACAAAAGTTGGTATTTAAAAATTATACATGGCAAAGAATGGACAATACTGATGCTTAACTGCACTGAGAGACTTTATAGTCCAGTACAGTAGTAATGGCTGTGTTAAAAACTGGGACTGGGAACAAAATGGAGCAGCATTTTCCCATCAGCACTTAAAATATGCACTACATTTCTATATATAGCCATGACCTATATATGCACATCCCTGCCAGTTCTGTTTAACTCTTATAAAATATAGATCTTCACACTGAACATGGGTGGGACAGATATTATTTCTGTTAGTTATTATTTTCTGTTAATAAATGTCACAAGACCATACGCATTTATTAGATCTGCATTATATATAGAAAGAACAATGAACAACAACAACAAAAAACAGTACCCAAAACACAGTATACTTATAGCATACAGGGTAGTATGTCAAAATATTAAAAGTGTATATTTGTAGACGAACATTTAAATATTTCATATTTGAAACTAACATTTACACGCTGTCTTACCTGGAGGTGGATGGACTTGATTGTTAAATTCTCTCAGCTCCATCAGAAAACAAGTACTATTGACTTGGATTCCACATGAAACAAACTAAAATACAAACAACACAATCCAGAAACAGCTGTCAGTGGAGCATAGCTATACTGACGGAGAAGAACACAGGTGTGTCAGGACTCTGTCATCTGGACTTTGAGTCTCACGGAAAAAAACTTTGGAAACACTTCCTTATACCTTTTACCAGCTGATCACTAGCTGCACGCTAGGCAGACTAACTATGTATTGTCAGCTGCAACCAACTGAGAGATCCAGTTACAATGTGTGAACATTTTAAAGCATTTTGCTTTCTCTGTGGATTCATTACAGACTTACTAAATTAGTTGAGACTGTTTAAAAAATGACTAATTGAAGAATGAAGTTTATTTGTGAAAAAAAAAAAAGTTATGAGTTGAAGTTATAAGCTCGATATGAGCTTTGTTTGGCGTCTCCATGTGCTTTATTGCCTGTTAAAAGTGTAGTCACAGAGACGAGGGGCATACCCTTTTCGTTGAGCCAATGCGACAATAAGTCTTAGGTATTAACAGGGTGAGTGTGATGTCACCACAAGATGTTAATCTATGTTAATTTAACTAATAATCAGCTATCATTTCCCACTGATTTTAAACATAAATGTTGGGTAGGGGTATGTTTAAGGGTAAGGATTGGGAGTTTATATTTTTGGACAGTAATGTTGATTCAAGATCATGTCTTAATTGGCTAAATCATGGTGACCGTATTAACAGACTATTATATCGTATCATCACATACTGTTAATAAACAAGAATATTAAATGACCACTTCACAGTGAAACGTATGAAACATTAGTTAAAAGGGAGAAAAAAGATAGATAGAAAGAAATAAAAGAAAGAAAACAGTGAATACACAATATTGTATAAAAGTTTGGGGTCAGAATGATTTTTAAGAAAGAAAAAAAAAATAGAATGAAAGTAAACATTCTATTTAAAGACTTTAAAGACTTCTGAAGCATGTGCTACTTAAAAAATATTTATTAAATTTTATAAGTTTTAAAAAATATTAAAATGCAAAAATTGTAAAAAAAAAAAAATTTTTTTTTGTTGAAAGGAATATGTAAGAAATATAATAATCAACAATCCCCAAACTTTTAAAAGTAAATTTAAGTTGAGCCATTAAGGTAGGAGGAAAAAAGATCCATCACAAAAATGAGACAGGTACTGAAAAGTTTTCATGTAAGGAATTTTGGTAGGATAAAAAAAAAAAAATCACTTTGTTTTTAATAAAAATACGGTGATTTTTCCAAACAGAACCTCAAAGATTGGAGAAACATTAGAAATACAACATATCAGGTAGATATTACAGGAACCGGAATACAATCTGAACCGACCAATAAACACAACACCACAAGTGCTACCATCCAGTGTACGAGGACAAAATAAAATAGGACTGTTCATTATAATTTAATTTTGTAAGAACAAAACCTTTCAACTCTTGAGAAAATCGTTGTAACATGTTAATCGCTGCAAAATTTTAGCTTGATAATTGTAAGCTGCACAGTACATCAAGAACGAATGATGAACAAATTAGCAGAAACATTCACTCCTACTTTCTGAAAAAGTGAAAAAAATGACAGTCACCAACTTGTTTCACATTCTTTGCAGAAATACAATAATGATACATATGACAAATACATTAACCATCAATGGACACTCAATCCATCAATCGTAATGGATGAAAAACAATACAGACTAAATTTTTTGTAATGGATGGATTTAGTTATACGTTTGTGTAGGAGGTTCATTTGAGTCCCAAGGTCACAAATGAGCAGGGAACCACTATTAAAAGATAATATAAATGTCCTTTACAATTGATTAAAGCAACAAGAACCTAATTTAAGCAATACTGACCTGGTCAGAATGAGGTTGCACTGTTTATCATTAGATAACAACAACAACAACAAAAAAACTTTTTATCATATGTAATAAGATAAATGATAACATAAAATGGAAAATATTTGAAACCATAAAATACAGACTGATGTCCTTGGGTTCATAATGTTTTACGCTTCTGAGTTGTTTTTTAAAAAGCAAAATACCTTGAATGGCAGTTGATGGCTATTACAGTGCATGTTGGGAAATGTTTTATTTATTTATTTATTTTTAGTAAACATACCATATCTCTGGTTATCTGCACAATCATAGCGTCACATTCGTTTCACTCATCCTTCTCTCTTACCACATCCTCTTTTTCTCCTTCACCCCGTTCCCTTCTTGCTTTCTTTTTACCTCCTTTCATCACTTGTCCTACTCCTATACAAGCAACAGCGATGATGTGAATTGTGAAGTATATGGAGCTCCAGTAGTTGATGGTGTCGCTGGCCTTTAGGAGAACAAAACCCATGCACATGTAGTCATAAGCTCTCATCTTAAGGAACCAGTGGATCCAGTCGAAGATGCTCTGGCCCATCGGCCCAAGACGGGCCCTGACTGATGCCTCCATGGCCGATTCTGCTGCGATACACAGTGGGATAGTGAGAAAAGAGAGGTAGTAACCAGCATGGAGGCCATGCCAATAAGCACTGATTAACATAGTCCAACCGGCCCTGCCATAATAAGTAAAGAAAGGAAACAAAAAGAAAGTTAAAAATTAGTGATGGTCAGTAATCCAGCCGAAAGGTGAAATGTACACGCTTGTACCTGAGAGCGTACGCTTTGAAAGGAGCATTGGGGTAGATGTAGTGGTGAAGCCACCACTGCACAGTCATGTTCCAGTAGCGCATGCCATGCCGAACCTTTACGCAGAAATCTGTGTTGTAACAGTCAATGTTCTGGATCGTTTTAAAGTCATACTCCACAGCTGTGTCTGGATCAGTACTGAAACAAAAATAACATTATCCACCTAATGATCAAACCTTGAGTAAACGTCTAGTGTCCTGTAGATAATCTAGCTAATCTGCCTTGTAGATCCATGCTTAATAAATGTGGCTTTTTTAATCTACACTAGTTTATGCACAATTTATTGGTACCATATTAGTTAATGCTGATATTAAGAGATACATTTTTATTTATCTGTACTGTTTGATTAAATTGTGCACGCTCATTTCCCTTGCTATTACATATTTATATTACCACTGCCAACTAAAAGTTAATATTCAAACATGTTTAACACGTTCAACTTATTCAAAATCATGACTTTTAATAATTAAAATGAATATCAATTCATCATGGCATTATTTTAAAAGACTGTGTACCAGTTTTAACGCCATGAAGAAAGTTCAAGCAAAGCAGGCTAACTGTTCTGTATATGGCTGTGCGGATGAGCACAGAGCAGCAAATTAACTGACGTATTTAATGTATGTTACGCTGCAGCCACGCACATCTAATATAAATATGCGACTTCTTTCCTAGCTGTTTTTGTAAAGCTTAGTACTCACGTGCCTTGTGACAGCCGCTACCATATAGCAGAAGTTTAAACTAATATGGTTTAAAACCAATGACTTCAATAAACATGATCCAAATTTAAATTATAAAGATAAATGGATTTTTACAAATGAGCTGTAAAGGCTAATTTGCATGTTAAGTTACATGCAATGATATAATAAATGATCAGTTGAGTATTTTGAGCTGAAACTTCACAGACACATTGTGAGAACACATGAGACTTATGTAACATAATTGTAAAAAGGTGCATAATATTTAAATGATTTTTTAGTACTTTTATGGCAATCATTTTATTTATGACATTTATGAAATTTACCAAATTCCTTTTATGAATAATTATATTTGTCTTGACAATTGTGGTTTAAAACTACACAACTGTGACCCTGCTGTCCTCTGACACTGTCTTTTTTGGGGGGGGGGGGATCCTACTTCAAGTGTGTTACTGAAAAAGGTTAATTTCACTTCTTGGATAATTAAAGTTCCACTGTATGCTTTCATCATACAGTGATCATCATACAAGATCATAACTGTTATTTCCTGGTGTATAAATATATCTGTAGGTGGACTTTAAAGTCATCAGATGTACAAGTTACAGTCAAATTGTAAAAACACTCTTATCTGTAAAGTTGCACAACCTACCTATATTCCACCGTTGGCCCTCCTCCAGGTTTGGACAGCGCACCCTGGGGGTAACAGCCCAGACCTGCACTGATGCAGCCAGCCTCTGCTCCACACCACGCAGAGTAGAAACGCATCCGGAATACAAAGAAAATTGCCACCATGTAGAAAAACCTGAAATATATTTTTTACTATGATTCCCAATATGATAAATTGTGATAATGCATTATTTAATTTTATCATCTCCTCAGTTTTAGGGTCTGTTTGGAATGGTATTTTAATCCAGAAAACGAACCTGTAAAAATAGTTTTGGTCCAGGAATTCATCAGTACGGACATAAGACAAGGGAAAGACGGCATTGACGGCTATGAAGAGAGCTCCGTAAACTGGCACCATCTTCAGCCTTTGCAAGCAGGGCTCTTTACCCGGCAATGACAGAGGACTGGACTGCTGCAACCAGTCTGCATATGTCTGATAGCGGAAGAAGGGACCTGCAGAACACCGGCAAGAGTGGGTGGGAGAAAGAATGGAAAATGAAGGAACGTGAGAAGAGAATGGTAAGAGTTATCGATGAAGACGTGAAGCAGATGGGCAAAGATAGGATGGAATATGGATATGAGAACAAATGGAATATTGGAATGAAAATTGAGCCACGGTTTGGGAGGACAAGTCATGGCAAAAGAGGAGCAATAATAAACACAATTAGTTATAAAAGTAAATTGGACTCACACATTACTGAACTAGTAGCAGAGAGAAACAGAGAGAGATTTGTTAGCAAACATGCAAAACAAACAGCACAGAACATTTGAATAGACTCAAAAAGCATTCCCGCATATTGAAATCAACACAAAACATGCAAAATACCTGTCATGATGCCCACATAGCAGTAGCTGTATGATATAACGTCATAAAGTGAAGGCTCATGGGAAAGTCCTCCCACCACTGGGGATTTGGTGAAGGTGCTCACTTCCTTTTTCTTCTCCAAGTGATAACTTTGCATCTCATTGGCTAAACTGACCATCTGCACATTCAAAACTCATTCAATATATATCAAGAGTTTAAAACGTCAAATTCTGGCTAATTTTAGTGTCTCATACCTTCAAAGTTAAAAGAAGTTGAATGGCATTGGCAAAAGGTGTTGGTTGAGGAAGGCCAAACCAGGTGACCAGACGGAAAAAGAGGAGGTACAGAAACGTCCAACCCAAAGACAGAGCAGGAGCATTTCTAAATAATTTTTTTTTTAAAGGTCAAAGGTCAAACAGGGGAATCACGCCAATCCAATGTATTAGTCAAGACAACTACATATCATACTAACCGCCAATTGATCTTTATTATCAGCCATGTTCCTAGCACTGTACACAGAGAGTGTAGAGTGTGGATCCCACAGGTTGCTATCGAGACAATCAAACCTAACAGCAATGCTGCCCCCTGCTTGACTGGAGGACCTGAGAAATAATATATACAGAAAAATAATCAAAAGCTGTTATTTAAAGTCAAGATTCTGAATATTTCTTTATTGTGATATACATCCAAGAAATATATATTTTTCTTTCCATGCATCGGTTATTGATTGGATTTTGAGTGAATACAGGGGCATTAAAGCTTAATCATCGCTATTATTTCATTACTCCAATCAGCATTATGTATTATGTACAGCAATGAAGCATCACTGGTACAGTGGGAAAGCCTGTGTATATTTATTTGACCAACATAAATTTACATTTTGATCCATTTACTATAATAATAATTAGAGTAAATAATAATTTGTCAGTAAAAACTGTGATCTACAGTGTTTAAAGTGAGATTTCAAGATGCAGTATTCATTTAATAGTCTGTATTTTTGTCACAAAACAGCATTGTGTGATGGGCTGAACCAAAAAAAGAATTATAAAGCAACGTTGATGTCAAATCAACTAGCTTCACCTGTATTCACCATATTTTTCACACATTAATGTGAAGAATAACATGGTCAGACTTACTTAGGTAGCGGAAGAGGAATCCTACAGGTATTGATGCAGCAAGGATTCCTAGGTAGACTAATTCATCTGGTGACATCTTTCTGTTTACATCAATAACAAAGTATAACAGGGGTTCTCAACTCTGGTCCCCGAGGTCCACTTTCCTGCAGAGTTTAGCTCCAACCTTGATCAATGAGGGCAAGAGTTGAGAACCTCAGAGTTGAACAGATATCACATTTCAATATCAATCTTACATTCAAATTGTATGTGGCTTGGGTTAAAGGAAGAGTTGCAGAATGTGGTTAACCAAAATCCCCACGGACCTCCATAGTAAGGAAGAAAATATTTTATAGGTGAACAATACCTTTTTTCAGTTTGGAAAACTGCCCACATTGAATCAGTCATCCCATTTTTGACATGACTAAACATGAAACAATGTTGTCGAGGTAATGTTATTTAAAGTTCATTTAATCTTTAGTTTATACTTTATTTTAAGATTTATTAGGATCATATTAATTATGCATAATTACTTGTTGTTATAATAGTAAGTTCATGCAATATGTGTAACTAGGGCACTTTAAAATAAAGTGTTACCAATCTTTGATTAGATTTTATTAATTACTTTCCTGAACCAAACATTTCCAACTTATGATGACATAGCTCATGCATTCACTTCCAGGCACCAGCCATTCAACATATCGAATCAAATTATGTTACGTTTTTCATAAATATTACATTTGAATAGTCAGTTTTTAGATGCATCTAACAGACTGGCCTTGCAGATAAGCAGACTGACAATGGATTAGTGATGTACCACCTACAATTGTTAAATAACCAGCGCAGTACTTACAGTAGTGATATATGGAGATGTGCTATCAAGACGATTTATTCTAAAGGATTTAAAAATTTACTGTAGTCCCCTTTAACCGCCCGCAATGCCGTGTTCTCTTCACACCACTTCCTACTACCGCATATGTTCACGGATCGCTTGCGAGTTGCCAGGTATTCATAACAAACGCACCGTACATTGTGATACAATTGTTGCCAAATAAAAAAGGGACAAGAGGAGACAAATGTAAATTTTTTAGTGATACAATTAAAACATATGCAAAAAAAAAAAAAAAAACCTTTATAGCTCAATTAAAGTCATCTATCATGTCCCACAAGTGCTCCTGTAATGTGAGAGTTGTTTATTTAATTTTTTCTGATATTAGAAAACTTTATTATGAGGTTTACAATAATAAACGTAATTTATTTTCCCATAAAAGATAAAAAGAATCAATACAACAACCAGTAATAGTCTGAGTATCTGGCAACCCCTTCAGCAGACGGGAACTTTCACTGTGGCTGCTAGGGGCGGAGCACTGATTGATACATGAGCCCAAACCGTTTCATTCACTCCTGAAATATTTGGAACTTGTCTTAAAGGTTTATCAGTAACTACAAACCACAGTAAACAAGCCTGCCTGACGATTAGTAGGGATGTGCCAAACGAAGCTTTTGAAGAAGTGAGGCTTTTACAACGAACTGCGTTGATGCGTCAAAGCTTTTGACACAGTGATTTACTCTGCCATCTTGTGGTAAATAAAAGTTCTTGCAACTGTATAATTTAGATTTTTTGTTCATTGGGATGTCATCATTGTACGGTTTAATTGTCTATGTAATAAACCTATGTGTCATTAGCAATACGGTGTGTGTTTTTGTCTAATAATAAATAAGTATACTTTTTGGTTGAGCCCGCGAGTTTGTTTAATTTTCATTCAGTTATTCACGTTATTGTTTTTAATACTATAGTACATAAAGGCTATATATACATTATACTACAGTATAATTAATAGTGAATGATACAACATGTAAAAAACATTGCATAGTCACACTCACGGGCATGTTAAAAGCGCTATCAACGCGTTTTGTATTTGAGCCAAGCGTGACGTGTCAAGTGAGGTCACGAGGCTGCGTTCTCATAGGTCACGTGACAGCTCGTTGCAAGCAATGCTCCGGAACACCAGTGTCAAACTTAGTTTTATTTTATTGTTCATATTAAATCAAATTAACAAATCATCTAACACCGTTATGAAGTCTGTGTACATTTTATTTAATTAATTAGTAGGCCTTGTATTGTCTTTGCCATGGTGAGCTTGGTTAATCAAATCAATAAGATGCAAATAAATATTTCTTTTTATTATACACAATCATAAACTGATGATAGATCTAGTGATAAAAGGCACTGAAATCACGTGACTATGAGCTCCGAGTCACTTGCTCGAAACTAACGATTCTCAAAGAATCTGAAGCTTCACGAAGCAAAAATCACACTTCCTCACTGTTTCGAGACGAAGATGATTTTTGTTTGTGTTGTTCCTAAACGTAATTCATAATCCGTGCAAATACGCGTTTGTTGCAGTTAACGGAGTAGCGAAAGAGAGGCTTTCTGCCATAGGGTTAATCTGAACTTCAGCACCACGGGTTCTCTTCAAGTTCACAACTGAGACAACTACGCCAAGGTTATAGCCTACTGCTCGCGTAAGTTACATGACATTGTCTAATATTCCGTATTATAATACATAAATTCGGGTTTGTGCTTATTTTCTAAACAGATGGCAGGTTCAAGAAAAGTGGTCGAGTTTTTCTATGATATAGTTTCTCCGTATTCCTGGCTGGCATTTGAAGTGCGTGTTGTTTTTCTCTTTTAAAGTAGTTAACGTTAGTTGCAATCCAATTTATTCAAGATTGTCTCATATAATGTGTTAATTTTGTGTTTTAAGGTGCTGTGTCGCTATAAAAATGTTTGGAACATCGACCTTAAATTTAAACCAGCATATTTAGGGGGAGTCATGCATGAATCAGGTAATCGGTGCATCTCTATCTATCTATCTATCTATCTATCTATATGAATCATTGAAAACAACAATTCTAGATTATTTAATGAAAAAGTGTTTTATCTAGTCTCGGAATGCGTTATGTAGTTTTTAAAATACCAAAAGAATGTGGGATTTACGTTGCATTGTTAACTGAAATAAGTCAAAAGAAAGTAATATTATACAGTCATAAGAGCAATAATCATGCAACAACTAATTAAAGCATTATTAAAGTGTGCTTTTATAAATAAAATGATACATAATCATGTTTCATCTATTTTTAGGCAATCGGCCTCCAGGAATGGTCCCAAATAAGTTTCATTACATGACCACAGATCTGAAGAGGGTGTCTGAATATTTTGATGTTCCTTTGTATCCACCTTCAAATGTTTTTGAGGCAATGTTTGAGAAGGGTAACCATGACCAGATGCTAACCATCCTTGCAGATTTTTTTCTGTCATATAGATCTTTTTAAGAAGAAGTTTTGTTTAAGGGAAAAGATTTTTAATAACTCTCCGTTATACTTTCTTTTATTCTCTTTCATCGCCCATCTTTCCATGTAGGCACTTTGAATGCAATGCGTTTTGTGACAGCTGTAGCAGAGAAGGAAAAAGAGGGTGACGTGCTGGTGGAAAGGGTGTCTAGAGAGCTCTGGAAAAGAATCTGGAGTACTGATCAGGACGTCACCCAGCCTGCCTCACTCACAGAGGCATCCTAAAGATTATCCTATTATTATGCCATGAAACTATATCCATGCAAATTTTCATGATAAAACAGAGTGGTTTTGTGTTGCACAGGCAGGATTAAAGGCGGGTCTCTCAGCCAATGTGTTGGAGGAAATTCTGACCCTTTCCAAATCTCAGCCAATCAAAGACAAGCTGAAAGGCGTCACACAAGAAGCACTAAACTATCAAGTCAGAGCCTTTTACTTATGTTTATGCACTCTGTCTCTGTCAATATAATGCATATTCCTTACAGTGATGTGTCATTTTCCAGGGCTTTGGTTTCCCTTTCACTGTGTGTCATGTAAACGGGAAGGCTGAGACTTTCTTTGGTTCTGACAGATTTGAGATCATGGCTCATTGCATCGGTAACATTTTTTGCTATACTGTAGTCTAATAGTTATATTTATCATACCCAGTTTTCTTAATGGTTTATTTCACTTGATCATGTTTTAAACCATTTTCTAACTAACCTTGGGATATTAAAATCTAAAAATATATTAAAATTTACTATTCATTGTCCAATCTTCTTCTTTTGTGTTACAGGGGAGAAGTGGGTGGGGCCTCACCCTAACAAACCTACATCCAAAATGTGATCACTGCTATTCTATACTTAATACATTTTTATTAACACTGCACATAGACATTGCTGTTACAATATAATCATACTGAATTCAAAAGAGAGGAAAAAACAAACTGAAACAGACAGAAAAGTTGATGTCTATATACTCTACTGTTCAAAAGTTTCTTTTGCTTACTTAAGGCTGTAAAAACTAATATAGTGGAATATTATTGCAGTTTAAAATAAAGTCTTTCGATTGTAACATATTTTAAAATGCAGTTTATTATTGTAATGACAAAACTGAATTTTATTCCAGCATACAGTGTTTCACTGAAGATTAATGTGACTTGGTCCATATAAGATATTTTCCAATGCCACTTTACACTCCAGTCTAGTAGGTGGGAGCAATACACCATAAACTGATCTGAAAAATGCCATTCAATTGAATAAGAAGAAATCAATCCTGAGATAGGATTAGTGGATGACACCAAGGGTAAGTTACACGTATGCATGTAAATTACTTTATCATTTTGCGTCTGAGAATACTGTAACAAAAAAAAATCTATCGCATTTAGATATATTATGTCTTTCTACACTACAGTAAAGATTGACAATGTTAATTATTTTAAACATTTTATTAGAATCTGAGCTGAACCACCCTCTACATTATTAGAATAATGATTATTTTCATGATTACCTATTTAATGTTGGTAAATGTTATAAATAATATACAGGTGCATCTCAATAAATTAGAATGTTGTGGAAAAGTTCATTTATTTCAGTAATTCAACTTAAATTGTGAAACTCATGTATTAAATTAAATGCACAGAGACTGAAGTTGTTTAAAGGTGCCATAGAATGGAAAACTGAATTTACCTTGGCATGGTTGAATAATAACAGTTCAGCACATGGACATAACATACTGTGAGTCTCAAACACCATCGTTTCCT
>JAUCMU010000030.1:18452982-18479395 GCA_032275025.1 Enteromius treurensis | reverse complement strand
ATGATCAGAAGAAATGGACAGCACCTGAGTTAAATATATGAGTGTCACAGCAAAGGGTCTGAATACTTAGGACCATGAGATATTTCAGTTTTTCTTTTTTTAAATAAATCTGCAAAAATGTCGATATGGGGTGCTGTGTGTACATTAATGAGGGAAAAAAATAAACTTAAATAATTTTAGCAAATGGCTGCAATATAACAAAGAGTGAAACATTTAAGGGGGTCTGAATACTTTCCCACTGTACACACTGTTTGCACAAAATGGTTCCAAAAATGACTTCAAGTAAACAGAAATGACATGTGATCAATAATATATTTAATTAAGTATGCTGTTCTGTTTATTCATACGTTAATTCATTGAATTTCACCTAATCACTCTCTTTCTATCTCCCTGTACATAGCTCCCCATGGTCTAAATGCTCTTGAGGGTGAGCCCATAGCGTTGGATACTACATCTTACATGACGTTCAGCCCGGTTCGAGACTCCTATAGAATTGAAAATGCCTCCTTCAATGCCAACAATATGGCCTTTACCGATGGCAGAGGCTCTTTCGGCGCCGCAACTTCAGCCTTTACAAAGCCCAGGGAACTTCCGCGACAGCGACTCCCGGAGAACTTCAAAGGGGTGTCTCCTCTCCCAGCATCATACTCTCTGAAGTCAGACAGCTCAATCTCACTCTGCAGAGCCCGTATGGAAAACAGAAATGTGGTGCTGCGTGTGCTTAAAGGTGCCTGAGTGATTTATGATACAGTCATTGTCTGACTGACATCTTGAATTCCAGTTTCACTCTCCATTTCTTGTTCTTTTACGCAGATTCAGCCAGTAACCAGGAAAGTCAGTCATTCTTGGGGTTTGCGTCCTTCCTTGCCCAGTTAGGACCCCATCCCTTCTTACCGGAGCTTCTGGGAGTTATATCTGTGCGAGCTCCTCTCATTACTGTTATTGAAGAGATGGAGAACAGAGATCTGCTCGGATTCCTGTGGAAATGTAGACAGGTAAGAGGTCTAACCAAGAGGTTTTATAGCAGTCGTACTCAACTAGCCTTACATAGACCATAAGTCAACTTTTGAAATGCTTCCTGTGTTATCTTGTTGATCTTGCATCTAAATAAACTTTTTTGGTGCTCAATTTTCATGTGGTATTAAACAGGATAATGTTGGACCAGACGGCATGTACCAGATGACAGAGAAAAAGATCTTCACCATGGCTTCACATGTCTCCTCTGCATTGGTGAGCACAATGTTGTTATCAACACTTTCTCATTGGAGCATTTGAAAAAAACATTACACCAATTATGGTGTCGTGCTATTTTGGATCATTTTTAAGGATGGAGATCTTCTTGCTTCTTTGCTTCTGTAGGATTTTCTTCATAGCAAAGATCTTCTCCACTGCAACATCAAAGCTCGCAGTGTGTTAGTCAGCAGGATTTGCACTGCAAAACTCTGGAGTTTGGGTGATTTGTATGCAAGGACATCAGCAAGTGCCAATCACAGTGAAGATCCTGGAAGAAAAAAGTGGCAGGCTCCTGAGCTTCTGGCAAAGAGACCAGCCACTCCAAAAAGTGACGTGTAAGTAAAAAAAAAGCACAATACATCTTATCAGGAAAAACAACATTGATAACATTAAGTTTCCAACTCAAATTCATGTGTTTCTTTTTTGCAGTTGGTCATTTGGACTGCTCCTGTATGAAATGGTGACTCTTGGTGAGTGTGCTGTCTGGATCTTTTGGCACGATTCAAGTTAACTATAACTTACAATGATTAATAACTCTCACCTTTGACTTCTCTCACAATTTGGTTATCCCATTCATTATTCTTTCAGGTGAGGTCCCCTTTGCTGAAATCCCCGCAAAGGAACTTTTACAGTATCATCAGCGAGGGAAAACCCTAAAGAAACCGAACAACTGCTCCAACTCACTGTAAATGCACCTTTAGAATTGTTGTATTGTAAAAGTCTTTTTTATTTTGTTTTAATTGACTAGTTATACAGTGTGAATGTTCATAATAATCAATTGCTGCTACTGCTTTTCTCCAGTTACTCACTTATCAAAGCTTGCTGTCAGTGGAAGGAGCATGACCGCCCCTCATTGGCGGAGGTCAGACGTAAACTCCAATCAGGAGAGAAGAGTGCCAATGACAGCAGTGTTATCCGTGTGCCTGAGCCAATCAATATTGAACAGTATCTGCAGGAAGCAGGATATGGAGAATCCAACAACTACACTGTTTTCTAAACTTCACGACACTTCATAATACATCAGACCTATAAAAAAAAAATGTATTCTGTGTTTGTGGTGTAAACCATTCATCTCCAGTTCTTCCTGCTGAGTGTTGACCAGCCATACTGACATTAAAACGTTTGAATGTATGAAAAGTTAATTTTAGAGAATGTTTACAGATATTATCCTTTCTTTAAAATTAATTAAACGAATTGCAATATTGCCAAATTCTAGGATTTTATTTATGTTTGCATGGATAAAATCTTCCATTTATTTTACAGTTAGATATTTGAACGTGATGTTGTGAAAATGTGGAGTTTAAAGCAATAAACAATGAGATGTTTCAAACTTACCTGACTGATCTGATCAAGAAAAATATAGCAGTACAATAGCAAGGTTAATGGGCGCCTTGTTTAAAGGTTCCTTTTCCACTTTTAAATTAAACGAAAGATTTTAGGAGGTCACTAGAAAATGACTGACGATCGTTACAAGAGCAGATATTCCGAATCAGAGTCATGCTCATATTCAAAGTATCAACACTTGGGAGCATGAGAATACTCTTATCAGCAAAATAAACAACAATTAAATGAGAAACTTACTTGGTAGACACAGTGCTCTTGCTCTTTCATTTTGCTCCGCCAATGATATTTCCAACTACCAAGGCTGACTCAAAACCATAGACTATAAAAAACAAAACCCACCCGAAAGGATTAAAAACTAGCCCAATTTTCCCATATCTAATAACATTTTAAAGCTGTGTTATTTCCATAATGCACATTAAAATAAACATTTAGATTGTATATATTTCGCTTTAAATCTTATTTGGATTATTTTAGCTATAATTGTTTATATGTAGAATGTGGTCATTAATTTAATCTGTAGGCCCATTTTTCGTCTTCAATCCCCGTACTGTCCCTAACATAGTCATGGAAAACAAAAAAAAACTGCTCAAAAAAATAAAGGGAACACTTAAACAACACAACGTAACTCCAAGTCAATTACACTTTTGTGAAATCAAACTGCCCACTTAGGAAGCAACACTGACCTACAATCAATTTCACATGCTGTTGTGCAAATGGAATAGAAAACAGGTGGAAATTATAGGCAATTAGCAAGACTTCCCAAATAAAGGAGTGCTTCTGCAGGTGGTCACCACAGACCACGTCTCAGTTCCTATGCTTTCTGGCTGATGTTTTGGTCACTTTTGAATGCTGGGTCTACAACCCACACAAGTGGCTCAGGTAGTGCAGCTCATTCAGGATGGTACATCAATGCGAGCTGTGCCAAGAAGGTTTGCCGTGTCTGTCATCTAAGAGTTCAGAGCATGGAGACGCTACCAGGAGATAGGCCAGTACATCAGGAGACGTGGAGGAGGCCGTAGGAGGGCAACAACCCAGCAGCAGAACCGCTATCTCTGCCTTTGTTCAAGGTGGAACAGGAGGAGCACTTCCAGAGGCCTGCAAAATGACCTCCAGCAGGCAACAAATGTGCATGTGTCTGCTCAAACGGTCAGAAACAGACTCCATGAGGTTGGTATGAGGGCCCGACATCCACAGGTGGGGGTTTTGCTTACAGCCCAACACCGAGCAGGACGTTTGGCATTTGCCAGAGAACATCAAGATTGGCAAATTCGCCAGGACATGACAGAGTCTGGAGACGCCGTGGAGAATGTTCTGCTGCCTGCAACATCCTTCAGCATGTTGGGGCTAAAGTCAGGACCAAGTTTGGACAGCCCTGAACAAAGTCATCAATGCATTTTAAAACGAGGACTAGAAGCGAATACTAATTTGCCAACCAAGAAATAAACACTTAAGAGAAACCGAATTTGAATGTCACAGCACCTTCTTTATTCATATTTTAGGGTACATATTTGAGCCATATGTTTACAGTGCCAGCAAACAGCTTTCTTAGGCATTCTCTCTCATAAACATTCACACTCTGCCTCATCATACCGGTGCTGCAAGCCTCTCAGGTAAAGCTACTAATACTTGTCTATGAAGCAGGTAAAGTGTTCCCAAAAATAATGTTACTTTTCAATACAAATGAAAAGGTTCCTAAACATCTACTGTAGAAAAGAAGAAAATGTATTGTTCTAGAATTGGTTATCCAATTACTCCTTCGGTCTGTGATTTGTAAAAAAAAGAAACAAAACAACTTCCATTCAGTAATACTGTGTAGTGAGAACATAACTACCGATTTTTCATCTCTCACAGTCTCTGAACCATTAATAGCAGTAAAACGGGAATGCAAAGTTGCAATATGAAATCACCAATGGCTGCAATGACTATTTCTATAGATTCATAGCAGACAGTTTCATAGTATATGGAAATCTAAATGTATTAACTTCCTAAATGGCACGCTAAATACAATCAAAAGTCTCTTAATCAAGTGCTGATCAACTGAAAACTGGCTTTCCCAACAAAGGTAGTGTGAGTTGACACTCAAGTTGTTGTTTTTTTTTTGTGTGAAAAATAAGGATAGTTTTAAAGGAAGATGCAGCTGTCAGAGGCGACATACTGTTTGTTTGTTTGTTTTTTTAGAAAGGCAACTTCATATATTTGACTCTGATAGTCAAAAGCTCTACAGGTATAACAAACGGTCTCTAATGGTATTATCAGTCATACTTTGATGACTATTTTTTAACACAACTGACAAACACAAAATGACTACACATTTACAGTGACCACTTCAAATCAGAGATGCGAAGCTCACATGCCAATTCAAACAGCCCAGATATTATACATGTAGCACATTCAAAATCCAGAATCGACATGTATTATGTTTTTAAACACCTAACGAATGGATTCTGTCATTCAACGATTATACATTACTATCTTTGAGCTGTTTTTTCCTTTAGGATTATTATTCTTTCTAGAACTGTTCGAAAACAGGACAAATTAAAGTGAGAACTAGTCCTTCCAATCTAGCCATCATTGAAAAATATCATTAATAATCCAGGCTTTCACATCTAAACAAAAATAAAAGGTAAATCATTTGCTTTAATAAGGCATCGCTTGTTTTCCCCTTCAGATGTTATGTCATTCATTCCTGTTCTTGTTTTGGATTGATCTCTAGGTCAAGATAAAATCCAATGTCCAAAGTTTGAGTTTCTCAGGCTGGTAACAGAAGTATAAAGCTCTAATCCTGCTACTTCTCTCTCGCCATCCTTTGCTCAGTCCTTTAAGCTGTTGATAGAAGCACAGATTTTGAGGGCAGGACCGAGTTTGATGTTCATGGTGGACATAAGATGTTCTTCCTTTAGTAGCATGAGCGCTTGGCCATCAATCTCCTGTGACAGGAAATGGGATGCCAGGTCCTCACAACCTGCATGAGACGGAGGAGTATGTGATGTAATATAGTAAATATACAGGTGAACACCAAGCATACATTCAGAGGTTAATCAGAAAACTAACCTTGAAGAGACGATATGAACTGACACACTTCATCCACACTCCAGTGAGCCGGGTTACCAGCTAGGAAGTGGTTCTCATCCACTGGGAGACCACTCGGTGCCGTGTCATCCAACTGAGGACCACAGTGGGTTGGTCTTGGGCATGAGAAGGATGAGCTGGGAGAGAGTGACAAGAAGTCTTCCTCTTCCTCTCCTTCACAGCTGGAGATGTCCTCAGAACGGCTAGATTCTGATTGACACTGCGAAAGTGAGAGTAAAAAAAAACATTAATGAAAGTATAGTCATTAAATAAGGAATAATAATTGTAAGATTTTCTGTTCCCTTTGGGTGACATCAGGTATCTACACTGCAGTTCAAAAGTTTGGGGTCAAAAGTTTGCTCAGATTACAAACTTCGTCATTCGGTCTTGTGATGTCAAAACCAAATTTATTTTTATTTTTAGATTTTTAACTATTATTCCAGGATTTTTTTTTTAACATGTTTTTATCATGCTATCTTGTTTTTTTGTGTGTGTGTGTGTGTGTGTGTGTGTTAGTTGATTTCTGTTTTTGCAAATTAATTTTGACCTTGCATGCAATTCAACCTGTTGTTTAGGACTTCCAAACCCAAAATATGAACCTTTTATAACCCATAATAGGGGCACTTTAAAACTGCTTAATATGTTTATGGAAACCATGATACATTTATTTCAAGATCGTTTGAGAAATACAAAATTCACAAGAATAGCATTTATGTCAAATATAATTTTTTTGTAACATTAGAAATGTCTTTACGGTCATTTCTTATTAATTGACTGCATTCTTGCTGGCTAAAAGTATTAAAAGATTTTTAAATAAAAGTCTTACTGACCCTAAACATCTGAACGCTAGTTGCACATACAATCTTATTTTGTTATCAAGGTGTTTATTATCTTACCTTTACAGGAAGATGCCTGCCTGTTATTTTAGCACAGGCGATCTCAGAGCTGCTTCTGCGAGGACCCCTGCGTCTAGCAATAACATCCTGCACAACAGGGCCTCCTGGTGGCCGTTCAACACCCTCAAGACCCCTACTAACACGGTAATGGTTACTGCAGCTGACGTTGTACCTGTATGAAAAGGTTTAGATGTAAATACCTCCATTATTAATTCAACTAAGACATTTTAAGAATCTATCAATGATATAGGCTGAATTTGGGCTCACCTCTTGGCACAAGTTTTGGAACAGAAGCGTTTTGATCGTCTGAACTGGCTGGCCGGTGCAAATCTTAGACAGTATTCGCACTTTAATTCTAAAAATCATATATACACACGGTGCGTAAGAGACAGAGAGAACTTCATTGCAGGATATATTTTTCCACAGCTTTGATACACAACAACTCACTATCAGAGCGGATGTTCTCTGGATGTAGGATGGGTGGAACAGCCACAGGAAGTTCTTTCAACGGCCCGGTCACCTATCAATCAGAAGGAAAAGTTTATGTGTGTTCTATTCCTCTCCGACCTCTAATCCACTAATTCATGAGTGCCTTAAAACTGGAATTTCTTTCTTTTGTGTTCCATGAAAAACTAGGTTTGTACTTAGCAGATGCCCTCACAGGGAAAGGTTCGGCTCCCTCCTGAATAACAAAGCCCTCAATGAGGTGAGTGAGGACCTGGGGTTTGACCACAGCCTGTGGGACAGGTGCTCGATCACCCTGTCCTCCTCCACGAGGGAGAGGAAGAGAAAGAGAGAGAGTTGGAGGAGAGGAAAACGCCATCTCTGGTACTACACAACAAAGAGACAGAAACAGACGAAGAACAAAAACATTTATACAAATAAGAGTACAATATAACATTTAACGCATTAATATAAATATACATTCAATAAAATACATTTTCATATATTATTAATGTTATTTTAATTCTGAAATGGAAAAGAAACATTTATTTTTATTAATGCATTCAGCAGTAAACACTTTGATAGACTCGACTTTAACGTCCTATGGCCCACCTGTATCTAGTGAGGGAGCTGGTGAGAGAGGAGGGGCGGAGTCTTGCATTGAAGGACTTGCATTGACGGCCTCGGCTGACATCTCATGGGGTAAATCTGATTCAGATTTCCTTTTTAATGGGCTAATCCCAGGCTTCGTCTACAAAAAAAAAAGGAACATGGCTTGAGCATCACAGTATGGACAGACCACAGGGAAATACAGTTCGCCCATTATCTACTAACCTGAGCTGGTCCAGACTGAATGAAAACAGAATCTCCAGAGCTATTCTGTCCATCAATCAAATGTGTGACCGAAGCAGGATTACCCTGACTCAACGGTGGGTTCTGATTGGTTTGGATCTGAGACATTGGGAGGGCACTTTGGGCTGTTTTAAGGCACATGCCGACTCCGGCCGTTTCCACAGCAGTCACCATTGTAACAACATTGCTACCAGAGTTCGGCACGACAGCCGCACCGTCCTGCTGGGCACAACAGGTCCGAGCCTGGGCCACTGCTATAGCCTGGGAGTTTCCTAGTGTGCTCTGCCTCGCCCCGACGAGCTGAACTGGGATATGAGGAGGGTGATGGCCTCCCGCAGTCTGCCCATTGTTGGGTGGTGCTGGAAGAATGGGAGGAGGGTGTCGAGGGGGCATCTGTACTGGCACCCGATGCCCCTGAGCTGTTTTAGGTTGAATGGGCACATGCCCCGTAGCATGACCCAGTTTTTCAATGCTCAGATTCGCCCCGGTCTGCTGAAGTGGCTGAACCACTAACGTCTGGGCAGTCATGCTAGGTTTGTTTGCCACCGTACCCAATGGATAGCCTTGAGAAGATGTAGGAACATTGGAGGTGGGTACCAGGATGTGGGTAAGGGTGGCTGTAGCAGCTGGTACTCCTCGAGCTTGGCACAAGCTAGACTGAGAAAGGAGGAGCTGGGGGAGAGGAAGCGAGGGGGAAGGCGAGGAGGATGGAGGATTGGAGGAACCTCCAGCTTGCTGTGGGGTGACAGCGGATTGATTAGCGCCCTTCACACTGAGGCCAGGCATGCTTGGATTGGTGGTGTTGGAGCAGTTTTGCAGTTTGGTGTTTGTGAGTGGTTGAGTCTGCTGGGATGGCTGACCAAACTGCTGCTGAGTCTGAGATTGCTGGTTAAGTGGGAATGAGCCTTAAAAGTCCAAAAGAAATATACAAACATTAGTTCATTCTAAAGTTAGTGCAACTGGGAGATGACATCATTGTATTCTATACAATCGGGAATTTGAAGCACAATACACGGTTGAATCAATGAAGTGTGACTGTGTACATGCATTATTATGACATTTCATTTTCTGTGACATTTAGTAATAATTTTTAAACCTTTCAGATGAGGACATGTTTCGCCATGTATGCTATTATTTTTTTTCTCAGCCAAAGTATATACAAATGTTGTTGGCTTGGAGTTTCCTCTATGTTTATGATAAGGTGGTGTCTACTTACACTAAGTGCAAATAGCCTGTCTTGTTGGCAGAGGCCATTTACACTAACTCCGCCCACTAAAGTGTGATTGGACTAGTCAACATTAAAAAAAGACAGTTGACAGTTATCAACTCTAGTGGCGCACTCTTTTTTCCCACAAGTGGACTTTTCTTCTTTCCAGATTATAGTTTTTTTAATGTTCAAACTAACTTTATTTAATGTTAATATTTAATTTATATGAATTTAATATTATTTAGAACTTTTACTTTTTAAATATGTAAGTTTTTGACTTAACTTTTATTTAAAAAATCTTACAACTATTGTTTAAATAAATTTAGATAATTTATCAAATTACAAATCAAAAATAAGATAATAATACATTTATTATAATAGATAAAAATAAAACTGCATTATGATTTATAAAATTAGAAATTGAAATTAAAAAATTAAAAACATTGTGTGGTGGAGCAGGGCAAGTGGACATCTGGCTCAACTGGACAAGCAGAACAAAAAGTATAATAAAGTATATCTTCAATTTAATCCTCACCACATGTCTCCTTTCGGTCTGTAAACTCTGTCTTCACAGTAGCCACCCTTGGAGTAGACACGCAGCGCATTGCCAAGTTCTGCACCTAAAAACAGAGACACAGAGAAAATTATGCAAAAGGTAAAAAAATAAGTGTGAAAAAGAAAAAGAGCATTACAACATCACAATGAACAAAGGTCTCAAGACTATGGCCTAAACTCAGGACAAAGTAATTTTTATTCATAACTGACAGTGAAATGCTATGTAAAAAAAAACAACTATTAAAAAATATATTTGATGTTTCAAACTGCTTGCATAAAGTTTAACTACAGCCAAGAAAAAGGAGGCTCCTACATGTAAGCTACGGCTATGAGAGATTATGTCTACTTTACCTTTTGAATGAATTAGGTACTGTTTAAATGGGATATTTCTGGCACCATTTTCCCTGTGGCCTTGATGGAAACCCTACATACTGATGCATAATTTGTTAATGTAACTCTACAAAGAAGGCCAAATGTCACACCTGATCATTGTCTGACTGGTTACTTGAGGATGTGGGAGCCGTTTCCTGTTGCTGTTGAGGTTGCTGTTGGGCAACCGCTGTCACAGCAGCTGTCGCCGTACCACCAGGCATGAAAATGAGCTGAGACGTGAGAGGTGCCCTGAGAGAGCGGTTTACCTGTGGGTGGAAAGACCGGTAAAATTACACCCTTAGGAAAAGAGTGAGCTTGGATAAACATTACATTAATGCTCAACAGGCAAACAGTTTTATACTCTTGTACAGTGTATTTACAAGTCATAAAAACATATATTAGGTCTAGGTTTGGATTTAAGTGCACTCTGACAAGACACTTACTCTCAGGTACATCTGACCCTGTCCACCCGAGTTTCCTCCCAGCAAAACTGACTGGCTAAGGGCTGTTGAGGTTGCAGAGGTGGCAGGTCCCACTGGACGGGGGTTTGTCATGGTCCCCCCACCAGATGTAGTACTTAAGTTAACCTAAAACAAGCACACCATAGATCAGCTCTAGCCTCCATTGAATCAAAAATGAAATCCGAAATGATTGTCAACTACCTTAAGCACAGTTTCACAAACGAAGAATTAGAAGTGAGCATAGTTATAATTTGCATTAGCCTGGCCACAAATTAAATCGATGTAAAAGCACTCACTGTGCACTGCGCTGAACTTGTAGCTTGAGAGACACTGTTACTGGGAGAGCTGGACTGACGACTGGCTGCAAGAGTTGCCTGCAAATAAAGAAAGAAATTATCTCAGGGTGAAAAAAAAGGTAAAGAAAAGTAAAAAAAAACAAAAAAAAAAACATTAAAAGCACTTTTCCACACCAATATTTTTTTGGTGTCAAATTAATATAACAAAGCATCTGATTTTTTTTTTTATTCAATGTTTTTATTAATAATAATAAAAACAATAACAAAAAGAACACAACTAATTATTAGCAATAATAATTTTACCAAAAAAAATCATAGTAATTAGCATTTGCAAACAACAATAATAGCTACAGTGTAGCTTCATGAAAGCTATGAATTCATAAATGATTTGCTGCAAAAAATATATAATTAAACATAGCGCAAAACCATGCTTATACTACACTGAATATAAGGCAGTTGATTTATATTTCAACACATGCAAAACAAATTCACATTCATTGCTCAAACATTTGCAGTCTGTAAGGTATGTAATGTTTTTGAAAGATGTCTTTTGTGCCAAGGCTGCGTTTATTTGATCAAAAATATAGTAAACATTTTAATATTGTTGAGAAATATTATGAAAATGTATCAAATCTAATTTTCTGTGAAGCAAAGCTGAAAATTCACCAGCCACAACTTCAGACTTTAGTGTCAAAAGATCCTTGAGAAATCATTTAAATATGCTAATCTGGTGTTCAAGACACATTTCTTATGCTTGTTGAAAACTATTACATTGCTTAGTATTTTTTGTATTTTCCAAAATTCTTTGATAATTAGAAAGTTCAAGAGAACAGCATTTATTTGAAATGACGGTAGTGTACTTAATTTACCCAACCAGCTAAAGATAATAAATCCTCTAGTTAAAACACCAGGACTGAGATTTGAAAAGAAAATAAGCATAATTTGGTTGTTTTTCCTCATCCACCACCACCACCACCAGGATTAATATTACTAATAATGTTTTGTGGATTTTGCTTAATATGGTTTACTGTGCGTCTGACCTGTTGCACAGCAGCCAGGTTATGGAGTTGAGCGCTGTTGATCTGCTGCTGCAGCATCAGTTGCTGGAAGTACTGAGCTGCATTGGGCTGCCTCTGTAATGCCTGCAGTGCCTGGAAACATATTCAGGAGTACAGACAATTGAATTTCCCACAATTTAAGTCACAGAGTGGCAATGACATGAATAAGTGGTTTAAATCACACTTCAAATCACACTTCATCTGGGAAGTTCGCAGTGGCTTTGTGACCCACCTGCACAGCTTGCCTTTCATACAGAGACATTTGAGCTATCTGAGGGGGGCGGGAGTTTCCCCCTGACGCTGCATTGCTATTGGCTGAGCTGGAGTTGGTCTGGTCTTCTCCTGCCTCCATGCTCACTGGATGGACGACCAGTCAATCAAACTTTGTAACAGAATACCAGAGAAAAATATGCATCAACAAACGATTCAGAAGAGGTTTAATGCTTATCCGTTTCATAAAATATGGATTAAAACAGCTAATTAGCATAAAAGCAACAGAGTGGTACAACACTTGTAGTAACACACTTGTTAACTTGTTAAAGCACTCAAGTCTGCTAAAATCTTTAGAACGATTCTCTTTCAATAACCCAACGATGTTACGTACATTTAACGTATACAGCATAAATAATGAATAAACGAAGGTTAAGGTTATCTGTCACCAGTAGGTGATGAATGATCGGGGTTCTGCTGCATTAGTTCTTTGCAGTTCTCACAAATCATCAAGTTGCGATGCATACCGGACAAAATAACAACATGCACACTTATTTATTTTTATACGTTTACGAGCAGAAACAATGCGCTAGGTGAAAACAGACACCATGTCCACCCACAGTATCTCATCCGCTGCTGCAAAATTGTTGGCGAACTGGCGACTCCCAAAGTGCCAAACAGACAGAATTTTACCTCTCTGCGATCGTCAATGTTTTTGCTCCCCTCTCTCGTAATGTTAACAACCAGCAGGAAACGGAGTCCACGGTGCTTATGATATCGATATAATATAGTTCCAGTGTTTATTTTTTGCTTTTGCAAGTATTGTTGGAATTCTTCAAACAACGGTGATTGTGATGAGGCTAAAAAAAAAGCGATTGAAACCCCGCCCCCCGCACTGTTTACTATTCTTTTTCCGGCGCCAAAAATGACGTACCAAATAGAAGTCTGTAGCGGTGTCATATAATTACATAATAAAAGTCAGTTCGTCTGTCTGTCCAATTAATAAATACGCTAATTCAGTTTAGATAAAAAAAAATAAAAAAAAATAAATAAAATTCAAACAAAATTCAAAAGCAAAAGCATGAACACCAAGCTCTTTAATTATTATATGTCAAAAATAAAACAAAGAAATAAATAAATTAAAATAAAATAAATCATATGTGCAGGTGTACTATTAAAACACTTTTACTTTATTTCATTTAATAAGAATAAACAGCCTGCATTACACAATTTAAAAAAAAAGTATTTTAAGAAAATGTAATTCAAATATTATTTACACTTTAAAACATAATAGTAATAATAGTAATAAATTCATACATTCAAAATTAATTTAATTTTAAAGCATTCATTTCAGAAATTGGAGAGATGTTCATCTTTAAACAGATTTATCCAAGTCATTTATTTTTTATGAGCTACACTGACATTTAATGATTTTGAACATGATATGCGCATACATGCAGCCAGGTGAATGGAAAATGAAAGGGCTCATTTGCAATCTGGGCTGACCTGTTATTATCTGACGTCTCACCTGACGACACAAACACAGGTAGTCAAGTCTGCGCGTGAAGTCTTGTTATGATACAACTGCTTGAATCAGATGAAAACCTCAGTAAGTACATATTTTCTCTAGTATTTTAGAAAAGGCATGTACTATATAGAATATATTATTGTATAAGAAATATTAGTACTGTCAGGACAAACCAATTATGTATTGTGTAGGAAATAAACACAAAATACTGATATACATAATTATTAAGAAAACATAAATGGTCAAATTAAATAATTGTGATGATCTGAACAATAGTATAATGTTAAAATTTTAAAAGAATAAAAGAAAATCCTATGACAAACAAAGCATAGAGTTCACATGACTGGGTGTGACATGAACATTTTCAGGTGGCGCAAGTTCTATACAATAATGAATCAGTCCTCTGACTTTTAGTTTATCCTAACATCATATAATCTGGTTAATATCTTCATTCAAATCAATTAAAGAACTATTAAATAAATCCTGTTAAATACTAATCAATTTTTTAAATTTTACTGAAATACTAAATAGCATTTTAAATTTGTCTGAGGTGGAAAAATATGTTTTGTTGCAGGTTTTATGTGCCTAATGTTGTGGAGTAATTTATGTGTGATTTAAACAGATTTATTTATAATTTTATTGTAGTTTTTATATTAATTTTCCCAATGCAAATGTTTTTAGGCGTAAAGAATTTTAAAGATAAAAAACATGGAACCTTCAAGATCCAGAGTGTGTGAACTGAAAGATAGTAGTTTGAAGAATGGACATTCTTTGAACGGACAGAAAGTACGGGATAAGGAGAAATTTCATGAGCTAGAACTAAAAATAGGTATGGGGTATGGAAGCACAGGTGGAAAGAACGAAAGAGGAACAGAACAGCAAGGCTTTGGGGGCAGTTCAAAACCAGGATCTGGGCACCGTTCTAGGGTGACCCTGCCTGAAAAAGCAAAGCCTGTTTTAAGCACCAGTGTGACATCAGTAAGTGACTACCTAGTACTTCTAAAGTCACTCCGCATTAACTTGCCCAATGGTGTCCTAAACCAGAAAGTCATCGGGCTCTCAGAAAACGAAGTTATCATACAGAAAGCCCAGGACATTGTAAAACAACTGGAAAACTTAAAGCTTCAGTTTAACAGCATTCCACGTCTCGGCTGCCGGGAACTAAAAAACTCGCTGCCACTGAAAGAAAATGAAAAAATTCTTGAACTCACAGTGATGATTTTCTTTGAAAAAAGAGACGATTCAGAGGAAACTCTAAGATCGCAGTGGAGAAAGAACGTGTCAAACACAAGTAGTGGATTCAGATTCAGAGACAAATACCAGACAAAAGCCATCTCCACACCCACCATTTACGCTACAACACAGACAAGGAGCTGGACACATTTAGAAGTTGGAAACAATAATGCAAATATTTCTCCTGGTGTGACAGTGAATGTCCGTGACATTGAGAACAGAGACTATGCTGACGAGTCAGCTCTCTGGACAACCTCCTCTCCACAAAGGTTTGGCAAATTCTTCCAGAACCCAGGAGATGAACTTGAATGCCTCAAGTTCTACCACGAGCTGCGAGAAATTGGTACAAACATGAGAGTGAGGTACACCAAAGGTAACAAAGTAGACTTTGGATTCCTCTCTGGAAGACTGGACTTATTAGCAGAAGTAAAAGGGGAAAAAATAGAAAAAATGGTGATTGAGTGTAAAGGAACCACTGGCGATATGGTGGGCAAAGTCTTCACTAAACCAAAAAACGGTAGTCGTCATGCCCACCTGAATGAAATACATGAGTACTATTATCAAGTTCAGGCCTACATGTACATCCTAAACAGGGCAGCAAAACAAACACAAGCCTTCACCTCTGACAGGGCCGTCATGGTGATCAGACACTACCACAAGAATGGACAAGAACCTAGAGATTTCTACTGGAACTACCTGCGAAAGAATGAAGCAATACAGCAGAAAATTGATGAACTCCGTATTTTCTGTGAAGAAGGGGTTCTGGCCTGTTACCTGGCTGTTCTCAATCTGATCTTCCAGAAAGAGGCATAAAGTAAAGCTTTAGAACTTAGAACCTAGCAGTTACGTAACAAATTATCATTACTACTATTATTATCATCATTATTAGTATTTATTTATTCATTTTAATTTCATCTTAAGAACGGTGTGTTGAGATAAAACAAATATTTTTTTCCTTCTTCAAATCTCAAATCTGTTAGTGAAGCTGACAATTAGAGAATTCAGTGTGCATGTGAAAACATGTTGTTGCTAAAATACAGGAATTCTTAGAATAAGGAACTATAAAAAATACATAGTTCTGGTTTTATTTCTCCATAGGTTAGTTGTTCACATACAAGGCAATACCTTTCTGAAAAAAAAGTACAATTGTTGATTATTGATCATTGCTGATGGGGTCAGGTTTTCTAATCTTTAAACTATTATGTTTCTAACCAAATTTGAGTTATGATTTTCCAATATAAGTGGGTAAAAACATAACACTAACACTTAATGTAGCTGACTTTTTTGGTTCTGCCAGAAAGCAACCTAAAAACCACCCCAGCAACCGCACAGCAATGTACTAACAACATTCAGATTTGATGACAGAAATCAGTTAACAGCTAGCTTTCACTAACCTAGTGAAAAATAAATACATTTTGATGCTTATGTATTTAATAAAATGCCATGCAATGGTACGTTTAGTATATTTAACTGGTATACTTAAAGTCTGCTAAATTGGAACAACTAATTTTGTAATTAATGCACTTTAATTGTGCAGAAGTAGTGCTGAAGTCCAATTAAACACATAATTAAATCTGACTGTGCTAAAGTGTAACTATTGCAAGGATACTTTAGGTACACTTTAAATATTATGCATTTAAAGGGCAATATTACACAATCCTCATTTCAAGAGACACTAACATGCATTTCAGGCTTATTATGCATTATAAAGAAGTCATTACTATAAGTTTAATTCACATTTTTATATCAGTTGGTCTCGTGTTTTCTGTCGGTAAATATGTAAATATATTTGAACTG
Organism: Enteromius treurensis; assembly: GCA_032275025.1. Taxonomy (NCBI): domain Eukaryota; kingdom Metazoa; phylum Chordata; class Actinopteri; order Cypriniformes; family Cyprinidae; genus Enteromius; species Enteromius treurensis. Next base: position 18,462,840 of record JAUCMU010000030.1, on the reverse strand, counting down.
TACTTAGTATGGAATAAATATATTTTAATTATATAACTTTTTAATAGGGTATATGACATAGGAATTTTCAGACACAGCAACTGTCTACACTGGATGCGCCAAAGTGAATGTTTTACATCCATTTGTCCTGTTAGAGCAGAATCACACATAGTACTGTATGTTGTAAATGTTAAAGTGCAGTTAAAAAAAAAGGTTGCCAAAAGTGTACCAACGCAGCTTTTCAAACCAAGCACGTTAAGTTGGTCAGCAGGACGAATTCATGTGACACCATGACTAACTTCAACACAATGTGAAATGTGCATGCGGACATCCTTTGCCTACATGCAAAATTCCTGATCTTTATTTGCTTTTAACACAACGCAATGCTCTTGTCAAGTGTAGATGGGTGAAGGCAAATTAAATTTAATATTAATTTAGGTTTAAGGGGACTCCAGGTTGAGAGACATTGTAATTTTTACAACTAAAATGCATTGTAACTCTTTTACTTGTAATCACTTTATATGAGATATCCACTGTACATTTTAAGCAATATGTAAATAGTTTTAAGACAAGCTAAAACAAAACTAAATAAAGATTTCTGTCTGAGAAGAAAAAAAGTCCCTAAATATCTCTTTTTTCATTTCTCTATTCTCTTGTCGGTAAAGTCTCTTGACCCTCTCTCTCTCTTCCTCTTTTTCCTGCTCCCTCCCTCTCGCCCCCTCTCTCCCCTGCTGCCTTGCCTCCTCTCTCTAAGAGAGATTGGTCAATAATTGATGAATCTTGCTTACTGAAAGGGTAACAGGTCTATAGCAGTAGTCCATTGCCCATTCACATATCTTTGTCTCCTCCCAAGGCAGGTTTTTTTAGTGTGGCAGCATAATCGCTGCACAAACGCTTTCAGCGAGGGAATATTCACCATTATATATATATTCAAAGGCTTTTGGTTAGTCTGTATATGTGCAGTAGTTCAGCGACCTCTGATGTCAGCGGCAGGAGATGGGCATGCAAGAGTTACTCCTGTCAGTCAACAGGCAGCAGGAGACAAGGAAGGATGTAGGGAGAGATTAAATGAGAGAGTGGCAGGGGGCAGAGAGAAAAGAGAGAGCGATACACACACACATACAGAGAGAGAGAGAGAGACAGAGAGAAGCAGTTAATTCACTATCAGGAGTGATGGCCTGCATGCCTGGTTAGCATATTTCTGTGGCTGTCTGTAATAAACCATGGAGGGAAGAAATGAGAAGTTGTTCTCCAGGAAAAGAAGTTTCACATTCGGAGCTTACGGAGGGTGAGTGGACATGACGAATAACATTCAGCCGCTGCTGTAATGTGAACACAATGCTTAAGGATTTCTTGTCATGTGGCATCTTTATGCTGTACGCAGGATTGACAAGTTCATCACTGGAAATGAGAGCAGGTCAGCTACACTTTGGTTTTGTTGCTGTGCTCAGGTGTTTGAACTCATTTATCGCATGCAGACATTTTCCAGAACGCTTTTCTCTGTTATAGCTGTGCAGAATCTGTGGGTCACAGCATACTGGATATTTTGGATTCCCCCTCCAGTGAGGCTAAGGCACTCACTTCTGCACCTTCCAGTCAGAAGGTAAGAAATCTGCTCTAAAGATGTTGAAAATGAAGTAGATGGTCTCTCCAGATTTTGCAATGTATTTATGAATCGCTTCCAAACATCGGGGAGAAACTGGACAATTCACATTCTGCATCAGTTCTATTTTGATTATAGCTTGTCGGGTGCATCATGTGAGACTTTCACTGTTTCCGTCGTTCGTTTGTCTTTTCTCTACAGGTCACAGAGTTGTTTGCAATCATTGAAAAGCTACAGGTACCAGCATCTTTCTCTCTCTCCGTGTTCTTAGGCAGTGTAAACAGCAACGGTGTAAATACAGTTGTCTTGTTCTGTAGCAGTGATGACGATTTCTCTGTGGTTGTGTTTGTCTGAAGGGTAGCAGATTGGATGAACAGCGCTGTGAGTTCCCACCACCTCTGAGGGTAGGGATTTCAGCCCAAAACTGTTTGTTTATGGCATAGTATCAGTCTATAGGAAACTAGGAAATCATTAGAGGTGTTTCTTCAACTTAAAGCATTTTTTTTGGTATACTATTTTTAATATATAAATGTAATATAACGTTTATATGAATTTATTTGACAGTATTTGACTGTTTTAGTTGATTCCCACCACCGAATGCAATGCAGAACACAATACATACTGTAATTTGTAATTTTTACTTGTTCTTATTTTTTAATGATACTGGAGTAATGGCTGCTGACATTAAGCTCTGACATCAGTGAAAGAAAACACATTTTAATATTACATTGTAATATTTCACAATTTCTTTCACAATATTCACACAATAAATGCAGCCTTGGTGAACATTTTTCAAAAGTCTTTCTGACTCAGACCCTTTCGATGATAGAGTATATAGTTTCAAGTTCCCACTAACACAATTACTATTGATTCCTCAGAAACGGCTGTTAAAAATTGGAGATGGCTTACCTCTCATCCTGCCCCCTAAATCTGGAGGTTATTGGATCGACCCTCCCCTGGATAGACATGTTGAGACCAGCCCTACTCTCTTACAGGGGGGGTTTGGTCTGGAGAGCTACGACATCATGGAGAGAGACAGTGAAGCTAAAGTCTATCAGGAATTCTTCCGCCACAGAGTCAGTGATCATTTTTTGATTTTCTATTTTTTAATAAAAAAACAAACAAACTTAAAAAAACACCTACAACTCTATCAAAGAGACCCTCAAACACTCATGCTTTTCTGCAGTATCATCATTCTTTCACTGCCTGTGACGCCTCTCTCGGGCCCCTAGTTTTGTCTGTTTGTCTTGAGGAAGAGGAAAATCGCCTGAGAGTCATTTTGAGGTTTGCATTTTATGAGCATCTTAAATGTTGTTAATGATGTGCAGTATTTACTGACTGTACAAGACCGCCCTGATCGGTTTTTCTTTTTCATCTAATCAGGATGAAGGAGTGTTCAATTCATGGCACATTCTCCGTTTCGCTTTTTCAACAATTGCCCACGGCAGTAGAGCTGGCAAAGGTATTTCACAACAGCACAACTGGTTTTACCTGCTTCATATTTAAATGAAAGCTTATAGAATTTACATTTGTTTTTGATTTGTTTTATTTTAGATGTTGTGCTCCAGTGTCAGCGTTACATGTTTTGAGGCCGTGAGTTACTTAAAGGTACATCTTGACTGGTTGAAGAGCTAGTATAAGACTCCATTCCAATTTTATAAACTGAAAAATACATGAAAAGCTTTTCTGACATAATCAATACAATTGTCTTTTATCCTTTTTCTGTCACAATCAATACAGTTTTGATTTTTTCTTGTCTGCTCTTTCAACATCTAAAGGCCCCAGAGATCATAATGACGTTTGATGAACACAGAGTGTCTCAAAACTTTAAATTTGGTGTCTTATACCAGAGAGAAGGCCAGGTATGCACATACTAGAAAATGGTCCTTTAATTCACCTATTTTTAATATCAAACATTATGTTTTGTTGAGTAGGACTTCAGTCTGTTTGCCTAAATGGATATTTGTCATTTTTTTAATATGCTATTCTTCCATTGTTTTGTATTTCGTTCTAATGTATGTGACATAGTTAACAGAGCAAGATATTCTTAGTAATAATGAGGAAAGCGAGGAGTTTTTGGAGTTTTTATCAATACTTGGACAGACGGTCAAACTGCAGGGATTTGCTGGGTAAGAGACTCCTATACTGATTGATATCAGTATCAATATTAACATTAATAACAAAAAAAAAATATATATATATATTTAATGTATTATCACCTGTCACCTGGACATCATCATCTTCCATCTCCTAGTTTCAGGGGAGGTCTGGATGTTTCTCGTGGCCAGACAGGAAATGAAGCTGTTTTCACCTCCTTCCATGGACGTGAGATTATGTTCCACGTTGCCACTAAACTGCCGTTCACAGAAGGAGATACACAACAGGTAAAATTTGATTAAAGCATTATTAGATATAAATATTGATTTTACATCTTTAACCAAAATCATGGCGTAATGCATATTATTATTACGTATTTAGATCAACGTTATGTATGTGTTATATTGCTTCTTTGTTTTAAATTAAAAATTAACAGTAACTAATAGGTAAATTACATTTTAAATACATGTATTTTTCTTTGTCTATTTGCCTTGGTTTCTTATATAGCGCTATTTCTAAACGTCTGCACTCCATGCATGCAGCAACAGTAGCGGTGATTTGCTGCTGCTGTGAATGAATCGATTTGCTTGAACGAATCAGTTGAGTCACTTGTTTAATTTGTGAATCGTGCGGTTTGATTCACTCAAAAAGACAATCACTTGTCGCCACCTACTGGTGCATTAATATAACCTGAAATTGGAGTCACTTAAATCCCTGCTAGAATGGGAACAATCACAGACAAGTAGAATGCTAAGAATAAAGTTCCTTCATAACAATGAATTTATAACAACTTATTTTACGTTGAATTAGAGCGTTACTCATCTGTTTTCCCCTTCAGTTGCAGAGAAAGAGACATATTGGGAATGACATCGTTGCCCTGGTCTATCAGGAGGGTAATACTCCCTTCATTTCAGATGTGATCAGGTCCCACTTCCTGCATTGTTTCATTGCAGTGAGGAGGATAAAAAGAGAGAATGAGGGAGAAGGAGAAGATGGGGGATCCTTTCAGGTAAAAAAGAAAATGCTCCCTTCCACTTTATCAGCACCCACTGTGCAAGACACAGCTCCAAAGCCTCTTATTTGATCGACAGGTATCTGTTACGGCTAGGGAGGATGTACCTCCATTTGGCCCACCCCTTCCTACACCACCCATTTTTACAGAGGTGAGATCACATGACTTTCTGAAGTTTTAACAAGACTTTCTTACATCAGTCCAGTTAATTAGACTACTATATGGTCTAAAATAAAAATAAAAACAGGGTTATAGAACTGCTCAATTTCCTAATGCATGTCCATGGACAACAAAACCAGTTGACATCATCTAATAGGACAATATTTGGCTGAGATACAACTATTTGAAAATCTAAATATTGAGAAAATTGCTTTTAAAGTTCTTAGCAGTGCATATTACTAATCTAAAATTACACTTTTATATATATTACTCTATACAAAATATCTTAATGGAAAACACTCTTTACTTAAGATTACATTTTTTGACCCATATATGCTACTTGTGACTGGTTATGTGGTCCAGGGCCACATATGTGAAGGTTTATTAAATAAACAAAACATTCAAGTCACCCTCTGAATCTCTTCTCTGAATTTCCAAATCCAGGGCTCAGTTTTAAGAGAGTTCCTCTTGACCAAACTTATAAATGCTGAAATCTCTTGCTACAAGGCTGAGAAATTCAGTCGACTGGAGGTAACCAGACACTAAACATGTTAAATAATCATTCACTTATGTCATAGCCTCAAGTTACAATGCTTCCGCTTCTATTTCTCTCGTTTTATGTTCTCAGTTACGTACGCGTTCATCTCTTTTGGAAGCACTGCGGTCTGAACTGTCTTCCCGATCCCAATGCATGTTGGGAGAACCGACACAGCCCAGCATTCCCCTCAATGAAGGGGGAAGAAGTGTTCCAGAGGGTGGAGGAGGATTCATAGAGAACTTTAAGGTAGATAATCTTAAATCACAATAAGATTCGGTAATGTCACTGGATTGTGCTTATTACTGTTTGACATTGAAAATAAGCTTCAATTCAGTATCTCTCTCCATCTTAAGAGAGCTATTAGGGTGCGAAGCCACTCATTCGATACGTTGGGAGTACCAAAGAAGGCAGGTGGTGTAGCAGGGCAGCGAGCAAAGGTCAGCAAATACCAGCACACAATTGTCTTTTAATACCTGTACATTTATTTATATTTATACATATATATAATTTTTGCGGTTATGCTAAAGGATTAACTTTTTTTCTCTCACTGCTAAAACACTGGAAAAGGATGGTGAGAGGTGAGAAACAAATGCATAAAATATCTTACAGGTCTCTTAAATGCAATGCAAATTACAACTGCTCACAGAAGATATCTATAGTTTTGTATTTTGTCTCATTTATAGCGAGCAGACAAGCAACCCGGGCTACACTGAAACGAGAGGTCAAAGCAGTCCCCAAGATGACTTGTAGATGAAGGATGTCACTAATTCTGAGGCCCAAGCACAAAAAGCCTTCAAGGTTAATTGAAGAGTGCAAAGCACAATAAAGTATATAGATATTTTAACTAAATATTTTGTGTATTGAGGTAAGTTGTTACTAGCTCCAAGTGCAATCAGAAAGACATGAATATACAAGATTTCATAAACTGCACATCGTTATTTGATTGACAGCACCGAATTGGCATAGTTTAGATTCAATGGCTGCTTATAGCTGGTGTATCCCAATGAAGGTGGGATTCATTTCAGGAACTTTTCTGCAATTTATGCAGTCAACAAATTAAATATTTATGTGCATTTAAAAAAAAAAAAAAAATTAAACATTAACCTGTTCTCTGTGTAACTCATTCTAGTCTACCTTATTTTGAATGCATGTACAAGGTCTATGTTCTTTTAAACCAAACTGGTATTTAAGATTAAATCGGAATATAAACACTGGTTTGCATCAAATCTTAGCATTTACTACACTTAGCCATTTTCACTTTACATGCAGTAGATAATTAACCAAAAAATCTTTAACAGTCACTGGATAAATCAATTGCAACTAAACTAACTAAATTGATACTAAAAGGTACAAATACTGCTTTCAAACCTTTAAGGGAAACTTCCTTTAAATACACCTACTTGTGAGGGTTTTTATAAAACATCTACTTAAAGGACAAGCGAAGACATGATTTGGTGTAAACCATTTATTGGAAACTTAAGGGAAAAGAGAAAAAGCAAGCACTGCAGAGTCCCTTCACCCCCTGAGAGGAATGAGTTTAATCCTCCTCTTCATCGTCACCACCTCCACCACCACCCTGGGCCTTCTTGGCGTTCTTTCTCTTGACTCGGCCAGGGCGGCCACCACCGTACGGAGAGCGGAGAGAGAAGTCAATATGCTTCTGGCTGTCCAGCCTCACCACAAAGGAGGGGATGTTCACAACCTGCTTACGCACCCTGCAGAATACCAGAACGACATTTTAGTAAAACATGCAAAGGCTACTCAGGACTTAAGAACCTAGGCTTGCGGATCTCGAGGCCTCATTCACGAGGAATTCTTGACACCACTGACAATCTGACAGCTTTAAGTTTAATCACTGGCCAAGAGAACTGTAGTATCTTATGTCAAAGCTCCCCCATACATTACCTGAGACTCTGTTTCGTGCAATAAAGCACCCCAGACGTCATGGGAAGCTGTGGTTTTTGGGCTTTTTTTTTTTTTTAACAAGCAAAGGTATACGGTTTAATCACCGAATTGACCTTGCGGAATATTTCATTCCCTCTCACCGGGAGGAGTTTAAACATGGTCAGCTAATGAAAGAGGAAGACAACCTCAATACATGTTCAGACAGTCAGGATAGTAACCATTATATACACACATGTACACTGTTAAGTCTAAAACGACACATTTTGTATACTTCAGCATCTTACCGGATGTGCCTCTGACGGATGAGCACACGAGCATGGTGGATGCTCTTGGCCAGGCCAAGCTTGAAGACCTGGGTCTGCAGCCTCCTCTCCAAGAAGTCCTCCACTTTCAAGCCCAGGATGTAATCGAGCTTCATCTTGCCCTCATCCAGCACACCGATGCGCACCAGACGCCTGAGCAAAGCGTTACCTAGAAGTCAAAATTAAATTGAGTGAGAGGAGGAAGTGGTAGATACAAAGCAGACAACAAATTATTATAAGCGGTTACATGGCCTCATTGACGAGGAATTCTTGACAACACTGACAATCTGACTTGTACTGATTTAAATCACCGGCCATTAAGTTTTAGATAAATCCGCTGATTTACCTTCGAAGAGACGCTTAGGATCCTTCTCATCCAGAGTGAGAAGCTCTCTGGCAGCTTTGCGGATTTTGGCCAGAGTGAACTTCACCCGCCAGACTTCTCTCTTATTCCTGAGGCCATACTCACCTGTGAAAAACAAGATACAGGTTTAATACATGAATAAATAAACTCACAATTTTATTTAAGTAAATTTCCTTACCAATGAGTTTCAGCTCCTGGTCGAGACGTGACTTCTCGAAGGGACGTCTGGGGGTGACGTAAGTCTTACTACAAACCCAACTCTTGGCAACCGGCATGGCGGCTTATTGACGCCTGTAAACAAATATAGTGAATATAGATTAAAAATGGTAACGTTAGTGCGCTTAAATTTTAACACTCTGCGTCTTCAAGTAACGTTATCTTCTGTCAATTCCATTATACTCCATAGCAAAATATTTTATTATGGGGACAAATTGATATTCACATTAAAAAGCCTTGATAAAGTCAACAGCTCAAGGTGGAAACTCATTATTATTAGAAAAAGACCGCAATTTGTTACTTCACGACTAGGCCTGGACGCGCCTTGTGAAACACGTTGTGCTAAGCAGCGCACCACAGCCCGTCTCCCCACATAATATAACCTACTAACGAGGTATTGAGCATATAAAAACTTCCCTTTATACATAGCGTTGAAACCGTGTTTAAGAGAAAGCATTTAACTTGTAAACAGCGGGATATTACAATAGAAATCAACGGATATATATGCCGCCATTACCTCTCTGCGTCAGGCTCGCAAGGAAAGAGAATCTGCACGCGGCTCTCTCGGAAATTTATACGTTCCTTGTAAACTACATTACCCACAAACCTTTGCGATAAAGTGTCTTCCGTTAACGTAAAGATTTGCTTCCCTCTGCTGGTCAAAATATGAAGACAGAGAGAGAGAGAGAATTTTGTAGATCCACAGAGGAAATTTAAAAGTCTTATTATCTACGACTGAGCTAACAGAAGACAATTAACAACTAGATAAAAAAGTTTGTTTAGACAAACTTAAAGTTAGCTTGAGAAAGCCGGAGATAGAAGTTTGAAAAAGTTTGAAAAGTTTAAGAAGTTAAAACATTTAAAACAGTTTAAGTTTAAGACGTTTTAAAAGTTTAAGTTTGATGTTTTCAGTTTGAAAGAGTTAAAAAAAGTAAGATAGATAGATTAGAAAAGTTTGAATATGTAAAATGGATTAGAAATAGTACATAGAAGGGAGTTCTGATTGAGTCTATAGATAGATAGATAAAAATACTCAGATAGATAGATAGCATTTTGATAGCTTGATTAGCAAGATACTAGTATGTTGCTAGCCTGATTAGCAAGGTACTGGCATGTTACTAACAAGTTTCTAGCATGATTACCAAATTACTAAAATTTTGTTAGCATGACTAGCAAGTTAATAGCATTTTGTTAGGATGATTAGCACGTTGCTAGCCTGATTAGCAAGTTACTAGCATGTTGTTAGCATTACTAGCAAGTTTTTAGCATGATTAGCAAGTTACTAGCATGTTGCCAGTATGTTTCTAGCATGATTAGTAAGTTGATTAGATGACAGTTGACAGATTAAAAAATTTAAAAGTTAAAGTTTAAGAAGTTTTAAAAGTTTTAGTTTGATGTTTTCAGTTTGAAAGAGTTAGAAAAAGTAAGATAGATAGATAAATAGATAGATTAGAAAAGTTTGAATGAGTTAAAATGGATTAGAAATAGTAGAAGGGAGATCTGATTGAGTCTATAAATAGATAGATAGAAATAGGCCTAGTCAGATTATAGATAGATGAGTTTGAATGAGTTTAAATAAATTAGAAATAGTACATATAAGGGAAGTCTGATTGAGTCTAATGAACTGCAGGTGTTTAGATTTGAATTTTGACAGTTGGAGCTGCCATGAATGGGAGTCTATGG
>JAUCMU010000030.1:18432707-18452882 GCA_032275025.1 Enteromius treurensis | reverse complement strand
ATTACCCACAAACCTTTGCGATAAAGTGTCTTCCGTTAACGTAAAGATTTGCTTCCCTCTGCTGGTCAAAATATGAACAGAGAGAGAGAGAATTTTGTAGATCCACAGAGGAAATTTAAAATCTTATTATCTACGACTGAGCTAACAGAATACAATTAACAACTAACGTTAGATAAAAAAGTTTGTTTGAGGAAGCCGGAGATAGAAGTTTGAAAAAGTTTGAAAAGTTTAAGAAGTTAAAATATTTAAAACAGTTTAAGTTTAAGAAGTTTGAAAAGTTTAAGTTTGATGTTTTCAGTTTGAAAGAGTTAGAAAAAGTAAGATAGATAGATTAGAAAAGTTTGAATGAGTTAAAATGAGTTGAAATGGATTAGAAATAGTATATAGAATGGAGGTCTGATTGAGTCTTTAGATAGATAGATAGATAGATAGATAGATAGATAGATAACAATAGCCAGATAGAATGATAGCATTTTGATAGCATGATTAGCAAGCTACTAGCATGTTGCTAGCCTGATTAGCAAGGTACGGGCATGTTGCTAACATGTTTCTAGCATGATTACCAAATAGCTAAAATGTTGTTAGCATGACTAGCAAGTTAATAGCATTTTGATTGGATGATTAGCATGTTGCTAGCCTGATTAGCAAGTTACTAGCATGTTGTTAGCATTACTAGCAAGTTTTTAGCACGATTAGCAAGTTACTATCATGTTGCCAGTATGTTTCTAGCATGATAAGTAAGTTGATTAGATGACAGTTGACAGATTAAAAAATTTAAAACAGTTTAAGAAGTTTTAAAAGTTTAAGTTTGATGTTTTCAGTTTGAAAGAGTTAGTAAGATAGTAAGATAGATTGATAAATAGATAGATAGATAACGTTAGATTAGAAAAGTTTGAATGAGTTAAAATGGATTAGAAATAGTACATAGAAGGGAGGCCTGATTGAGTCTAATGAACTGCAGGTGTTTAGATTTGAATTTTGACAGTTGGAGCTGCCATGAATGGGAGTCTATGGGATTTCTTCCAGTTTTAATCGCAATTTTTAGGAAAACCGTAAGTTGGATCAGTTAGAAAAGATATAACACACCCGTTGAGATCAGTCTGAAGATCTGGGGCGAGTTTGGAGTCTGTAGAGTTAGAGCTCTAGGAGGAGACCAATTTTAGTCTCAGAAGAATAATAATACGTTTAAGCCGGATATCAGTTAGTTGGCTTTCTCAAGCCAACTTAATTAATTAAGTTACCACAGAAGAGTTTGTACTTGCTATAGCAGCCTTTAGGTAGATTTGGAAATATGAATGATTCTGAGCACATGAATGGCCAGCAAAGTCGTATTTTCTGAACAGTTTTGATATTGGTGATTGGAATTATTTTAATTCTGTGTACTAGAGAGCGTATCTAAAGTCAAATAAAAAGTCGCTTTAAAAGTTCATATTGACGTATATAATGAGCGTAAAGACAGTATTCAATTAAAAAGACAAATGAATAAATAAAATTGTAAATGCCTTAAACTATTTATTTATTTATATGTGGAGATAGCTCTTTCATTATACTCTTTTCTAGTTTTTTTCTTTACATTTTTGACTTTTTAATGTATGGCATTTGCTCATGTATCTTTCAGCAGAGGCCAGATGGCAACAATCTGTGTCATTAAATTTGGACTAAATTCTGTAGCCTATTACTGCGCAATTAGCTGTTTCTCTTGGTGATACTAGCACAACTAAAGGAAGAAGGTGGACTATTTATAAAGGAGTGTAACACAACTCTGAACATGTGTTTCTGTCTATCAAATATACCCACAGACACACACACACACACGCACAGGCATACACACATGCTGGGTCCCCCAGAGATCTTTCAGTGCTGATCTCCTCTACCTTTTGTGAAACAGACTAACTTGGCACTCTCAACTTTTGGAGAGTGTCTTATTTTTACCTTTTTGATTTCTTGTTTTGTTTGTTGCCTAGAAGTTGTGACGCTAGCCATCAGTGCAGTGCAGCAGCCCACTCTTCTTCTTCTTCTCCTTTTCTTTTTCATATCTTTGGATCTTTTTTCTCTTCTGTTTGGATTCTAAACTTTCTCGGTCTGGTACTTTCTTGATTCAGAGAGCTCACCTTCCCTTCTCTCTCCCCCGGTCTCCCATCCCTTCTAGCTGTTCCTTTTTTCCTGTCCTTTTTTTCTGGCTATGCACCATGCTGTCCTCCCCTACTGTAATCCTTCAGCCCTACGGACTCCCTGTTTACCCCCAAACAGCCTACCCCAGCATTGTACAGGTAAACATGTCCCTTTTTTTCTCTGTATCTTCCTCTTTCACATTAGTTTAATTTTCATACAATTATTTTACTTGTATTATTTTTTATTTGTATTTTGGTGAATTCTTGTGCAGTTTCTGTCTCGTGTCTAGTAATATGTTGTATAAATCAACCAATCACTAGCAAGCAAAAGGCTTTTGTATGTAACAGTCATCCACCAAAAGGGTCGGAGGACATCAACGTGTTTCTCTCTGCCAGTGAAGGACGCTGTGTCCTGTTGTTAGTTATATTTGTCCCTGCGAGGTGGCCTACTGAAAACAGGTTCAGTGTGTGTTTGTGTGCCGCTATGGGATTGTGTGTTTGTGTGAGAGAGAAATTCCAGGACAGCTGATAAAGGTTGTGCCTGCTCTTTCTCTCTGTCACACTCGCTGTATTTTTAGTCTATTCCTCTCGCTGCAGATTCCCTCTCACAGATATAGAAATAGATGTCTCAGGTTGCCTCTTGACTTTATCTGAAGTGATACACAATGATAGATTATGTCACCTAAAGAGTAGGACTTGAGACAATGGAAGTTTTCTTAGTTCCTTTAGTTGCTATTTATCTGTCATACTATCCATATATGATTAAACCTTTTGTGTTAATTATGTGGTTAATATCTATGTATTGGTGCAAAATTGTATTTGCATGTCTGATTATTAGTGGAGCAGTTAGTAAACAGACATTCATTATTCTAAAATAAACCCTAAAATTGACCCTGATGTTAACCTGATGCAATTCTGACTCGGATGTTGTTTATTTTGCAACATTGCTTATGAATAAGCAAATACATGAAATGTTAATTTAAGTCTAAATTATTTAAAAAGACACTGTTGAGCGAAACAATGTCACTTGAGTGATTTAGATTTTTACATCACTTTGGATCATTGTTGCTATTGTTATTTATTAAGTCCTTTGATTAATGGAAATAAAGCTGTAATAAGATAAAATAGAGAATAACTTAAAGATAAGGTTCTAGGATGAAAAATTAAAATGACTAAAACTAAACATATTTATTTAAGTTTAATTTAATTTTTTTTTTTTGAAAATAATAACAACGACAACAAAATGTTTTCAACTTATAAAAAGCAATATGTATAAATATGAGTAAATACTATAATATCAGGCCTATACAAAAATACTAAAATAACACTGCTTTGGATGAAACATCTGTTAATGGAGATTAAAGAAGCTGGTTGCCAGGGAAAACAGTCAGTTATATTGCTTTTTATTAGAAATTATTTTACAAAGATATCTGACCACAGAATGCCAGAACTAACCAACCAGTATCAGAGCCTTGTAATATAGACTACATAGGCAGTTCTTGTAATCAAGTCTGTGTAAGTGTTTGAATGACCCCGCAGCTGTCAGATCATGCACCTGGCATCCTGCCTCTGATCTTTAACCCCAAACCTGACAGCTGAGGAGGCCTGTGTGTGTGTGAGGGGGAGGAAATCTCCAAGCAGTCAGTGTGACTGAAAAGACATTTTATCTGCTAGAGGTGTTATTTAAATACTCTCACAGTGACAGAGAATTAGGACAGGAAACAGAACAGCTTATGTAAGAAGTCTAAGAAGATAACTTTTGCATGTTAGATAGGAACTAATGGAGTGTGTATGAACAATTATATCACGTTTATGCTCGCTATCCACAGCCTCTGCGCTAGAACATGAAGAGGCATTGTGTATGTATGTTATAAATGTATGTAAACATCTCAGCAAGTGTGTACTCTTTGCACTTGTTGGATAAAGTTTCCAAAATCTGAGGTCTTAATTTTGATCTTTGACTTGGTCTACAGCCAGAAGCAACGGTACACTGAGTGACATTTTGAGTCAGCAGTACTTAAAACGCTGTAGTGTTTCAGACAACACCTGTTTGCATCTCGTAAATCTTTTGCAGGGGTGTCAAGGAGCTCATGAGTAATCAGTGAATAACATCGTAACTGCGGTTTATACCGTCCTAGTTCCAAAAAATAGCTATGATGAGTAACGGACACTGATGTAACATGATACTTTTGTTTCTGCTAAAGGAATTTGAGTGTGGTGGTAAAATTTTATCAAAGATGTGTCTCTAGTGTCACAGTTAATCAGTGAAGTCTAAATTTACTCTGCCTTATCAGCTCAGAGAAACAGCTGATAAAGGGTCAACATAAAGTTTAGTTGAAAGGTTTATTAATCAAAACTTGGTGATTCCACAATAAATAGAATATTTTGCATAAAATGTATTATGTTTATTTGATTGCATTTAATATCTTGTTTCCAATTGTCTATATTTGCAGATCTCTGTTGCTTGAATATGTGATCTTACCTGTTTTACCTGTTCTGTTGCATACACAGTGTACACACTTCAGTAGTAGGAGGAATCTGGTTGGTCTGGTTTAAATAAAATAATCAATGTAACTGTCTTCCACTGAACAGGAATAGAATCACTGAGATTTACAGAGCAGTTGAGTTGTTTCTATGTTACAAACCACTTTCATCCAAACAGTCGTGCGTCTGTTCAGTGTCTAAGGGTAGGAGGGGGAAATGGGTTGATGATTGACATGAACAAATGAGCACAGTTGGTGTAAAGACCCCCCTTGAGACTGGTTTGGTGCTCTGTGATTGGTGGGTGCGAGGGACTTATGGTGGGGTGGGCGGGTGAAAGCTTTGCATTAAAGCATGCGTCAGTTGTTGGTGAGTATTGGGTCGCCTGCGGAATGCACTGAAGGGGTGAGATGTCTGATTTATACTCCTAATTTCATACATTGTGTCTTTGTCAGGATCTTTATGTGATGTCCAACTTGGTGTAGCTGTGTTTTGTATAAAACTTAAGATCTGCACAGTAACAGTATGTTTAGATCTGTTTTATTTTGTGTAAACAAATCTTTTTTACCAAAATGGTGGTGGTTTGGATTAGTTTAAATGCTTTTTTTGACTATTCTATTTGAAAAGTAGATGTCTATTTTAATTTTTTTGTGGAAAATAAGTTGCTTTTTTAAGTATAATCAAACTGACTATTAAACTCGACTTGAAAAATGAAGATGAATCTTGCATAATAATTAAAAAACAGTTGTTAAAATTGGTTACTGTTATTTTGATGTGTAAAGTAATATGAAAACATGTTACTGTGACAAATCTTTTTGTTCTTGTAATAAACAGTTTACAGAAATAAGCTTCTGTTAGTAAACAGCATCTCTGACTCATTTTAGGGTGCCGCTGCCCAAGAGGTGGGGCCAGGCAATGGTGATCCTTCACTTTCCCAGGTCTATGCCCCCCCTCCATCATATCCTCCACCTGGACAAGGCCCACCCACACCTGCTGCCCGGCTGCCAACCCTAGATTTCAGCGCTGCTCATCCAAACTCTGAATATCCAGATCATCATCAGTTGAGAGTCTATCAGGGCTCTCAGCATGACGGGACAGAGGCAATAACCGCCAATACAACGGTAAGAACAATCAATAAATGACTGGATTCAGAAGAAAAAGGTGTTTAAAACATAAGTTTACAAAGGGGAGCTGCATCTAAAGTACATGTGTAATCAAATAGTATATATATATATTAAAACTAAACATATGAAATAATGAACTAAATAGAATAATATGTATAAATCAAGCACAAATATTTATTTAATATTCATATAACCTAATTTACCTAAAACAAACATACCTATGTGGATATGAAAAATTAAGTTTTGACCGCGGGACCAATGTCCACTGCTGTAAAATGTGTAGTATAATCAGTTTCATGTATTTGCATTAGAGAAGGAATGCCAGGAATATGTATAGGCTGCTGATATATAATCTCATGCTTTAGTCCTGAGATATCTAAAAATAGCTTTATGTCCTTTACACATCCTTCCTTTGCCCTGTCCAAGTATGGCAGTTCATCTGGCTCAGGGCACCATATAGAAGAATATCTAGGGTTGTTATGAAAGAAATGCTGACCTTACTTCCTTTTATACTCTCTAGTTCTCTTTCCTAAGAGGAAATATTTTGAAGTAATCTTATATAATGTATGTTTGTATGAAAAGAAATAATGCTTTAGAAATAATCTTTATTCTCTGGAACGTGGTGCTTGTGTCTGCATAGAAATTGAGAGCAAGGGAGCAAAAATTATCACAAAATATATTTAGTGTTATTTAAGTTTTGAAGTTACATTTGAAGTTAACCTGGTTTATAGAAGAAGAAGAATCCAATTGTGTGGTCCTTAGCATTAAAAATGTCCTGTTATATTTATTAATACTCTACAATAAAACAGATAGTGTCATATGATCTGGGATACTTTATTGTAGTTGGATAACTTGAACAAATTAATATTTGCTAATAGTTTTTTATTAGACAAATATAATCTTGTGTTTTTAAATGCGATCAATGCGAAGAAACACGTATACTATTGCTTTTTTAAGGCACCAGTAATGAGATGTCAGTCATAAATCTAGATGTAAATATTGTCTTGACAATCTGTAGTTACTGAAATATTGTCGTTTGGACTTACGTTCTTTAATGTGTATCACCATATAAGTGTGCGATTGTTTTTGTTGTGTTATTAATGGCTCATCGGGTAAATGTAAGGGAATTGTGCCAAGGGAATTGTGGGAAGGATTGAAAATAATATTTCACTGAAAAGGTTCATGCAATGAGTTCTCTCTTTCTTTGTCACACCATTTTTTTTGTCCACATTGCTTATACCACTAGAGAGCGCCAGATATTTGGACTATGAGACGCCGCCGTGGAGGGAGGGGTCAAGGGGGGGAGTCGGACGGGATGACCCCTCCCCCCTCATCTATGTTTCCCAGGTCCAGTCAGAAAAGCACTCTGCATCGTGACGTGATATCATCACATACCTTCCCATCACACCTTTCCCCAATCTGTCACTTCTCCCCAAAACCCTCCCTGGCCTGTGTCTCTGGATGAATGTAATGATGATGATGATGGTGTTTCAGCAGTATTTTCTGTGTGACACCTGCTGTGGTAGTTTTTACAGCTAGCAATCAGCCCCGCCAGCTTAGAGTTAACCATAACCATGATTTGTTTGTGTGTGTGGATGTGGATGTGTGTTTGAGTGTGTGTGTGTGTGTGTGTGTGTGTGTGTGTATATTTGTGAAAACCTCTACATGCGTTTCCTGCTTCTTCCTGGTATGGTTTCAAAAATAGCAATATACGTTGTTCCGGTTTCCATGCTGACCTTTAAAGTTACACGCTGAAATACGTAAGCTGCTTGAATTCCCCTGTGTTTAGAGCTTCTGTCTTTCACTTTTTGTTTTGGGGTTCACTCGGTTCGAAACCCTTCCTTACCTTCTTGACATATTAGGATTAACAACATTGCTTTTATTTGCTATTCTATTGTCTTTTATCTTTTAATGCTGATTCTGTTTCTCGTAGAGAAAGTTGAAAATCGATCAGAGGGGACATCTGGGATGATGGTTAAAATAAAAATAAAAAAAATAGTAAAAATGAATACTGTAGAATGAAAGGAAGGGAACATGATGAACCGAATGCACCCCTTTTTTCTGCCCAGATTAGAACTGTTTTGTTGCCCTTTACCCTTCAGATCTTAAATGGATGAGTTAAAGCAGAGGTCATTTTGCCTTTTTGCTTTAACTTTTTCCATCCTCATGAAGAACTGGCAATTTGTCTGTCCTTCCTTCTTGTTCTAATGACCACTCATTCATGTCACCTGATTCGTTGTGCCCTCACAATACCTGTTTTTTTTTTCCATTCCCTTAATGTCTGTCGGTTTTTGACCTTTTCACCATTTTCCCTTCCTTATTTCAACGCTCTGCTTGGCTATTTCTTCTTCTTGCTTTTTCTCTTGTTGAACATTTTTAATACAACTTTTTTGACTTCTAAATCCATTTTTTTATAGTAACAGTTTTGTGTCGTTTGTTGAGGTATAGGCTGTGCAGACATACGAACTGGCATCGTGATGCATTGTGGGATAGTGGATGCGTTGGGTTTGAAGCACAAATACTCCTATGTATTGATTTGCATGGGGGCATTCACAGTCATGTACGATAAATGCAATAGGAAATGCTGTATAACCATGCATTACATATGACAATCATTCAGTCGCAGCGTTTAAAAAAAAAAAAGTTTAGTATGCTAGTAATCTTTAATCACTTTCAGCTGCTGGTTTAGTGAGTTCACTGAAGTTAAAATACGATTGTGCTCTATTTTTAAAGCAAATTGTGTCTATATCTAACAGGCATGTACCTAGAGAGCTCACTAAAATGGGAACTTGATCACATTTCCTCACTTTTGCTTGAGAGGAATCACTGGATGAGGAATGCTCCTTTGTTTTGTTGTGGTCACTTTATAAAAACAGTTTTTCTCCCAGTAAAGATTGCAATAGATTGCAATAAAGTTTGACAAGAAAACTTAATATATGTAAGCAATAGTTAGGTTTTCTAAAATGAAACGCATGCTAATGTTTCTTCTGTCTTTCTTCTCTTCAATATTCTTTCTACGTCTGTTTCCTCCTTCTCCACATTTTCTCCCTCCCTATCTTTCATTCCTGTTTCCCTCGTAGGAGGATTCTTTAGCACCTGTGACATCTGACCCACAGTCTCTCAGTGTTTCTGTGGTGTCTGGAAGTGCAGGAAGTGGAACTGAGGAGGATGCAGCTGGAAAGGCGCAACCCAAAAGGCTCCATGTTTCCAATATCCCTTTTAGGTTTCGGGACCCAGACCTCAGGCAAATGTTTGGGGTAATAGAATTTGTTTCTGTTCCAAATGTAATGCATTACTCATCAAAACGTTTCAACTTTGTTTATCCAATTAAAATCAGTGGCGTCCAAAACAGCACTGGAACCACCGTTTTCAGTATCCACAGAGAAAATAGAGTCATACAGTTTTGAAACAACATGAGGATGACTTACAGATGACCGAATGTTCATTTTTATTTAATTATGCCTTCAGCTAAAACCCAATATCTCACATGAAAACCATTCAATCGATATTTGTCTTTTATCTCTCAGCAATTTGGCAAGATTCTAGACGTTGAGATCATCTTCAATGAGAGAGGATCAAAGGTCAGTAGGTTCCCAGTTGTTTCAAGTTAGTCACTTCTTTATGAGAGTTTCAATTGGATCTCAATCCTTTCTTTAGGGTTTTGGATTTGTTACATTTGAAAGTGCGGTGGAAGCAGATCGAGCGAGAGAGAAGCTCAACGGAACGATCGTTGAAGGAAGGAAGATTGAGGTATGAGGCCGATAAGTTTCTGCACTGGGAGAACAGAAAACTGAAAAACTGAATGACAAAATAATTCTGCTTCTCAGGTGAACAACGCCACAGCGAGGGTGGTCACCAAAAAGCCTCAGACACCATTAGTGAACGGTGAGCATATAACAGTCTGCCCAAGCTTTTACACCATACACTTGTTACTCCTCACATTCATCTTCAACTTCTCACGTATGTGTTCATTCCTATAGCTGCTGGGTGGAAAATCAACCCAGTAATGGGAGCCATGTACGCCCCTGAACTCTACACAGGTATTTTTAATCTTGAGTTTTATTCCGTTTTTGAGTTTTGAGTTTCCTGTTCTAGAATGACTGTTGTTCATTTTCACTTTTTTAATTTAATAGTCGCCAGCTTTCCTTACCCTGTCCCCACACCGACCTTGGCCTATAGGGGCTCTGCCCTCCGTGGACGTGGTCGGGCAGTTTACAATACAATCCGCTCAGCTGCAGCCGCCGCCACACCAGCAGCAGTACCAGCCTATCCAGGGTCAGTAGCTCTGGTTATGACCATTGTTACCATAAAACATTTGTATGATGTATTGGTTGAAAAGGCAAAGTAAACATTCTATTACATAAAGCTTGCATTATTTCTTTATTATTTTTTATGCCATTGTGTAATTTACTGCCTGGTTTATGTGTCCTGCAGAGTGGTGTACCAAGATGGATTGTATGGTGCAGAGGTCTATGTAAGTCACCGGTCAACTTCTCTTTCTTTGCCAGCATCTCTAAAATCTATCTGTCTTTAAAAAAAAAAAAACCTACAAGACAATTGTTTTAGCGGTTAAAGGTATGGGCTTTACAAGAAGTAGATAATGTGATATTGCGTACACTATCAGGATCTTGTTATTCACTGTTGTCTAAATATAGACATCTACAAACTAACTAACTTCAGTAGAACATCCAGTCTAGTTGGTTTTTCATGAAAGCATTCCAGAATTCAGTGTACTTTAATAGACTCCAAAGATCAATATATAATTTTCTGCAGCTTCAAAGGGCTAAAAACAATACCAGGCGATGAATGAGAGTCTAGATAAGAGTCATTAAAAAAAGGTAAAATGTATATGCTTTATAAACTCAAATGCTTGCCTTGCTCTATTCTCCCATGTGTATAATACACTATTACGTTGTAAAGGTCATGCTTGATGCAGGTGGAAGTACTGAGTCAGTGTTGAGGACCATTCAAAAGTTGGCCAGTGTTCATATTTAAATGTCTCTGTGTCGGTTTATTAATTATTTTATTATTTTACAGTTAAAAGTTATTAACACATTATTATTTAAAATGGTAAAATTGTGACTTTGAAATCGGAACTTCTACCTACGTCAATGACAAGACCATTTCATGACATGAAAATTTTAGTGTCAAAGTGAACTAATTCTTTAAACCATCCTGTTTTCAGGGAGGATATCCAGCCACATATCGAGTGGCCCAGTCTGCCTCAGCAGCTGCAGCAGCCACATACAGTGACGGGTAATCACCCATCTATCTATCCATCTATCTATCTATCTATCTGTCTATTAATTAATTAACTTAT
The DNA here is from genome assembly GCA_032275025.1 of Enteromius treurensis. Taxonomy (NCBI): domain Eukaryota; kingdom Metazoa; phylum Chordata; class Actinopteri; order Cypriniformes; family Cyprinidae; genus Enteromius; species Enteromius treurensis. The sequence continues at coordinate 18,441,846 of JAUCMU010000030.1, read as the reverse complement.
TTATTTATTTTAAGATACGGAAGAGTCTATGCCACAGCAACAGACCCTTACCATCACTCAGTGGGACCCACCGCTACTTATGGAGTTGGAACAATGGTAATTTATTGTGTGAAATTACCACACATGGCAAATACAGTCAGTTGTTATTAATCACACTTTCATGCTATAATGTAATGTTTGATTTATTCTGTTTCTTCTATTGCAATCAGGCAAGTCTGTACCGTGGAGGCTATAACCGCTTTACTCCGTACTGAATAAAATCAGCTCTGTCTGACAAACGAAGAGACTTTCGCTTGCTGTGTGATCTGCCGAGGAACAGTTTGGCCTTGAAATTGTAAATACTGCTCATATTTATTAGGGAATAAAAGAGGAATCCTGGCTGAAATTATAATGAATTATATTTAAGGACTTTTATTTAATTCTTAGTTTAAGAAAATAACCCCCCCTCACAAAAAAAGAACAGTTCTTACTTATCAGACAGTGTCTAGCTGATTGTGGTATGTACAGTGCATATAGATGCTTTCACGATAGTGGCGTGATATGGAAGTTATCATATAGAAGTTATTATAAGTTATGGAGCCTCAAAGGAACAAAGAATCCCAAAAGACTAGTTTTATTACAACCTCTGGATCTGTTGCACTGCTGAAGGATGCTATACGATACATTAAGACAGAGACCTCTAGTGGAACTTTCCCCAGACTGAGAAATTCTGAACTCTGAACCTGTCTACTATGTATAGGACTGTGTGTGTGTGTGTGTGTGTGTGTTGAAGTGTCTGTGGAGTGTTCGAGAGTGTGTAATCTGTCTGCGGTCACAAACGATACTGTGAGAGACAGCAATGGCACTGGGTTTGGTGATACAGTTCTCTTTCAATGTAATCTACCTCTGAGCTAAACATCTCTTTATTTTAAAATAATACAAACTACTCACCTGACTCGTTGTTTTGTACAAAAATTCTGGTGCGTTTCTTTTTCTTTTGTGATGCACTTGTTACTAATTTTGCTTCAACAACCACTTCTGTATACTTTTTCTGTCTTTATTCTTCTCTTTCACAACGTAAACTACTTTCATGCTTATTTTAACCTGTTGTCTGTTTTATTTCACTTTACTCTTTGCTTTCAAATACGTCATTCTTTCCTACCTAAAGACTATGTGCATTAATGTCTACTAAGATCATTTTTAAATGAAAATACAATGAATAATGAATTATTAAATGAATAACAGTTTTTTTGAAGACTACTGTAGATGTTTTTTATCGAGAAATATTCTGTGCCTTTCTTTCTTTTTTCTTTTTCTTTCCTTCCTTTGTTCCTTTTATTTCTTCTTTATATTTGTTTCTTTCTTTTTTCTTCCTTTTATATTTCTTTCTTTCTTTCCTTGCTTTTTCTTCCTTCCTTTCTTTCTTTACCTGATTGTTTTCTTCTCTTACTAAACTTCCTTCTTTAGTGCCTCTAGAATTTCTTTTTCTAATTTACTAATTTCTACTCCAACACCTTTTAATATTATCTGCTTTATTAGTTTTTTTCCTTCTTCTCTGGCTATCTGCTTTGTTCTTGTTTCCATTTCTATGTTTCTTCTTCCTGTTTTATGTCTGTTTCATTCCTTTTGTGGGCTGATTGCTGTGTTTTTACTCTTCGAGATCATTTTGATCTGATGCTTTATACTGTAAACAAGGCTCCTTATTTACTCTTGTAACTAATTTCCTATAAGTTTCCCCCTTGGGACTTTTCATTTTCTTTTTACCTCTCTGCTGTTCTTTTTTCTCACCTTCTTTCTGTCTCTTTCTTAACTTGTTAAGCTTTGGTTTCCCTGCATTTCTCATAGTGTTTTATTTAGTGTTTTCTCTTTCTTTCTACAAAAACAGCTTGATTATTTTATCTCTCAGGTATTGCAGAACCCATAATGTCATTGCTGTATCATGTTTTTTTTTTTTTGTTCTTTTTCAACTCACTAAAGTGTAAGCTACTTTGTGGCTGAATTGTACATTAAAGCAATTTTAATTATGTAAGTCTGTCATTTCTGTCTGGTCACTGTACAATAGGCTGATAATCATTGCACAATTTTATAACCTAAAAACAAATAACACTGTTCCTGAGGCGGTGAAGTCGGCTGAAGTTTTAAATAAGATGTCCAGTATGTAGCCTAATGCCACACCTATCAATCACAGGGACTTTCCAACACAACTTTCCAACTTCTCTTTACTTTGCTTAAAGCATGGTTGGTGCCTGCTTAACACCTGATTCAGAACATCAGCTTGTTAAAACAAAGCTTTGTACATGAACTGTGTTCAGACTTCCCTTGTGCAGGTAAAATCTACAGAGATGTTTACTTCACTTCAGACCACTAATTCATGAATCTGCACTTTACCAACATCTTAACACATGGACAAAATAGTCGAATGGAACAAACGTCAGCGTGATGGGAAACGCTGGCTTAAAGCCTTAAGGCAAAAGTTCCCAAACCGGTCCTGTATTACGGAGGTACGTCATGGAGAGGTTTGAGAACCTCTGCCTTAAGGCAATGTCATGACTCTGAAAAGCAGTTCACTCCCATCCCATGACTGTGATTATATAAGTATGTAAACGTAACTGTAACTAAACTGTAAAGACGATGGCACCTTTTACATTTTTCTTCTTCGAGTGCTCATTTTACATGTAAACATACGGTACAGCCATTGTTTTTGACTGATATGTGTCTTGTTTTGTTATATGACACCATGTTTATAAATCAGAACAGCAACATATGGTTTGGAATTGATAAAGGTTAAGGATAAATCTATAACCTGTAGGTTCATATTCTCATATTCAGATATTATGTGATTTCTGAATTAAGTTTTACTGAAATTAATATTCGTGAATTTCCTGTTAGAGCAACACAAAAATATTACATATTTACATGAGATCACAGAAACTTTTTTTGGTTTAGTTTCGGAACAAACTAAGTTCATTTTTAGTGGCCAGTTTTTTTCACTTTTTATGTCATTTCTAGCAAGATATCAGTGTTGTAGTAATTCAATATTTGTTGTTCTTTCTATTTTGATTGGAGATCATTAGCCTGTTATGATGCATTATTTGAAAAAAATGTCCAAACTGATTCATGAGTCAAGTTTTCAGACATAACCATTATCAGGATTTCTCAAAGGTCCACAGTTCTACTATCTGAATTAAAGGGTATTGGTCAACCTGGTTCATGTGTGCCATGATAACCAATCACATCACAGCCTTCTGATTTCTGCTTGAAATGCTTAGCAACACTGCTTTGCCATAAATGTTTCCAGCACTGCGGGCACAGCATGAAATAATGCAATATATGCAAAACAGGCCAAAAGGATGTGAAACTATACCAATGCACGTTGAGGTGGGGTCAAAAGTAGGAAAACCTGAGCTGAAATGTCCACAACATTTAACCTCATTGACTTCCAGTAAATCACAGTCATATTCACATGATACATTGTAAGTTAACTAGTTCAGTAAATTAAGGAACTCTCTGTAACACAATTGAAGGACAAGCGTGCTTGATGTTTGTGGGTTCGTGTGTTTGCAGTGCAAGGTGAACCGCTTCTATATCTACTACGACTAACTCTTCTAACTCTTCTCTTTCTGGTCGACTTTTGGGATTTGCTCCGGAGTACCGCCACGACTGTGAATATACAGCATGCTTGTACTGAATATTAAAAAAATAAAATAATAACCATTGAACATAAATTTATTGTTGGGGGCCTCATCTTTTATACAAACTAAAAATAAAAAAACAAATAAATGTTATGCTGTTGCACTGCTGAAAGAAAACCAATGTACAATATAGGCTAGATTATCAAAGCTAAAGGCGATCCACAAAATAAGAGTGTGCAACTTTTATATAGATGGGCAGTGGAAAGTCAACTTCAGCGCATACCAAAGACTTTCAATGGGTTGAGGTGGCCAATGCAATGGAAAATAGACATGGATCTGAAAATGGTTGTTTGAGAAATTAAAGGCCACGCAATGCATCAGTCAGTGTTAAAAGAAGCGCTTGTAACACACACCATGCAAGAAACTGCAGCATGTAAATCACTGCAGTAATGATTTAATCACAAATCTCATGTATTATTAGACTTTATGGGTCAGGCAATGTTTGCTTGGCACGATCTATACAATGTGCATAGATCAGCAATTGTATTCTAAGCTTATCTTCTTAACTTCATTATTAGGCAATTTCACGATTTGCTCCCGTGAGCAAGGCGTCACGTTTACTGGAAGCCTACAGGAAACGCCTAGACAGACATACACAAGTTAGCCCGACCTGTGTGCTCATCACTTACGTGTGAAGTCTTGGACGTCTTCAGAGCTCCGGTTAGTCTACACCCAGTCCAGGGATGGATGTACAGGCTTTTGGAGTAAAAGTACTCTGTAAGTAGTTTACACTTTACAGGTGTTTATTTTGTTAGAACCTTAATAGTAGGCTATTGCTTATTTGTTTACAAAGACGTCTGTCGAGTTTCGTCCAAAAGTGAAAGTGCATTTGCTGTTATACGTTTATCTTTTCAAAGCGACTTCAAATAAAGTAAACTGATGACTAGGGTTAAATAAACGCCCCAGGTGTCTGGGAAGAGGTGACGTTAACGTAATGTAATTCTCTCGCTTTAGCGCCGATTACGTTTTGGGTGCCTCCACCTGTTCCTGGCGATTATCCTGCAAAGTTCTGCTCCAGCTTTAACCAAACACACCTTTTAGTAGTTACTTTGTTACTTTTAGTAAAAACTATTAACCTATTAGCCTAGTAGCCTAATGTCTTTTTAACTCTCGGGCACCTTTTAAAAACTGTGTGAAAATACTAACTCTCATATACAAGTTGATGTATTTAACATATTTCCAATATTTAGAAGGGACTTGCATGTTTAAAAATTAGTTGTAAAGCATTTTAGTAGTTGTTGACATTTTACAAGTTTAATTTAGCCTATTTTTTACATTTTACAAAATCTTGTCTGTAAAGGTTTGTTTCTCAAGGGATATATTGCAAGTTTTGGGGTTACTGTATATCATTAACGTTATATGCTTTACATACTCTGTGATGATTTTGTGGACTGTTTAAAAAAAAAAAAGTAACTATTGAATTGCACGTCTTGTTAAATGTCATGTACAACACATTTACCAAAAAAAAAAAAAAAAAAAATAGATACAACTAATTTGGGGGGGATAAAAGGATTTCATAGGCGCTTGCTTGTTAGAATGTTCGAATGCAAGGAACATGAACATGCAAATTGGCCCTCTCTCCATCAATCTTGCCATTTTCATGTGTTTGAGACTGTCTTTTGTACACAGGCGGTATGAATAATTTTGAATATTGGGTTGCCCTGTGGTCAATAACTTAAAATACATAAAAAAAGTTGGAAAAAATATAATTTGTTCTAAATTAATATTTTAAAAGAATTAACCATATAGTCACATATCCAAAAATAGTCATATCAGCCAAATCTATTTAAATCGAAAATAGGTATTGCATAAAAAAAAGTTGCAATAGAGATGATTTTTATAAACAACCATACGTTCTGAGCCAATTCTGTCCTCATTTTTATGTTATTTTAATAACGTTGGTTGGGTGCTAACAGCTTGTCTTTTCTCCATGAACAGGTGTCATTTCTATTCTCTCACATCACTCAGTGAAGGGATATGCTTCAAGCTTAAAGTGTTGTTTTGAGGTTTTGGGAAACCTTTCAACTTCCTATCATCTCAATGAGCCACATGGAGATTTCTGTACACCAACATGGTCAGAAATGGTGAGTACTGACTAATTTCTTAATGTCTTTTTTTTGCCCCACATATTATCACAATAAACTGTTTGCCTTCCAGGCACTGTGTTGCACATTTTGGAACATATAATTTTGTAAATCTTTTCAGAAATGTAGTCTGAAGTCACATGAATTGGTCACTGGTGGTGGAGGAAGGGCATAGAATGTGCCAAAAGTCAGAAAACCCCACAGTAATTAGAAATGAAAGTAAATTTCTTTGCAAGCACGTGATGTAGTGAAATATTTCTTTGCACAGTATGTTTAATTTAATTACATATTAATAAAATATATAATAACATGTGATTTATTAACCATAATGAAACATCAATTAAGAGAATAGATACAAACAGTTCTGCAAATTTGACATTCTGAAGTGGCTTATTGCAATATAAGCCACTTTCAAATGTCGTATTTGCAGAACCGTTTAGCAGTAGCGGCATAAAATGGGCAGGACTTTGAATGTGCAAAGAATACGACCAAGGACTTTGTCTCTCTTGTTTGTAGGAATACGTTGTGGTTGACGAGCATGGAAATGTGGATGAGAGGAAGGTAGTATACCTTGAACCCCAGAAGTTAATCCTTAAACAAAACACGGATGGGAAGGTCAAAGAGGTCAAATATCAGAAGGACTGTCAATTGGCAAACATCATTGTAATGGCCCTATATTGTAAAATATAAAATGTTGTTTCATTTTAAGAGATTGGTAATGTTTATTTTCTTCTGTCTGTTTCCCTCTTGTTTTGATTCATCAGCACACTTACACTGCCAGTTGTAATGGTATGTTGATTTCATTTCATAAAATGGTTGATTGAATGAGTTTATGTCACATTCAGGAACTCAACTTCCAAGCAATGTTTTAAGAGGTCCTGAAATGGAGAATAAAAATGTTTACACGTAGATGAGGTTAGTTTACGCAACAAAAACATTCTGTAAGAATCAGAAACAAACCAGTTTAGAATATAAATGATTTTTTTATCTTACTTAACCCACCAGATTTGAAATTGAGAGAATAGTTTAATCAAATACTCCAACCCCTGTTGTCCCCTCACATCCATTTAACAACAGTGCCTGATCATTGCATAAGAGCACATTTTGCCTAGAACAAAAGCAATGGTATCGATAGAGGACTTGCATTTTAGCTGGGAGCAATACGTTTATCAGCATTTTGCAGCAATTCTTTTCTTTACTCCTACCCGTTATTGATGTCAGAATGATTCAAAATGCTGTTGTTTTTTTTTTGTGAAACTGCCAGAGGCGCAAACGTGCCCCACCCTATCAAGGAGCATTACTTTTTAAAAAAGGTGCCAGCAGAAGAACATGAATCTGGTGACATGCTCCCCCGGTTTCACAGACAAGGCTTAAGGCTAGTCCCAGACTAAAATGCATGTTGGAGCTGTCTCAGCTGAAAATGCACACATGCAACAATTTCTTTTAAGGCTTTTTAATAAAAGCTGCTTAAATATTTTAATTTACCTAAGGCCTAGTCCTGACTTAATATAACCCCTGTGAGTCATCAGGAAAGCTTTTAGTGATTTGGTTGAAGGAGTGTGGATGTGAGAGCAAGTAATGAGTATCTGAGTAAACAATAGCAATGTTTTTTGCATTCCAGATCCTTGTAATGCCTTGGTCCAAGTTGCCACTACTGATCTCTCTCCAGGTGAGATAAGATAAACGAGGCTTTGCAGTGTTCTTTTAATGCCAGAGTCATGAAAAGGTTTTTGTTGAATTGTTTGTGTGTGTGCGTCACATTCTTACTGGTTTCCTTGAGGTTTGATTCAAAGTAAGATAACCTTGATTATGTAGGTCACCAACTAATATTTGTTTTGTTATTTCAGTATGCAGCGGTTGTAACGAAATATGTGTCTGCTTTGGTTTTTTGACACAAATGAGTTTGTTTCTTGAACTTGAGAAAATAAGTTTTGAATGAGAGAGGATATGCTCTTGCGTTTTGTTTTATACACTTCACATAGTTTAAGCTGCTAAACAGGATCTCAAAAGTAAATGTGTTTGCATAGCTCTAAGTGGAGTGAGGGTAAAGTGCTTAAAAATCTCAATTGTAATGACTATAACGTGCTACTGTTATTTCTGCCAGGTTTAAAACCAATCAAGGAATACGTTTTAGCTCAACAAGCTAAAATTGATTTTACATTGTTATTGCGGAGAAGTAAAAAATGTAAGGACATTGCGGTAACGTGATTTTTGCCTTTTGATTGTATGATTTGCGAGTTTGGTCTAAAGATTTGTTTCTGTATCTCTCTAGTCACTCGAGCACCTGATGATCACTCTATCCATATCACTATTGGTGTCGTCGTCATCCTCATCATCCTCATCATCATTATATGTGTCATATGCCTCAGAAGAAAGTGTCAATGCTTAAATGATTCTTTTAGGTAAAGAAAAAAATGATCTTAAACTTCGTTTAGGGACCCACAGGCCAAATCTATCCCATCAGTCATTTTTTGTGTATTTAGGTGCACAAGATCAACAGTTATTCAGTCAGATATTTTGCAGAAATGTAACTGTTGTAACAGCACATGTAATATGTCCTCATTTCTGTTATTTTGAATGTTTTTAGGGGCATTTAGAAAGCAGTGCCGAAGAATGAAAGCCCTGTCTGATGTCCCCTGAAACAAGACTTGTTTAAACAAGATAATTCTGAACAATGTAATATAGCTGTGGAAGCTATATGACATGATTAATTAGTGTTATGATTATATTATATTATTTAGTTAATTATTGTTATGATTATATTATATTATACTACCATATTTCTATATTTCATATTTCTAATATAATCATTAACCTATAAAATAGTATTTGCAATAGAATATTAACTTGTTCTATTTGTATATCTGATACAGTATAGATGTATTGTTATAATTATATATAGCACTGATAAAAACAAGCTGAAATTATCAGCATAATCTTGATCAGCAGGTTAATTACCTGTATATGTTAACCCTAAGGTCATGAGTCAAGTCTAATGTGTAGACTTTTACTTTTCACTTCAATTTCATTTCATTTCAATTTAAGTTCTTAAATATAATTAGTCATAGTATAAGTTAAGTGTGTTTGGCATGCTGTCCTAAGAGAGCGCTCATGTTTATAAGCATCATGTATTATCAACAGAAGCTTTTTAAATATATGTCCTATACTGCAATACTTTCCAGGGTGCTTCTATTGGACTATAGATTGCTGTTTGTGATAGGAAATGACGGTGATATATATATATATATATATATATATATATATATATTTACACTCAACAAGAATATAAACGCAACACCTTTGTTTCTGCTCCGATTTTTCACGAGATGGACTTAAAGATCTAAAATTCATTCCAGATACACAATATTACCATTTCTCTCAAAC